>CM035422.1:27246786-27611786 GCA_020310875.1 Ceratopteris richardii
ATTTTGCCTCATCTGTAGCAGCTTCATATACTTGTACCCTATATATGCAATTTTTGTATATCAAGAGACATACCTTTTGCACACATCATATGAATGCCATGTATTTATATTTATCATTTATACCTGAGAATTGGTTCTGTATATTTATATTTCTCAAGTTTAATTAAGATTATGATTACTTCTATTTGGTTAAGGTTTATGATTACAATGTTTATATATATTTTGATGATAATGATGATTGTGTAAACGTTTATTCATAATTCTAGTATTATGATATTTATATATAGGTAGATGTAAATGTTTATGTAAAGAATTATGAATATGGTGGTTATATATAGGTTTGTTCTTGTTCATCTTATACATGCCTCTACAAAAGGAGATGTACAATAGCCTACATAGGCATGAGAAGCTATTTATTTTTTGGGTTATGGTGGTTCTTTCTTGATAGAACCTGATCGGAGAATGTAAACCTTCCCTTTGCAGCTTGAAGGATGAGTAGCCTCATAGGTATTCTCACAAATACCTTTGTTCAATCAAATCAATGGGTCTTGAAGCTCTTATGGAATGAACGCGAGAGCTTTTAGTTACTCAAGCTAGAGTATGACACCTTTGTAATGAAACTTATCCTAATCAAAATACTTGCTTCTACTTTGAAGGTCAATGCCTCTAGATTGACCACTGATTGCCTTCAGTAGACATGCACACAAAGACCATTGTTAACTCCACGCTCGAGTTCTCACAAAATATGCATATGTTATTTGCGCCAAATTTATAACAATATGTTTGATAGAAAAAATAGAGTGAGATCTATGGATACATAAAGTATGGAGAAAATATCGAAGCAAGTAATGGGCTTTCTTACAAAGGGACCTACTAGATTATTTAGAATCTAAAAGTGATAGACATGTGGAATCTCATTAGTTCAGTTCACATGATGTGTTTATTTGAATTGGAAACGATTTCTTAAATGATAGGATTCTCTTCTCCTAGAAACTAGGGTTTATTACAAACTAGGGTTATTGAGAGCAATGAGGGGCATTCCAATTCAATTTTGAATAGATGAATGCTCTTGCTTGCCTCCTTACTTCTATTGAGATATCATGTTCAATATGTGATGATCTAGGATGACACCGTATCACTTTTTCATTTCTCTTACATGTATAGTGGTCACGTTAGTACCTGTGAGGGATACTTCATTGAGATTTACTAGATTTACGATCCAAGAGTGATGGTACATTTGTTTCTTGCTAGTTCACACATTGATGGACATAAGGGTTTTCCTTATTTACTTTTCTTTATATATTGCACTAGTTGTATTGTTGTTTTAGGTCATCCTTGTATATTCCTTTTATGTAATAGAGGAAGAAGAAGATCATTCTTCCTTGCCTCAATCTATGTGTGTGCTCCTCTTTGAGTCCAAGAGTGTGTGAGTGAGCTCTCTTCCTTATATCCTTCATTGTGACATGGTATCAGAGCAAGTGTGGCTATAGAGAGATCATGGATGAGGCAGATAGTGAAGAGTATGCGAGAAGGCATGGAGAAATTGTGATTCACAAACAACATCTGATTGCTATGAAAATTGGCCTGAAGGTAGAAGGCATCATTTTTTTTTTTTGGGTGTAGGCCCTTTAGGGTCACTCATTTTTCTCAAATTTTTGTTTTGGAGCCATCTTGACTTCTGTTTTGAGCCCACAAGGTAGGGCCCACAAAAAAACCAGGTTAATTTGCAAAATTATAACTTGCCTCCTATCCAAAAACAGTCAAATATTTGGGATCCAAAATTTCAAGCACTTTCATGTACCATTGATACATGAAACTACATTTTTTCTGAGATCTAACTCTCACGTCATAGTGCAATAGTGTTCAAGTAGAAGTACTGCTTTTAGTGTTTTTTAACTGCTGCAAATAGCTGCAGAAATGACAAATAGAGATGGAATGAGTCGGTTTATGAGTGATAAGCTTGATAAGAACAAATTTCATGCTTGGAGATTGAGAATGTCAAATTTCTTGATGGGAAAAGGCTATTGGAAGTACATCAAATGAGAGAATGAAAATGCTGCATAGTTACTACAGAGGAATTGAACTGCTAACAAATTAGAGCATATGAGTAATGGAATCAAGGAGCACAAAAGCTAATGTATAGGCTATCTATTAACATACAGGATAGCATGATTGGGCATATACAGGATGTCAAGAATCTAAAAGAGGCTTGGGACACTTTGGTCACATTGTATGAGACTAGTACAAAGGCATGGAAATCGCAACTCAAGGACAAGTTGCATACACTAGAGAAAAAGGGCATGTCGATCAGTGACTACACCTTGAAGATCAAAAGCATATATGAGTCACTTGCATCTATTGGTGTAAATGTAGATGATGATGATGATTAAGTGGAAGTGTACCTTCATGGTTTAGGAGCTACATATAAGCATTTCAAAACATCTATTCAGACCAAGGAAAATATTCCAAATTTTGTTGATCTTGTGTCTATGTTGATTATTGAAGAAAAGAATCTTGGTGAGGACTCAAACTCTGAACCAAAACCTAGTCCAGAGTAGGTATTCTACTTTGGCCTAGAAAGAGGTAGAGGTAGAGGTTTCGGAACTAGAAGAGGAAATAGTAACCAAGACCAAGGTCAACATCAGAATCCTGCACGAGGTAGAGGGCAATTTCAAGGCAAGGGGAGCTAAAGAGGCCGTAGAAATTTCCAAAGAAATGATCCAGGTAATGATACTAAAGGATGCTAGAATTGTGGTAAACTTTGACACTTTGAACGTGATTGGAGGTTGAAAAATTAGAATAACAGAAGGTCAACAAAACAACTATGCATCCACAAGTGCAGATGTTTCTAAGATGTTCATGGTTCAACATTATATGATGAATATGATGTTCGTTGATGTGTCAAAATTGAATAGCAATGTCTAGTATGTTCAATCAGGTGCTTCAAATCACATGACTAGTTATGTAGAATTGTTTAGTAGTGTGCAAAATTTGCCAGTTCTTGGATATGTTGCAACAAGTGATGACACCTCACATCCTAACAAGCATACATGAAACATAGCACTATCTATGGAGGATGGGAAGGTAAAACATCTTGTTGATGTGTTGCATGTTCCAAATATAAAAAAGAGTTTGGTTTCTATTGGACAAATGGTTGACCAAAGATTACAAGTTAGGTTCAACGTTGATGGGTTATATGTAATAGAGTACAAACACGATGGAAAATTGATTTCCAAAGGAAACAAAGTGGGTGGGATTTTCACATTTCTTGAATTGAATGAAGCCATGTTTTCAAAAGGTGTATGAGTTACTTTTGATGTAGAGACCTGGCATAAATGAATCAGACATGCAAATTTGTAGAGGCTAAAATTGATGCAGTCAAAGTAGCTTGTCAATGGACTACCAAATTTCAAGTTTGCAGATATGCAAAAGGTATGTGTAGCATGTCAATTTGATAAACATTCATGCGCATCATTTTCACATGACAAGCATGTTAGTGAGAATGTGCTAGAAATAGTACATACAAATGTTTGGGGTCCTGCAAAGACCACATCTATGGGTGGCTCTAGGTTTTATGTTACTTTCATTGATGACCATACACGAAAAGTATGGGTATATTTCATGAAAGAGAAAAGGGAGGTGTTCACTCACTTCCAACATTTTAAGGCTATGCTGGAAAAGAAAAAAAGGAAGTATGGGTAATGACAGTAAAGGATGTTGGAATTGTGGTAAACCTGGACACTTTGAATGTCATTGTCGGTTGAAGAATCAAAATAATAGAAGGTAGCAAAACAACTATGCATCCACATGACTACTCTGATGTGCTGCATCGTCAATTCTCATATCTGGAGGATCAATCAGGTTAAAACAATGCTCATATCTTCTGTCAACGTTAAAGTTAGGCAGCACTGAATTTGAGCAACCATGACAAGACGCACGTCTAATGAGTTGTGCGTTTCACTCTGAACAAACTGCATTTATCTGACAAATTTTTGTGATGACTGCTCATCGATGCTATGGTGAAAGACGGATCTAATGACTGAACTTAATGTATATGTGATGCACAAGCTGAAAGCGATAAAGCGGCAGATGTTGAAGAGACTTTGCTAGTCAAAAACAGTGGTTTTGTTTTGTTTCTCTTCAGGTGTCCTCATCGAAGCTTCAAACTATTGTCTACCAATTCTCTTGTCGTCTTTTTTTGGCGTCTTACTCTTGCAATCGATTCTGCACAACAATCTCGCTTTTCTGATCGATGTAGTTATTATAAAACTATGATCACTTACTCTTCTGATATGACTGAAGGATTATTTTAGATCATAACGCTAGGATTTCTTTTTTAGCTTTCTTGGAAAAATCTATCATCCTTTTCATGGCAATGCCCTTTTCATTGCTCAAAGATTCCAGGAAAATCGGTATAGCAATGATTTCTAGTTCTGCGCAGACTGTAAATTGCAGATGTGAACAAAGATGATTTGTTTTGAAAATGATATAACAAGACTGATAAACAAAAATCTCTCTGAATAAAACGATCAGTTCTGCAGGTTGCATTGTGTTGAAAAAAAAAATGATGTCAGAACTTGTTTAGCTTATATAATATTGTATCTTAATCGCTCACTTTACGTATGCCATTTGATGTTCTAGATTCATTATTTTCAGAAAGCTTCTTCATTAGGTTTGCAGCGATGCTGTATGATTTGTCTGACGTTTTGAAATGGATTTTATAATTTGTATCATCTTAATCATTACGCGTCCTTTGAAGTTTTCTGACAAACTATCGAGCAAAAGAGCAGTATTGATGGAATTCAGGGGAACGAAAGGCAGATCAATTTGCAGTTAGGATCACACTTTAATTTCTCAACAAATCTCGAAGTGTTAGAAATGGCACTGAAGTTTTGGTAAGACAGAAGGAGAAATTAGAACTATATGATTTTTTGCACGATATGAATTCATTACTGTAAGCAAAATCAGTTTTGCCTTGTTTTTTGTGTTCTGATTAAAATAAACAGGTAAGATGCTATTCCAAGTGACCACCAAGATGTTAATTGCTTTTGTGTTCTCCTTACACTTGAATGATTCAATCTATATAGCATGATATTATGGTTTAGAAATCTCAATTAACTTGATGTCGCAAAGAGCAAAAAGTTGCAGGGAAAACTCAGGTTCAAGGAAATTTGCTTGAAAAATCTCAAAGCTAAAAAACGAGTGACGAATTTAAATATCTACAACCTTTGAATTGAATTAATATAGGTACTTTGGTTTATTAGAATATTTTAATTATTGAAATACGCTTCATAGGTAGTAGGTTTTGAACGAAATCGAAACCTTTCATTACCATAACTTAAGTCACCTGTTGTGTAATATTGACTTCCGTAAACGAAAATTTAAATATATGTGTGTTTTGGTTTTAAAGATTTTATGATAGCACCTATCTCCTCTTTGCGTATGCACAACTTTATTATTCCAAGAAAGTGAGGTCTAATGTGCATAAAAAGGTGGGAATACATTATTAACTTCAAACCCTATAATCTGAATTTTGTTTTTTGTGAAGTGATCAAACATTTGAATTTTATTACTAAAGCTTTCCTTTTCAAGTATTCCACATAAGAGGAAACGGTTGACCACCTGAGCTTGCTCCAAGCACCCGCGTGCGCCATATTTTTGGCGGTCGCCCTGATCCACCGATCGTCGCTTTCGCGCCGACAATTGGTGAACCCGACGTGAAGCACCACGACACGGCAATCTCACGTAATCTCCAAAACAAAAACATAAATTATGAGCAAGGGAGCTTAGTAAGTGTTCTCTCTCAAAATTAAAAACACACACGAATGGGAGTTGTATCTCTCCCTCATCAAAAGATACGAGTTCGGGAGTTTAGTAAGTGTTCTCCCTCAAAATTAAAAACACACACGAACGGGAGTTTAGTAAGTGTTCTCCCTCAAAATTAAAAACACACACAAACGGGAGTTTAGTAAGTGTTCTCCCTCAAAATTAAAAACACACACGAACGGGAGTTTAGTAAGTGTTCTCCCTCAAAATTAAAAACACACATGAACGGGAGTTTAGTAAGTGTTCTCCCTCAAAATTAAAAACACACACGAACGGGAGTTTAGTAAGTGTTCTCCCTCAAAATTAAAAACACACACGAACGGGAGTTTAGTAAGTGTTCTCCCTCAAAATTAAAAACACACACGAACGGGAGTTTAGTAAGTGTTCTCCCTCAAAATTAAAAACACACACGAACGGGAGTTTAGTAAGTGTTCTCCCTCAAAATTAAAAACACACACGAATGGGAGTTTAGTAAGTGTTCTCCCTCAAAATTAAAAACACACACGAACGGGAGTTTAGTAAGTGTTCTTTCTCAAAATTAAAAACACACATGAACGGGAGTTGTATCTCTCCCTCAACAAAAGATAATTTCGAGCACGAGCACGGGAGTTTTATCTCTCCCTCATCAAAAGATACGAGCACGAGGAGTTTTATCTCTCCCTAAACTAAAATTATGAATTTCATTAATGAAGCATATATTTCTTTTTTAATCAAAGTTTTGAGTGGTTTAATGCAAGTCAAGGAAGAAAAGACGATTTGATGAAAGCTACAAAATTTGACTCAATATTACTTTGTTTTTTACAGATGGGTTATCCAGAAGTTTTATTTTAAATTGATATATTTGATTTAAATTGGCTAATAGTTATGATTTTCACGAATTTTTTCAAGATGAGTTATTTTTCAGGATTCGCATGAAGAATGGGAGTTGATTGATGAACTAAGATTTTCTTTAAGAATAGACTATGAATAACCATTTACTTCCCTTTTTGCACCATTTTTGTTTAAGCTTGCATTAAAAGTATGCATCAAATTATGTACAAACACATGTTGAGTTTTCCCTTAGGTGCACGTTCATTTGCACCTTGAATCTAGATTGTAACATGTATGATGAAATCTGCGAGCAAATTCTAAGTTTAGTAGATAAAAACCTCTTCATCAAAAGCTCTTATCCTTTCTGCACCATAATTTTGAAAATGTACATGAAGTATGCATGTGTTAGGGTCACATTACATGACCATGCATCTAGACACGATCTGATTCATACCCATGCACATACGAGTGATTGTAAGGATGAATGTATTTTCACATTGCTATGTATGTGAGTGAGTGCACCAACCTCACCATTTAAAACCTTTTACCTTGCTCATTGCACCATATTTATTCTCTATGCATTTTAAAGTATGCATATCATAGGGCCCATTACATGGCCGTGCATAAGGCACTTTACTTTTTTACCCATGCACTTTGAAGATTCTGTAACAAAATGATATATAAATACAGTTTATGATATGAAGAAAGCAGGTTCCCACGCACTTGAAGGTTGGCGCATCCAGAGGAAGCACAGGTTTGGTGGGGGCAAGTGTCGTAGAGATTTTATCTCTACGTTTATTTCTACCCGCTTGCAAACATCGTTTGAAACAATGGTTTAAGGCTTTATCTCGATCTTCTACATATACATTGGTCGTTTCTGATTTTAAAAGAGGCTCACAATTTCAACATTGTCTATTTTCTTAACTCTGGCAGTGAGGCAAATGATACGGTATTGATGATGGCATGGCCTTATTCTATTAACTATGATGACATTGTTTTAAGAAATGCATATCATGAATTGAGTTCGGAAACAATGGAACTCAATGGTTAGCGTATTTGTTTAAAAAAGCATGGATTTTCACAAGAAACCGGCACTCTCCATACATTGAAATACTAAAATGCAAGAAGAATAGGACGAGTGTGGAGACTGAATGTTCATCAGAAACTTAAGCTGCCATCGTCTATTTGCTTAATACAGAATGAATACTAAAAGATTGTTCAGAATCTGATCACGATCTCATCAGGATTTTTAGCAAATGCTTTTTTTTGAGAGTCGCTTTTTCTGATGGAGCCCAGAGAGCATGCGGAACATGGTGGACAATATCACTCTGAAGTGAAGTGGTATAGTTAACTAAAAGGAGGACATAAAAGAGCATGCGGAGACTGATCGTTATCTGGCATCATTTAGTGAGAACGCATGGCGTATGAAAAGCCTTCACGGAGGGGCCATTTGGGGGGGATGGAATCGGGCAGCTGAAGAAGGGCGCAACTCTGAGAGAGAACGTTGCTGACAGAATTACTCACAGGATGCATAGAGAGGAGGCCGATTTGAGCTAAAGCAAGTGGCAGAGAGAGACGAGGTTCATTTTGCATATAGTTCTGGTTTATAACTATTCCGACAGGCGTGAAGGGAGGACGTTGAGTGCTTTTATCATGCCCTTGATCGGTAGTGTTCATTCAACCTTTGCGCACGGTTTACTACTCTGATGTGCTACATCATCAATTCTCATATCTGGAGGATCAGTCAGGTTAAAACAATTCTCATATGTTCTGTCAACATTAAAGTTAGGCAGCGCTGAATTTGAGCAACCATGACAAGACGCATATGCACGTCTAATGAGTTGTGCGTTTCACTCTGAACAAGCTGCATTTATCTGACAAATTTTTGTGATGACTGCTCATCGATGCTATGGTGAAAGACGGATCTAATGACTGAACTTAATGTATATGTGATGCACGTGCTGAAAGCGATAAAGCGGCAGATGACGAAGAGACTTTGCTAGTCAAAAACAGTGGTTTTGTTTTGTTTCTCTTCAGGTGTCCTCATCAAAGCTTCAAACTATTGTCTCCCAATTCTCTTGTCGTCTTTTTTTTGGCGTCTTACTCTTGCAATCGATTCTGCACAACAATCTCGCTTTTCTGATCGATGTAGTTATTATAAAACTATGATCACTTACTCTTCTGATATGACTGAAGGATTATTTTAGATCATAACGCTAGGATTTTTTTTTTAGCTTTCTTGGAAAAATCTATCATCCTTTTCATGGCAATGCCCTTTTCGTTGCTCAAAGATTCCAGGAAAATCGGTATAGCAATGATTTCTAGTTCTGCGCAGACTGTAAATTGCAGATGTGAACAAAGATGATTTGTTTTGAAAATGATATGACAAGACTGATAAACAAAAATCTCTAAAACGATCAGTTCTGCAGGTTGCATTGTGCTGAAAAAAAAATGATGTCAGAACTTGTTTAGCTTGTATAATATTGTATCTTAATCGCTCACTTTACGTATGCCATTTAATGTTCTAGCTTCATTATTTTTAGAAAGCTTTTTCATTAGGTTTGCAGCGATGCTGTATGATTTGTCTGACGTTTTGACATGGATTTTATAGGTTGTATCATCTTAATCATTACGCGTCCTTTGAAGTATTCTGACAAACTAACGAGCAAAAGAGCAGTATTGATGGAATTCAGGGGAACGAAAGGCAGATCAATTTGCAGTTAGGATCACACTTTAATTTCTCAGCAAATCTTGAAGTGTTAGAAATGGCACTGAAGTTTTGGTAAGACAGAAAGAGAAACGAGAACTATATGAATTTTTGCGCGATATGAATTCATTACTGTAAGCAAAATCAGTTTTGCCTTGTTTTTTGTGTTCTGATTAAAATAAACAGGTAAGATGCTATTCCAAGTGACCACCAAGATGTTAATTGCTTTTGTGTTCTCCTTAAACTTGAATGATTCAATCTATATAGCATGATATTATAGTTTAGAAATCTCAATTAACTTGATGTCGCAAAGAGCAAAAAGTTGCAGGGAAAACTCAGGTTCAAGGAAATTTGCTTGAAAAATCTCAAATCTAAAAAACGAGTGACGAATTTAAATATCTACAACCTTTGAATTGAATTAATATAGGTACTTTGGTTTATTAGAATATTTTAATTATTGAAATATGCTTCATAGGTCATAGGTTTTGAACGAAATTGAAACCTTTCATTACCATAACTTAAGTCACCTGTTGTCAAATATTGACTTCCGTAAACGAAAATTTAAATATATGTGTGTTTTGGTCTTAAAGATTTTATGATAGCACCTATCTCCTCTTTGCGTATGCACAACTTTATTATTCCAAGAAAGTGAGGTCTAATGTGCATAAAAAGGTGGGAATACAAGTTAACTTCAAACCCTATAAGCTGAATTTTGTTTTTTGTGAAGTGATCAAACATTTGAATTTTATTACTAAAGCTTTCGTTTTCAAGTATCCTTTTTTTCCACATAAGAGGAAACCATTGACCACCTGAGCTTGCTCCAAGCACCCCGCGTGCGCCGTATTTTTGGCGGTCGCCCTGATCCACCGATCGTCGCTTTCGCGCCGACAATTGGTGAACCCGACGTGAAGCACCACGGCCCGGCAATCTCACGTAATCTCCAAAACAAAAACATAAATTATGAGCAAGGGAGTTTAGTAAGTGTTCTCTCTCAAAATTAAAAACACACACGAACTGGAGTTGTATCTCTCCCTCATCAAAAGATACGAGTTCGGGAGTTTAGTAAGTGTTCTCCCTCAAAATTAAAAACACACACGAACGGGAGTTTAGTAAGTGTTCTCCCTCAAAATTAAAAACACACACAAATGGGAGTTTAGTAAGTGTTCTCCCTCAAAATTAAAAACACACATGAACGGGAGTTTAGTAAGTGTTCTCCCTCAAAATTAAAAACACACACAAACGGGAGTTAAGTAGGTGTTCTCCCTCAAAATTAAAAACACACATGAAGGGGAGTTTAGTAAGTGTTCTCCCTCAAAATTAAAAACACACACGAACGGGAGTTTAGTAAGTGTTCTCCCTCAAAATTAAAAACACACATGAACGGGAGTTTAGTAAGTGTTCTCCCTCAAAATTAAAAACACACACGAACGGGAGTTTAGTAAGTGTTCTCCCTCAAAATTAAAAACACACACGAATGGGAGTTTAGTAAGTGTTCTCCCTCAAAATTAAAAACACACACGAACGGGAGTTTAGTAACTGTTCTCTCTCAACATTAAAAACACACATGAACGGGAGTTGTATCTCTCCCTCAACAAAAGATAATTTCGAGCACGAGCACGGGAGTTTTATCTCTCCCTCATCAAAAGATACGAGCACGAGGAGTTTTATCTCTCCCTAAACTAAAATTATGAATTTCATTAATGAAGCAAATATTTCTTTTCTAATCAAAGTTTTGAGTGGTTTAATGCAGGTCAAGGAAGAAAAGACGATTTGATGAAAGCTACAAAATTTGACTCAATATTACTTTGGTTTTTACAGATGGGTTATCCAGAAGTTTTATTTTAAATTGATATATTTGATTTAAATTGGCTAATAGTTATGATTTTCACGAATTTTTTCAAGATGAGTTATTTTTCAGGATTCGCATGAAGAATGGGAGTTGATTGATGAACCAAGATTTTCTTTAAGAATAGACTATGAATAACCATTTACTTCCCTTTTTGCACCATTTTTGTTTAAGTTTGCATTAAAAGTATGCATCAAATTATGTACAAACACATGTTGAGTTTTCCCTTAGGTGCACGTTCATTTGCACCAATCTAGATTGTAACATGTATGATGAAATCTGCGAGCAAATTCTAAGTTTAGTAGATAAAAGCCTCTTCATCAAAAGCTCTTATCCCTTATGCACCATAATTTTGAAAATGCACATAAAGTATGCATGTGTTAGGGTCACATTACATGACCATGCATCTAGACACGATCTGATCTATACGCATGCACATACGAGTGATTGCAAGGATGACTGGATTTTCACATTGCTATGTATGTGAGTGAGTGCACCAACATCACCATTGAAAACCTTTTACCTTGCTCATTGCACCATATTTATTCTCTATGCATTTTAAAGTATGCATATCATAGGGCCCATTACATGGCCGTGCATAAGGCACTTTACTTTTTTACCCATGCTCTTTGAAGATTCTGTAACAAAATGATATATAAATACAGTTTATGATATGAAGAAAGCAGGTTCCCATGCACTTGAAGGTTGGCGCATCCAGAGGAAGCACAGGTTTGGTGGGGGCGAGTGTCGTAGAGATTTTATCTCTACGTTTATTTCTACCCGCTTGCAAACATTGTTTGAAACAATGGTTTAAGGCTTTATCTCGATCTTCTACATATACATTGGTCGTTTCTAATTTTAAAAGAGGCTCACAATTTCAACATTGTCTATTTTCTTAACTCTTGCAGTGAGGCAAATGATACGGTATTCATGATGGCATGGCCTTATTCTATTAACTATGATGACATTGTTTTAAGAAATGCATATCATGAATTGAGTTCGGAAACAATGGAACTCAATGGTTAGCGTATTTGTTTAAAAAAGCATGGATTTTCACAAGAAACCGGCACTCTCCATACATTGAAATACTAAAATGCAAGAAGAATAGGACGAGTGTGGAGACTGAATGTTCATCAGAAACTTAAGCTGCCATCGTCTATTTGCTTAATACAGAATGAATACTAAAAGATTGTTCAGAATCTGATAACGATCTCATCAGGATTTTTAGCAAATGCTTTTTTCTGAGATTCGGTTTTTCTGATGGAGCCCAGAGAGCATGCGGAACATGGTGGACAATATCACTCTGAAGTGAAGTGGTACAGTTAACTAAAAGGAGGACAGAAAAGAGCATGCGGAGACTGATCGTTATCTGGCATCATTTAGTAAGAACGCATGGCGTATGAAAAGACTTCACGGAGGGGCCATTTGGGGGGGATGGAATTGGGCAGCTGAAGGACGGCGCAACTCTGAGAGAGAACGTTGCTGACAGAATTGCTCACAGGATGCATAGAGAGGAGGCCGATTTGAGCTAAAGCAAGTGGCAGAGAGAGACGAGGTTCATTTTGCATATAGTTCTGGTTTAGAACTATTCCGACAGGCGTCAAGGGAGGACGTTGAGTGCTTTTATCATGCCCTTGCTCGGTAGTGTTCATTCAACCTTTGCGCACGGCTTACTACTCTGATGTGCAGCATCATCAATTCTCATATCTGGAGGATCAGTCAGGTTAAAACAATGCTCATATCTTCTGTCAACGTTTAAGTTAGGCAGCGCTGAATTTGAGCAACCATGACAAGACGCATATGCACGTCTAATGAGTTGTGCGTTTCACTCTGAATAAACTGCATTTATCTGACAAATTTTTGTGATGACTGCTCATCGATGCTATGGTGAAAGACGGATCTAATGACTGAACTTAATGTATATGTGATGCACGTGCTAAAAGCGATAAAGCGGCAGATGATGAAGAGACTTTGCTAGTCAAAAACAGTGGTTTTGTTTTGTTTCTCTTCAGGTGTCCTCATCGAAGCTTCAAACTATTGTCTCCCAATTCTCTTGTCGTCTTTTTTTTGGCGTCTTACTCTTGCAATCGATTCTGCACAACAATCTCGCTTTTGTGATCGATGTAGTTATTATAAAACTATGACCACTTCTGATATGACTGAAGGATTATTCTAGATCATAACGCTAGGATTTTTTTTTTTAGCTTTCTTGGAAAAATCTATCATCCTTTTCATGGCAATGCCCTTTTCGTTGCTCAAAGATTCCAGGAAAATCGGTATAGCAATGATTTCTAGTTCTACGCAGACTGTAAATTGCAGATGTGAACAAAGATGATTTGTTTTGAAAATGATATGACAAGACTGATAAACGAAAATCTCTTTGAATAAAACGATCAGTTCTGGAGGTTGCATTGTGCTGAAAAAAAAAATGATGTCAGAACTTGTTTAGCTTGTATAATATTGTATCTTAATCGCTCACTTTACGTATGCCATTTGATGTTCTAGCTTCATTATTTTCAGAAAGCTTTTTCATTAGGTTTGCAGCGATGCTCTATGATTTGTCTCACGTTTTGAAATGGATTTTATAAGTTGTATCATCTTAATCATTACACGTCCTTTGAAGTATTCTGAGAAACTATCGAACAAAAGAGCAGTATTGATGGAATTCAGGGGAACGAAAGGCAGATCAATTTGCAGTTAGGATCACACTTTAATTTCTGAGCAAATCTCGAAGTGTTAGAAATGGCACTGAAGTTTTGGTAAGACAGAAAGACAAACGAGAACTATATGAATTTTTACGCGATATGAATTCATTACTGTAAGCAAAATCCGTTTTGCCTTGTTTTTTGTGTTCTGATTAAAATAAACAGGTAAGATGCTATTCCAAGTGGCCACCAAGATGTTAATTGCTTTTGTGTTCTCCTTAAACTTGAATGATTCAATCTATATAGCATGATATTATAGTTTAGAAATCTCAATTAACTTGATGTCGCAAAGAGCAAAAAGTTGCAGGGAAAACTCAGGTTCAAGGAAATTTGCTTGAAAAATCTCAAAGCTAAAAGACGAGTGACGAATTTAAATATCACAACCTTTGAATTGAATTAATATAGGTACTTTGGTTTATTGGAATATTTTAATTATTGAAATATGCTTCATAGGTCGTAGGTTTTGAACGAAATCGAAACCTTTCATTACCATAACTTAAGTCACCTCTTATCAAATATTGACTTCCGTAAACGAAAATTTAAATATATGTGTGTTTTGGTTTTAAAGATTTTATGATAGCACCTATCTCCTCTTTGCGTATGCACAACTTTATTATTCCAAGAAAGTGAGGTCTAATGTGCATAAAAAGGTGGGAATACAAGTTACTTCAAACCCTATAATCTGAATTTTGTTTTTTGTGAAGTGATCAAACATTTGAATTTTATTACTAAAGCTTTCGTTTTCAAGTATCCTTTTTTTCACATAAGAGGAAACGGTTGACCACCTGAGCTTGCTCCAAGCATCCCGCGTGCGCCGTATTTTTGGCGGTCGCCCTAATCCACCGATCGTCGCTTTCGTGCAGACAATTGGTGAACCCAACGTGAAGCACCACGGCCCGACAATCTCAGGTAATCTCCAAAACAAAAACATAAATTATGAGCAAGGGAGTTTAGTAAGTGTTCTCTCTCAAAATTAAAAACACACACGAATGGGAGTTGTATCTCTCCCTCATCAAAAGATACGATTTCGGGAGTTTAGTAAGTGTTCTTCGTCAAAATTAAAAACACACACGAACGGGAGTTTAGTAAGTGTTCTCCCTCAAAATTAAAAACACACACGAACGGGAGTTTAGTAAGTGTTCTCCCTCAAAATTAAAAACACACACGAACGGGAGTTTAGTAAGTGTTCTCCCTCAAAATTAAAAACACACACGAACGGGAGTTTAGTAAGTGTTCTCCCTCAAAATTAAAAACACACACGAACGGGAGTTTAGTAAGTGTTCTCCCTCAAAATTAAAAACACACACGTGGCACTGAAGTTTTGGTAAGACAGAAAGAGAAACGAGAACTATATGAATTTTTGCGCGATATGAATTCATTACTGTAAGCAAAATCAGTTTTGCCTTGTTTTTTGTGTTCTGATTAAAATAAACAGGTAAGATGCTATTCCAAGTGACCACCAAGATGTTAATTGCTTTTGTGTTCTCCTTAAACTTGAATGATTCAATCTATATAGCATGATATTATAGTTTAGAAATCTCAATTAACTTGATGTCGCAAAGAGCAAAAAGTTGCAGGGAAAACTCAGGTTCAAGGAAATTTGCTTGAAAAATCTCAAAGCTAAAAAACGAGTGACGAATGATCAAACATTTGAATTTTATTACAAGTATCCTTTTTTTTTCCATATAAGAGGAAACGGTTGACCACCTGAGCTTGCTCCAAGCACCCCGCGTGCGCCGTATTTTTGGCGGTCGCCCTGATCCACCGACCGTCGCTTTCGCGCCGACAACGGTCCATAATAGCATGGTGCAAGATTAATTTTAGGATGCTGCAGAATATTTTTGAGACGTCTTTTAATGATACGCAACCATACAAAATCATTTTCCTTGAATTCCTTGGCTAATCGTTTAGTATTCATATTACATGTATATCGCTCTTAACTTTTCCTAATGTGCTCATGAACATCATGAAGTATAGAAACATGATCTTGAGCAATAGGATCAGCCATCGGAATGTCGGTTTGTGTGAGGGACCAGTAGTGGTGTGTGTAGTGGTATTGTAAGAAAATTGAAGCAATGGCAACTTTTCATCCCAGTTATTAGGATTATCTAATGAATAACAATGCAATAAATCAAGAATAGTATTGTTGGTAGCTTCACTTTGTCCATTACTTTCAGGATGAAATGTAGAGTCAAATACTATTTTAGAACCAAAATGTTGAAATAAGGCAACCCAAAAATGATTACAAAATCTAACATCACGATCAGATAACATTATTTTAGGAAATCCATGATGTGGGAAAATGCATTTAATGAATAATTTTGCAGCTTGAGGTGCAGCCAAAGGTTTTCTACATGGAATGAAATATGCGTATTTATTAAACCTATGAACTATTGTCCAAATCATATCATTATGTGATGAAGTGATGGGAAGACCTGTGATAAAATCCATAGAGACTTGTTCCCATGGTTCATTTGGAATGGAAAGTGGCATTAATAATCCAAATGGTTTACCATGATGACGTTTGACATGCTGACATACAATGCATTTAGAAACATAATGTGCAATATCTTTTTCCATGTGTGGCCAAAAGAAGAAATCTTTGCAAGTAGAAATGATGCTCTGTATGCCTCTATGACCCATGTAAGATGGTTCATGCATTTCTTTAATGACAAAATCTTTAAAAGCTTGGGTTATGCACAATCTATGTTGAAAATAAAGAAAACCATTATGAAATGTATAATGTTCATCAGATAAAGATGCACTATTGTTGAAGTCATGCCATGCACGTGAAAAATACAAATCAAATGCATAAGTGGAAACCATTTCTTGAAAAGAATGAATTTGGACGGCAAAAATATTATTCAAAACAACAGAATGTGAAGGAAAATGGCTAAGAGCATCAGCCACAACATTAGCTTTACCAGGTTGATATTGGATCATGGGTTGGAAATTTTGAATGAATGATGCTCATTTAAGATGCCTATCAGAGATCAAGGGCTGACTTAATAAATGCTTAATAGCCTGTTGATCGGTTTTGATTAATACTTCAGAGCCCATAAGATAGTGTTTCCAAATTTGCAAAGCATGCACAACTACTAATAGTTCTTTATCATACGTAGTATAATTCTATTCTGAGGGCTTAAGCTTCCTACTCTCAAATGCAATGGGATGGTCATTTTGCATTAAAACAACACCTATTCCTGAACCACTAGCATCAGTAACAACATGAAAGGGTTGTGAAAAATCAGGTAATTGTAAAACAGGTGCATGTGAAAGTGCTTGTTTAAGTTTTTCAAAGGACTGTTGTTGGGTAAGTCCCCATGCAAATTTTATTTTCTTTTTCAACAACAAGGTAAGAGGCAATGCTAAATAAGAAAAATTTTGAACAAATTTCCTATAGAAACTAGCCAACCCAAGAAAAGAACGAACATCATTGACTGATTGTGGTGTAGGCCATTCTACTATAACTCTAATCTTTTTCGGATCCACATGCACACCTTCACTTGAAATAATATGTCCTAAATATTCTAGACTACGTTGAAAGAAGTAACTCTTTTCAGGATTAGCATAAAGTGTGTTCTCTCGTAACAAATGAAAAACTGTTGCAAGATGCTTTTCATGTTCACTATCATTTTTATTGTATACAAGTATATCATCAAAGAATACAAGAACAAAAGCTTGATAATCAAGAAAAATATTATTCATCATTTGTGGAAATGTAGCAGGGGCATTAGTAAGTCCAAAGGGCATTACCATAAATTCATAATGGCCAGTTTGAGTTCTAAATGCAGTCTTAAACTTTGTGTCATACGAATCTGATGATAACCCGATTTAAGATCAATTTTACTAAAGACACGAGCTCCTCGTAACTTATGTAAGAGATCATCTATTCGAGGAATAGGGTATCTATTCTTTATTATGATCTTGTTAAGAGATCTATAATCAATGCACATTCGATAAGTTTTATTCTTCTTCTCTACTAAGAGAAATGGTGCTCCAAATGGGGAAGAACTAGGCCTTATAAGTCCTTTCTGTAGTAAATCTTTTACTTGATTTTCTATTTCCTTTTGATGTAGTGGGCCGTGTCTATAAGGTGCTTTATGAGGAGGAGAACTACCAGGGACTAAGTTTATGCTATGGTCAAATGATCCTCGAGATGGTGGTAGTTCAGAGGGATACTCAGACATAAAACAATCCTTATAAGTACTCATGAAAGGTTTATATGCATCAGGAAGTGTATGTGTATAATCATTGATGACATTGATAAAAACAATGCATGAGTTGAATCCTTTCCTAAATGAAAATTTTACTTGAGTATGACTAATCAATGGAAATGGCTAGAAATCACGTCGTGCAAACAAAGTAATGATTTGACCCTTGAATTAAAAGTTAAAGGTATGTGTATGGTAGTCAATACGTGGGTTATAATGGTGACGAAAAGGCATACCTAGTATAACATCGTAAGATTGCAAAGGTGCAATTAAAAATGTTCATGAATCAACACATGGGCCTATGCTAATCGTAAGATTTTGCACTTCTCGTGTTACATTATAACGACTACGTTGAAATGCAGCTCTCAATTTATACAAGGAAGGAAACATTTGTAATTTAAGTTCTTTTACTAATCAATGTGAAATAAAGTCATGTGAACTACCATCGTCATGTAGAATTTTAACTAGTTTGTTATTTATTGTACCCTGCATGCAAAGGAGAGTGAAGATCGTTACCCAAGGTACTTAAGTCCTTCTCCAATGATTCCTCTGTCCAATTGAGCTGTAGCCGGTTTCATTTGAAGAGGTCACAATCTGCACCTTATTTTTGTATGTCCAGGTTTACCACAATTCCAGCAAGCGATTTGTGGTCGCTTATGTTGGGCATCCACCGCTGAAGTTTGAAGGGTAGGTGGTTTGGTTGGTTGGATAGATGAAGCAACAGGTGAAGTTGAGTAATCGGATTGTGGAGGACGAGAAAAACTATGGTAAGATGGGGCATTAAAAGTATGCTTCATAGGAAATGTAGGTTTAATATAAAGTGGTGGTTGGCGTGGTTGTTGTAGATGGATTGACTTGGTTTTGGATTGGACTTCTTTTTTTGCATCATAGGCAAAGGATATAGCTTCATTGAGGATTGTAGGTTGTAGGGTGTAAAGCTTAGCTTGGATTCCCACCTCTAAACCAACTATTGTCGTAAGGTTGTCTGTCTCGGTTTGTATCTTTTGGAGGACTTCATCACGTTGTCAGATCTCATTCTGAGCTCCTCGAAGCTCATGCCACAAAAGCTCTAGTTGTTGTTCGAGTGTTGCCTCAGGTAGAGGTGAATTATTGTAATCCTCCATGGTGCTCTTGGACCCTTAAGCTAGTACTTTCCTCTTGGGATGTACCCTCAGGGAATGTACCCTAGCAGAGAAGTACCCTGTCTGGATTTACCTTGATGTACCCTGACAGCATGTACCCTATCTGGATGTACCCTAGTGTACCCTAAGAGGATGTATCCTGAGATGCGCCACGTCGCGTCACACGGTGCAGCCTTGAAAAGTAAGAAAAACTACAAGTTATGTTAAATTTAACAGGAGAGAACTTGAGTGACAACTCCAAGAAAGAGTGTAGTGGAAAAGGTACTTCCATTGTAAGTAGGAGGTTGTGGGTTCAAATCCTCCTACCTTAGGGAATCTAAACCTCTCTATTGCCACTCAAAATTAAAATTGCCTCGCACGTAGCCAATGGCTGCCAACGGTCGCCAAGGGATCCTTGGGTGCCAATGTTTCCAATGTATGGCCTAAGTTATTGCCTAAGTTCTTTGCCTTAGTCGACGCCTTGGAGTAAGCCGAAGGAGTAAACGTAGGTGTAAACATAGGAGCAAACGTAGAAGAGTAAATGTAGGTGTAAACATAGGAGCAAATGTAGGTGTAAACGTAGGTTCTAGTTCTAGAACTGGGACAGAAACAGAAACCAGAAACTAGAACAGGAACCGGAACCGGAGACGAAGATGGAGATGGAATCGGAATCGCGAACAGAGAACAGAACCCTCTGTATTGACGCATGCAGAGCTCTGATACCACTGTTGTCAGGATCTTATCTCACGCACATACAGAGATTACGAACGCAGAAAACACACAGAAGAATAGATGCAACAAGAGACGACACAGAACGGAGTATTGGGTGCAATCTCCCTCCATGCACTCTGTTTCGACAATCCACAGAGTGCATGTATTTATAGGAATTTTTTATTACATCGAAAAGAGTGGTTACATGAGAGCGGCTCCGAAAAGCAAGCGTGAAACTAAAAGTTGGTAACTTTTACAGAAAGCCATTGCTTTCAATAACAGAAATTGTGGTCTACAACGACCCTTATTCTAATCATTACTTTTCTAAGTGTTTCTAACAATAGAACCTTCTATGCAGGTTTATTTACAAGCAAATAATAATTATTTGGATTATTGATATCCGCCCTTTCACGCCTTGCACGCTTCTCACGAACCTTCAGCTACTATATCAAAAACATCAAAAACATCAAAAACACATTAATACATTAATAATTTAACACTCTAACAATGCATTGTTTACCATATTCCATGTTACACTCCAACAATGCATTGTGCAACATATTCCATGTTACACTCCAACAATGCATTGTTCAACATATTCCATGTTACACTCCAACAATGCATTGTTCAACATATTCCATGTTACACTCCAACAATGCATTGTTCAACATATTCCATAAGTTATAACAAATGTGATTGGACCCCTACCAAGGACAAGCTCACGAAAGGAGTACATCATTGTGGTAGTGGATTACATAACCTAATGTGCAGAAGAAATTAGTACCAAAAGGACCACAATGCAAACAAGATATTGGGAAATTCATTTATGACTTCATATGTTGTAGACTTGGAATACCTTTAGAGATAGTGTGTGATCATGGTCCAAGATTTGTTGGAGATAGACGTTTGCGGAAGCATGCGAACAACACAAGGAAGAAGAAGAAGCTTGGAGCACAACACACAATACTGAATATATTACTAGAGAATGTACAAAGATAAGTAGCCCATTAGGGCAATAGGCGTATATACAAGCCGGGGGAAAAAAACCTCCTAAAGAGGGAAGAAAGTGCCCTGGCGGTCCTAGTGTGTTCACACACATCACTACCTAAATATATCAACAAATCCCCCCTGGGAGTGATGCGATGAACAAGGAGCTGGCACTCATGTATAAGGAAGTGCCAAGCTATGTGGAAATCACTCCACAAAAGGAAGTAAGCCCAAAGCTTTGCATAAAGCTTCAAACTTCTCCCTAGCCAGAGCCTTCATGAAAAGGTCTGCAATGTTCTCCTGCGTGGGCACATATGCCAAGCTGATCTCCCCAGTAGAGAACCTCTCCCTGGCATAGTGATAATGCACCTCAATGTGCTTAGTGCGAGCATGGAACACAAGGTTCCTCGCAATTGCCAATGCGCTCTGACTGTCAGTGAAGATGGTGGTGGCAGAAGACTCGCCAACACCACAATCAGCCATAAGGCGTCTGAGCCACACACACTCAACAGTCGCTGTGAAAGCTTCCCTATACTCAGCCTCACAAGTGGAAGTGGCCACAGTAGGCTGCTTCTTGCTCAACCAAGATATACATGAGCTACCAAGCATGAAGCAAAAACCACTGGTGGACACACGAGTGTCATAGCAACCAGCCCAATCTGAGTCAGAAAAAGCATGCAAATCTGGCGGTAGTGATCCCCCCTTGGGATAAAACAACCCAAGTAGCCGAGTACCACTCAAGTAGCGAAAGATGCGCTTAACTGCCTTCCAATGCGTGACTCCTGGGCAATGCATAAACCTGCTCATCTATGAGACAGCAAACTGAATATCTGGTCGAGTAATGCATAAGTAAATCAAGCATCCAACAGCCTGCTGATAGAGAACAGCATCAAATGCATTTCCAGCATCATGAAGACTCGTAAACCTCTCTCCATAGGAGTGGCAATAGGCTTACAGTCTTCAAGGCCAAAACGCTGCAATAATGTGTCAATATATTTCGTTTGACACAAAGCCATTCCACCATCAACGTGCATAAACTGAATGCCCAAATAGTGATGCAAATGCCCCAAATCAGACATCTCAAATGAGGCATGCAAATCAGCCTTAAAATCAGCAATATGTGTCTCAATAGGACCAGTGAGCAACATGCCATCAACATAGACAACAATGATCAGAAGCACATCATTAGCACGCTTAACATATAAGGTGCTTTCAGTTGGACTATTCTCAAAACCATGTGCAATCAGATAGGCATGCATCTTCTCATACCAAGCAGGTGGTGCTTGCTTTAAACCATATAATGCCTTCTTTAACCTGCAAACCTGGTTTTCATGCCCTTTCTGCACAAAGCCACGGGGCTGAAAAACATACACTTCTTCATGCAAATCACCATTCACAAATGCAGTTTTAATGTCCAACTGATGTACATTCCAGCCATAATGGGCTGCAAGTGCACAGATGCTCCGAACAGTAGTCATACGACATGTGGGTGCAAAGGTCTCATCAAAAGCAATGCCTCTTTCTTGTGCATAACCCTTTGCAACAAGCCTAACCTTATACCTGTCAACTGTACCATCCGGTTTATGCTTCAGCTTGTATACCCACTTAGTGCCAATGGCCTTCTTGCCAGGAGGCAAGTCACATAAAGACCAAGTACCATTTTTCATTATAGCATCATATTCAGATTGCATAACAGCCATCCAATTTTCT
The DNA here is from genome assembly GCA_020310875.1 of Ceratopteris richardii. Classification (NCBI taxonomy): domain Eukaryota; kingdom Viridiplantae; phylum Streptophyta; class Polypodiopsida; order Polypodiales; family Pteridaceae; genus Ceratopteris; species Ceratopteris richardii. Next base: position 27,269,424 of record CM035422.1, read on the forward strand.
GAATTCTAAGCTTCATCAAAAGAAACGGGCTCATTCTCATCACAGAGACTAGACACAGCCATAGCATAGCAATCTAATGCAAAGGAGGCACTATGAGAGCCTGAACGAGTACGATATGACAAAGGTGCATCTAATTTGCTATCACGCAAAGTCTACACCAGCCATTTTGGCATAGTTTTTGCCTGATCAATACCGACTCTCTCATCAACAAGTGCATCATTTAAATCTGCATCAGAAATGGAATGATTTGCATCATCATATGAAGCCTTCAGAGGCTGAGAAGTTGCCTCATTAGGACCAGCACTAGACTGTCCACCTATAAAAAGAGGCATCAAAGTATCATACATGTCTTTGGAGCTCACAGATGTCTCCTTAGTATATGAAAGCAATGGCTGAATTGCATCTTCCACAAAAACAACATCATGGCTAACCAGAATGCGTTTTTTCTGTGGATGATACAGACGATAGCCTTTACTTTCAGAACTGTACCCAACAAAAATACATTTTATTGCTTTATTATCCAATTTTCTGCGATGTTGTTCAGGTACTAGTGCATATACCAAACAACCAAAAACACGCAGATGAGCAACAGATGGCTTGCGGTCATGCCAAGCCTCATATGGAGTGATAGACTGCAACGCTTTAGTGGGACACCTGTTCAGTACATATGCTGCACACGTGACAACCTCAAGCCAAAAACTATGTGGTAAAGCCTGACTTTTGACCATGCACCTCGCCATCTCCATGAGTGACCTATTCTTTCGTTCAGCAACTCCATTCTGTTGAGGTGTATATGGCACTGTACACAGGTGTTTTATCCCACGTTCAGCCAAAAATGCATTAAAATCAGAAGACATATATTCCCCCCCTCGATCAGAACGAAGGGTGCCCATTTTACATGCTGACAGATTTTCAGCCAAAACTAAAAACTGTTTGAAGCACATGAACACTTCGGACTTTGCTTTGAGTGGATATACCCATGCATGCCTCGAAAAATCATCAATGAAAGTCACGAAGTAAAGGTAATTTCCAAAAGAGGGTGTCTGCATAGGACCACAGACATCAGTGTGTACAAGCTGCAATTTCTGCGTAGCCCGAACTGAACCATCTTTTGGAAAGGATGAACGCTGCATTTTGCCCAAAATACAGCCTTCACAAACATGTTTTCCAGGTGCCTCAAGTTTGGGCAAAGAGGACACCATTTCAGATTTTTGCACGCGTAGCAAACTAGCAAAATTCAGATGACCAAAGCGTGCATGCCAAAGCTTTGCATCTGACATAGCCTGAGAATCATGAACTGCACATGCCAAATCATTCATAGATTCTCATAGTCTATGAGCTTATACAGCCCACAACATAGAAGGCTAGAAGCAATAATCACGTCGCCATTTGATAGATCATGAATTGTACACCTGTCATCAACAAATTTCACAAACAATCCAATCTTGGCTAATGCAGAAACTGATAACAGATTCTTCTTGATCCCTGGCACAAATAAAGCATCTGACAAAGTGAAAGAACTACCATCAGCAGTAGTCAGAATGATCTTACCAACTCCCATAACAGGATAAGAGGAGTTGTTGGTGCATGTGATAGTATTCCCTGTAGGGGCAGGCTGGAGTGAAGAGGAGAAATTACGCTGCGAGGTAATATGTTTGGTCGCCCCACTCTCAAAGTACCAAACATCTGAGTCTACTGCAGACATGCACTGATCATGCGAAGATGGGTCAAAATTGCAGACAGTAGTAAACGCCCTTCTTCTTCTTGCACAAGATTTGCAGACTTTGTTTTTTGTGTAGAGGCCTCTGCAACAACCATTCTAGCCTCTTTCTTCTTTGCCTCTTTAGCAGCCAGTTTTGGACAGTTCTTTATGATATGATCATTCCCTTTACAGTACTTACAAAACAATTTCTGCTTTTCTGATTTTTTCTCATCTTTGTCTTGGTTCTTCGAATGTGCAGCATTTGCAAATTTCTGCTTACTAGTAGAAGAGCTCCATTTTCCTTTGCCCTTTTGACTAGCCAGGAAATCTTGATCTGCAACACGCATAATGGACCTGTTCTACCTGGACTGATCTTCCTGCAACAGAACAAAGACTAACTCCTCAAATGCAGGGCATTTGGATTGCCTTTCATCATTAACCGAAGAGTAGAAGCAAAACTCTGATATGAATTAGGAAGAAAGGTGTGCACAAGTGAGCTATCTGGTATAACCTCGTCAGCAGAAATCAATTGTTCCTTTAAGTCTTTGATCTTTGTTAGGAAACTGTCCATGGAATCACCTTCATTCATGTGCTCACTCTCCAACTGTTTTCGGAGATAAGCAACACAAGCCTCATTCCTAGCTTGGTACAATGTGGTAAGTGTATCCCAAGCATCCCTAGCTGTTCTACAAGAGCATATGTGAGGAATAATGGCACGTTTGACAGACAAAGCTATCAATGCATGTGCCTGGGCATCTCTGCCATCCCAACGAATCTGCTCTGCAGTAGGTGCAACAGAAACAACAGCACGAACAGGAATCTGCGGAATATCATTTTCGACACCATCTTCATCAGCTCCAGCACTTGTATTTGCAGTACCTATTGTTACAGGTATAACAGGACGTCTTTCAACACCCTACATAATGTTCCACAATCCTTTTACAACCAAAACATGTCGCATAATATAAGCCCATAATGGGTAGTTGGTACCATCCAACTTATCCTCAACACCCAACATACGAAATACATCACTACCTTCAGCCATGGCCGATGACTAAAATACCTTGATGCAGAAAATTGACTGCATCTCAAAAAGTTGAACGGAATTGCCCAGACGAGTTCTGTTGGGAGAAATGGTTGGATGCACTCAGAAGATTTGGTTGGTACTGCTAATCCTGCTTTGCACCAGCCCTCTTTGACTCCAGATATGCTTAGTAGACTCCTTGAGCTTCCAAATGATACCAAAATATGCTATATGTACTTTGGAAATGATTTGAATAATGATTAGATCAAAACAGATGAGTTTGCACTTCACTAGACTTGAAAACTTTGTATTTTGATCTTGATACCTGCTCAGTCTTTCACTCAGTATGACCAGCACACTTACAATTGGAACAATTCCTCCTAGAGTTATTCAATCAGCTTAACAAGCTACCATTTGCAAGTAGAATCATTCAAATTGATAAACTATGCTCAGAGAAATAACTTTAGCAAGTTTATGGTCACTCCCGACTTTTTAGGAAATGTGCAGACAAATACCAGAGACTGCTTCGAAGGCGATTTCTCGAAAATGGCTGAACCAAACTTCTTCAAACTTTGTAGTCTTGTAGAATGCTTTGAGCTGGATCTAGCAAGCTTTGAATCACTTGCTTTGGTTCAGTAGGCACTGAGATATGCCTCTTGGAAGTTGACAGACTTGGAGAAGATAACTCAGAAAAACATAGAGTTGAAAAGTATGAATGTATCTATTGATTGATGTAATTGTACAATCTCATTAGCATGATAAGCATAGCTAAATGAGGTATTGTGGTGTAGGCTAAGATGTAGCACTCACACACACAGAGATACAATGATAAAATGCCTCGGGAAATGAGCTGAAGTGAGAGACACACCCGCGACTTTTTTACTTCATCTTTTATAGAGGTTGAGTGATCATTTGAATTTTGAAATTCAAATCTAAGGCTCCCTAGAATATCTCTTCTAAAGTTAGGGAGATATTCTCTCCATTAAGTCCTCTAAATTTCCACGACTAATCAAGTAGGTGTACTCATACATATGCCAAGTCATTTTAGACTTTTACAAAGGAGTAAAATGGTAATAGTCCATAAGCATAAGTTCCTATGACTCTTGCTTCATGTAGAGATATCCTTCAAGGGTTCCAAGCCAAAGGTGAAGGCTTGAATTGCACCAACAAGTTCTGTTAGACGTGTAGCATACTTCGAGACGCTTAAACTGGTGAACAGAAACTAGTATATACCTTTGGCACAAAAGGACAAAATAGCCTGCACAAGCGCTGTGATAGTGCATTCGAAGGCCGAAACGAGCTCAAATCACGATTTAGACACCACAGAGCAAAGCCATTTTGATCTCGGAAACACCCTGAGTATGCTCACCAAATTCCATGCGAATCTGGAAGCACGTGAACAGCACAAGGAAGAAGAAGAAGCTTGGAGCACAACACACAATACTGAATGTATTACTAGAGAATGTACAAAGATACGTAGCCCATTAGGGCAATAGGCATATATACAGGCCGGAGGAAAAACACCTCCTAAAGAGGGAAAAAAGTGCCTCGGCGGTCCTAGTGTGTTCACACACATCACTACCTAAATATATCAATAGGATTTAGATATGATGTTTTGAATGATCTATTAAGTAGATTAAATATAAGGCATATATACTCTATCCCTTATTATCCTCAATGTAATAGTCTTGTTGAAAAGACGAATGGAATTATTTGTAAAATCCTTAGTAAGCAGGTAAAGAAGCATCCTAAGGAATGAAAAAGAGATCTCATCACAGCCTTATGGGCATATACCACATCCTACAAGGTATCTTTAGGATTCACCCCATTTCACTTGGTATATGGGCAAGAAGCTGCTTGTGCCTTAGGACAATTACTTCTAGCTTGTGATGAGTTAACCAAGGGCCATATTACCTCTTGTAAAACATCCAATGCCTATAAGAAAAGCAAAACTTTGAAGGCAAAACTCCCTCTAAAATTTACACCTTAGAGTCCAAGTTTCACAACCTATCAATTAGGCCTCATGCTCCCATTTCTAAAGTTATTTCCATATACATAAGCTATCATTGTGTGTGCTACCAAGTTTCTAGTGAGGATATGGCCATTTACCTTTTCAATAAGCTCCCTAGATCCTATGAAATATTTTTAACCACCCTTTAAAATCATGGCCATGTAGTAACTTGGGAAGAAGTTTGGTGACTTTTGCTCCTCCATGACTCTCAAGCCAAGTCAACATCTTCACAAGAAACTGCAATGAAGGCTAAGGGACCCTTCAACAAAGCAAAACATGCTAGTCATAGCATTATCTTCACACCCAAACAAGGATCCAACAATTCATTGAAGAAGTTTAGCTATACCTTTTGTGGCAAAACGGGGTAGCTTAAGAAATTTTGTTACAAAAAAAAGAATGGCTCGAAGCATTCTAGCTGCAGGAACCAATCAAAACCCTCTCAACATAGGTCTCACTGTTCTATTGAAGACCTATTTATTTTGATACAAGCTAATGCCCTCTTTAGTTTGAGCTCATCTCAAGAGTGGATCTTTGGTAATGGAGCTAGATCTCACATGTGCAAAGCCTTCCAAGAGATCAAGGATCATATTGGAAAAGTCTACTTAAGCAACAACAAGAGTTTACCCATCGAAGGCAAAGGAAAAGTACAAATCACCAATGTTCAAGGAGAGTGTAAATCCTTATCCAATGTATTCTTTGTCCAAAATTTGTGCATGAATCTACTATCAGTTAAGGCCTTTACTTCTATAAAGGTGATTGAACCTAAAACCAAAGACGTCATTGCACAAGGCATAGAAGAAAAATCACTATAAAAATTATCTTGCTTTCTATCTTCCGGCATCAAAGGTATGATCACACCTCATATTTACCAAATATTTCTGCATCACAGATAGTTTAAGGATTTCCCACGATCACGCAAGCCAATGATGTTTGCTAGGCTTGCATCCAAGCCAAGAAACACATGGCTCCCATTTCCAAGAAGGTTTCCACACAAGCTAGGAACCCTTTAGTCGTAGTCCATGGATCTCTATGGACCTATGAATACCCCTTCACTTAGTGGATCTGTCTACGTCTTTCTTCTAGTAGATGACCACTCTAGAAACATTTGGGTATACTTCTTGAAGTCCAAGAGGGATACGTTTTTGAGTTTCAAGAATGGATATCTCAAGTTGAGAATGAATCTGTTAGTTCTATCAAACTATTAGATCTGATGGAAGTGGTGAATTTACCAATCATTACTTTGAAAATTTCTTAAGGCAAAAAGGGATCAAGAGACAAGTCAAACTCAACCTCACAGTCCATCCCAAAATGGAGGTCTTGATAGTGGTGTATGAGACACCACAAGAACCAAGCTAATGTGATACTAGAAAACCTTGATACGCAGCATTAGCTCAACAAGACTTCAATCTTCAATATCTTTAACACTTTCCTTACTAAATTTGAAAATTCACTTTCTTGAAACTGCACCTTTTCTTCTAGCTTCAATTCTTCTCTGATTTGAAGTTGAATCTTAAAGCTTCTTGTTGTAAATGATTAATAGGAGTTCTAAATATAGTAAGCAACACATTCAAAGCAAAGCTTTCAACTAAGCACTCGTAAATAACTTGAAATGTCTTCAAAAGTTACACTCTATCTGAAAAGTAAGGATTACCTTCATCAATTTGACATGCCGTCAATATTAAGCTCATTTCTCTAAGCACACATCCCGTTTGGCAAAGACCTTTTGGTGAATTATGGTTGAGGATTGAAGCTTCAAAATGAGTTGTACACTGTACACTGTACTCTAAAATGTGACTCTTAGAAGTCAGACAAATGTGTGCCAGAAAGCTCATAACTCCAAATAACTTCATATAGTTATGACATCACTTAGATTTATTCACACAAAGAGAATTGATTCAAATTATTTTGCATAAACATGTGTTTTCTATTAGAGAGAATGTGTACAAAATGGCATGGAATCATTTTGCTCATAGCCATAGAAAGATCTCCTACATTGAGTGACCTCTCATTATCATTGCTCTCAAAAAATACCCGATTGTCTCTCTATTCATGTAGGACTTACAAAATCGAGCTCTACATACTTTCTTTTGTTCAAATTAAGTTATACACATTTGATTTATATGCTTCTAAACTCAAACATGTAATTTTAGAAGTTCTAGACTATTTTTGGTATCTAATTTTATCACTATGATACATGTGTGAATTTATCCCTTCACATAGACATGGTTTTTTGAGTACCTATCATCCATAACTCTTTGTCCTTCTTCTTTCCTCATATGTCTTCATGTCTTCATGTCTTCATGCCTAATTAGTGAGTGAAGCCCCAACAGATCCCCCTCAATCACTAATTAGCATCCTTTGACTTCTTCATACAATCTCCTTCTCTTTTATTCCTGTCGTTCCTTTGAATCTACTTGTCTTTACTCCATCCAAGATTTTTGTCATAGTATTTGTTGTCTAATACTTTGTAGGAGTATAAACACTTCAAGTTCTTTCTCCATTACCTTTTCTCTTAGGAAATGATATTGAATCTCTATATATGTTTTGTGCTTGCACAAAATAATGGATTTGCTACAAGATATAATGAATTCATATAATCTTCATGTATTACAGGTATACCTTGATGAATGCCCAACCTTTTGAACAAGGTCTACATCCACACTAATTCTTTAGCTACTTCCACAAGCCCTTTGTATTCTGCTTTAGTTGATGATAATGCCATTGTATGTTGTTTCTTTGAACACTAGCTCACAAGCTTATCACCTATGTACATCATGTATCCATGTCTTGATCTTCTATGATCTTGAATTCTTGCCCAATCTAAGTCACTATATGCTTTCAAATTTATGTCTGATGTAAAAGGATAATACAATCCTTCCTTTATAGTCCCTTTGATATATGTAAGGACTCGTTGACGTGCTATCCAATGTTGATCCTTGGGACAATGCATGAATTGTGAGAGGAATCCCACTACATAACTAAGATCCGGTCTTGTTAGTGTAGCATAAATCAAACTTCCCACTAAAGATTGATACTTTCTCATGTCTTTGAATTTTGCACCATCATATTTGCTAAGCCTATGATTAACATCAAGAGGAGATGAAGCTTCTTTGCAATTCTCCATGTTAGACTTCTTCAATAGGTTCTCAAGATACCTCTCTTGTGATACATATATACCATGATCTGCATAAATGATTTGGATTCCAAGAAAATATGACAATTTTCCTAGATCACTTACCTTGAATTCCTTTTCAAGTAATCTCTTCACTTCCTTAATTCCTTCATCTGAAGTACATGTGATTACAATGTCATCTACATAAATGCAAATGTAGATTATACCTTCATATGTTCTTTTGATAAGTAAACTTGCATCTGCCCTTGAACTTTGATATCCAAGATCATTGAGATACTTGACAAGCCTATAGATCGAAGCTCTTAGAGCTGCTCTTCTCAATCTACAAACATAATTTGGATACCTGAAATTTGCAAACCCTTGTGGTGGCTCCATGTGTACCTCATCAGATATATATCCATTGAAAAATGCATTCTTTATATCTAATTGACTCAAGGTCCATCCTTTTGATGCTGCAATAGCAATGATTCTCCTTATGCTTGACATCTTTGCCACATGACTAAATGTCTCATCATAATCTATGCCATGATTTTGGGAATAGCCTTTGACCACGAATCTAGCTTTGTATCTGGGTATTCTTCCATCTACAAGCTTCTTCACTTTATAAACCCATTTATTTCCTATGACTTTCTTACCATTTGGTTTTGGAACAAGTTCCAAGTCTTTTTCTCCTCAAGTGCATTGAACTCTTACCTCATTTCTTCTTCCCATTGTTTCTTTCCTTTTGCTTCATCATAGCTCTCAGGTTCTTCATCTTCCTTGATCATGTTATCATAGTTTTTCTGAGTCCTATGAGAAGTATCATAGGAATACCTTGTTGCTTGTATCCTTTATCTAGTTGACCTTCTTGGTTCACATTCTTCATGTGTATTTGAAGAAAATTCTTCATCAAAACTAGGTGCATCTTCATTTCCCCTTGATGATCCAACTTTGGATGTACTTGCTTGCATGTGGTCTTCTTCTCCACTTACCTGCATATTTGATTTACCTCTCTTATTTCTTCTTACGTCTTCTTCAAATGCTTCACTTTTGTGACTTCGTTCTGCATATCAAATATTTTGTTCATCAAATGTCACTTCTCTAGAAACAAGGAATTGTTTGGTTAGAGGATTCCATAACCTATAACCCATCTGCATTTCATCATACCCAATGAACACATATTTTTTAGCCTTTTGTTCAAGATTATGTCTGATTTGTGATGGCACATAAGCATAGGCAACTGATCCAAACACTTTACGGTGATCTAGTGTTGGTTTCTTGCCCCATGAAGCTTCATAATGGGTCATCACATTTAGAGCTCTACATGGTAATCTATTCACAAGATATGTGGCTATATTCACAACCTCAACCCATAGATAATTTGGACAATTCCTTTCCTTTAACATTGCCTTAGAAAATTCAACCAAATTTCTATTTCTCCTTTCTACCACCCCTCCACCTGTTTGACTTTTCCTTCCTCTTTCAAATTGACTTTGATGTCTTCCACCTCCGCCTCTGCCATTTCGACTTTGATTCTGATTTGAACATTGTTGATTGTGCCAACAATCATAAGCTAGATGACTGCTCAAGCCACAAGTCCAACATGTCTTCTTGTTGTTATTCTGGTTACCTCTTCCTCTTCCATTTCCTCTACCTTTACCTCTACAATTGCCTCTTACTTTCACATGATTAGCCTGAGAAGTCAATTCTTCTTCATCCTTTGCTTTACCTTTATCTCCTTTCTTCTTATTCTTTGCATACATAACAGAGCTATGTCATTTGTCTCCAAGTGACTTCAGGTCTTGCTCAAATATGAGCATCAATACAAGAAATTGATTTAGATCTAGTACAAAATGATTGAATGAAAGTTAAGTTGAAAGTACAAAAGGTTTCCACACTTCATCGCCTCTCAATCCTACAAGTAATTGTGCAATCAACCTATGATCTTCAATGTCTTCATCTATAGATCCAAGACTATCTGCCAAGTCCTTCATCTTAGTGGCATAATCACTAATGCTTTGGCATTGCTTCTTTTTATATGTTGTAAAATTTGACCACAAGATAGCCTTCCTAGATTTACTAGTGTTTTGGAAGTAATCTTCCAATGCATTCCATATATCCTCAATTGTTTCCAAACCTCTGATGTGAGGTAGCAAATGGTCTGGGATACTATTGTGTATGTAGGCTCTTGCACTTGCATCTATTTTTTTCCATAACTTCAAAGCTTCTAGCTCTTCTTTCTTTGGTAGATTATCATCTTAAAATGTAGGCTTTTCTTCTTCATGTGTTACATATATCATGAGATCCTTAATCATAAGTAAGGCTTCCATTCTCATTACCCAGGCAAGATAGTTATCTCTATCCAGTTTGTCAATAGAAATATGATTTGCCATTGTCTTCTTACTTCTACTCAAACCTGTGAGTTTAAGATTAAAGAATATTACCTTTTATTGATAATTACCCGTATGGATGTTTTCAAAGTGATTCTTTGATTCCTTTTGTTGTTGAATGCTTCAACTTTCAACTTTCCAATGAAAGTTCTTCAAGATCTATTGTATCTACACTTCCTTCTACTCTTTAGGACCTTTCTGCTCTAATACCACTTGTTGGTGTATGAAACACCACAAGAACCAAGCTAATGTGATATAAGAAAACCTCTATAACCATCATTAGCTCAGCAAGACTTCAATCTTCAAAATATTTAATCTTTCCTTAGTAAATGTGAAAATTCACTTTCCTGAAACTGTGCCTCTTATCTTAGCTTCAATTGTTCTCCGATTTGAAGTTGAATGTTAAAGATTCTTGTGATCAATGATTAAAAGGATTTCTTACATATATTAAGAAACACATTACACTATGTGCAAAAACTGAGAATTACCTTCATCAATTTCACATGCCTTCACTATTAAGCTCATTTGTCTGAGCACACATTCCCTTTTGCAAATATCTTTTGGTAAATTTTATTTGAGGATTGTAGCTTCGAAATGGTATGTCACTCATAGAAAACGTTATAGTGTACAATGAGATGTGACTCTTAGAAGATCAGAAAAATGTGCACCAAAAAACTCATAACTTCCAACTAACTTCATATAGTAATGAAATCACTTAAATTTATTCACACAAAGAGAATTGGTTCAAATCCTTCAAAAAAAACATGTGTTTACTATTAGAGAAGATGTGTACAAAATAGCATGGCCTCATTCTCCTCATGGCAAGGTGAATCAATTTTCCCTCCACTAAGATCTAGTGTTTCCCATGGCCTTCAAGGAATAGGATCACCTAAGACTCATGAAACCTAGAGGGAAAAAACTAGAGAGAGACCGGAGGTAAGCTTTGCAAACACTATGGGTAGAGATAGAGCAGGACATGAAGGTGGAAGACCTGAAAGGGAGAGACATAGGACTCATAGGCATCAAATTAGAGATTAACAAGGGTTTCCATTGCCCAGACCCCGAGAGCACTCAAGAACCCTTATACCTTCTCAAGTGGCCAAGGCAATGAAGAACTGCTTTGATGGACTTGGAGATCCTTATGATCATGTCGCCGACTTCAAACAAGTGTTGAGAGCTGAACAAGTTGAGGACTTGTTCAACGTTTCAGATCTGAACAGCCTCTATACTTCTTCCTCGCAGCCAAAGGTGAAGAACAAGATGAATGTGTAGTCGAAAATGGAGAAAATCAGAGAACATGAAGAGGGAAGAAGATGATGATGAAGGTGAAGATGAAGAAGAAGAAAAACTCAGAAACTGAATTGAAAATGGTAATTTTTTTTACCTTCCAACATCGCTACTCTATGTCTTACCGTCACACACTCGTCCTCCAAGCTCTCTCCCCGGCAACGGTGCCAAATTTGGTGTCACTCTATCACAATGGTGAGTACCAACGTGAGGAGATACACCTCATAAATGTCAATCCGTGGAGACATGAGGACCGGTATGAAGATCGTGAGAAAATGATGGCACAAGTGCGTGAGTGAAAGTACACAAGCATGCACACACATACACACACATGCGCACAAAGTAAGAGCAAAGATTGGAACAATGGAAGGACTTTGATTGCAAAAGCGTTCTCTTACAAAGCTAAAATCTACAACAACCTAACCCCAAAAATGAGCTCTCCAGCCCTTTTTATAAGTTTTTGAGTGGTTTTGGCCCTATCCAGACTTAGTGTCTGGCCTAGTTAAAAAATAGGTTCCGAGCTAAGTGCTCAAGGGTATGCTGATGAAGAGGTTTCCTAATCTATCATGGTTATAGTGTTGTTGAAGCATACACGTCTTACCATGGTGAAAGGTCTGTTGATCTTCATCTCTTTGTGTTGTAGTTCCATCATGGTGTTTGACCATCGGCTTGTCTTTTTTGTTGATGGATGTCCTTGCTGATAGCTCGCTGATGAGCATCTTCAAGCACATAATCCTCATCTTTTCTTCTCCCCCCCTTTTTTTTAACAATATCACAAAGCAGAAAGAAAGAGGTTAGTACCAACAAAATATTGTATATATGTCATATGTGTCTCATGTGCCTGGGATTTCTCAATGGTGTCTATGCACGGCCGTGTAATGTGGCCCTATGTTGATGCATACTTTGGAAGTGCATGGCCTCAATGGTGCAAAAGACAAGGTTATGCCAAAGGCACATGGTTGCTGCACGTCGAGGCTTTTGATGTTACTTGCATACTTGATGCATTCTTTGTTTGGAGGTGTCGATTGGATCTCGAAATGATGTAATCCTCCTGATTGGAACCCATTGCAGAATAGTATTTGGCCCTGTAGAGATCACCTCAGGCCACTTCTTCTTTGGATGTTGTCCAAACTTTGGTATCGAGTGTGGTTGGCTCTTTGGTTCTATGGATGCTGCTGGTGCTTTTGGCTTGCAAACCCATATCCTTGATGATTGCCTGCTTACTTTTGCAGAAGGGTTGAGTTTATCTTCGTTTGGTCTTTGTGCTCTGTTCTTACCCTTTTCTTTCCTTGGCTTCTTTGTTGAGACCTTTTGCATGGTGGGGAGCATAGGTTGTTGCATATGTAAGAGCTTCTTAGGTGCCCACATCTGTAATCGTCCTTGTTGAGCTGCAGCTAACTTCTTAGGCACCCAAATTTTGTGGAGGCATTCTAGGTGAGCTAGTCCCGGTTCCTTGGTTCTTGTTTTTGTATGGTTGGATTTCCTGGGTGGGAATTGTGTTGGCGCGGCTAGTGGTTGCTTTCCTTTTCGTACCCACATCTGCTTCATGCCTGGAACTAGTTTCTTCTTGAAATCTCTTTGTCCTTTTGATATAGCGATTGTCATGTATTGTTTTGCTTGCCTTTTTGGTTGACTTATGGTGGAGGCATTAGTCCTTTCACAAGAGGAGGAGTCTGCTTGTCTTAGAGCCTGTTCTTCCATGACTGAGTTGTGCTCGAATATAGAGCTTTTGACACACAACTTTTTTTTTGCGAGGGGTAGTCCTAGAAGAACTAAGAGAATGTGTGAGATCTGGATTTGTGAGCATGAAATTCTCTAATTCTAATGTGATGCATTGTTCCTGTACCCAAACTTGAACAAGTTGACTCCTTAAGTTCAAGTTGACTGCATGGTCGTAAATCCAATCTTGACCCAAGACAAGTGGCTCTATAAGGTCTTCATCGTGACACACTAGCATTTTGACTTTCATTGGAACATCTTGAAGGTAGATGGGAGGCTCCACCTCGCCCAAACAAGGGGTTTCCACACCTCCCAATCCTATGAGATATGCTTCTATGGGCTTAATGTCCAATTGCTGGTCTTGGTAGTATGAAAGTCTAACTGCACTAGTTGTCGCACCTAAGTCAACCAATGCTCTCATAGTCCTTACATTCTGTCCTCGTCCTACCTCCACCGTCACAAAGGGGCGTCGATCAATTATTCAAGAAGTAGTTATGCCCAATTCTTGGCACATGTCTATATGATATTTTGGGGCTTTTGGGTTGACATCTAGGCCTAATCGCCTTAATTTATTTCACCTAATGCGCTCTCTAGCCTCTGCCTGTGCTTCTTCTCTAACTCTCAACTCTTCTTCTTTTCGCTTCTTAGCTGTGTTGAGTCTCGTTAGCATATCCTCTGTAAGAGGTTCTTGATATAGCTTGACTCTACATTTACTGATATAGTTTGGCAAGATGTCACCTTCTAGAGTGGCTAATTGAACCGCACCACTAGTGGAGATTGTATTAATGATCATGGGTCCATATCCTCATTTCTCCAATTTTCGGGCATCTTGCTTTAGCGTATAAACCAACACTAGATCTCCTTCTTTCAATCCTTTATCCTTTATATGGGCATCAAAGTATGCCTTTTACCGTTTCTTTGCAGCATAAATGCCTGCCGCTGCTCGTAGCCTCGTCTCACCTAAACCTTCTAAATCAAAGATCTTGGAGGACAACTCGTGTCCATTCCACTCATGCTCTTGTGCTACTCTCAAGGCTGGAATTAGGAAATCTAATGGTAGCACAACATTCTGTCCAAAGACCATATGAAATGGGGTAGCATTGAGTATTGTTTTGTAGGCAACGCGATAAGCCCAAACAGCATGATGAAGCTGTTTGTCCCAGTCAGAGCGTCTATTATTTACCAATTTTGTCAATACGTTACATAGGATCTTATTCGTGCTCTCAGCTTGTCCGTTAGCTTGGGGATGATAGGGGGCAGACTTCTTATGTATCACCAAGAACTCTTGGAGAAGATTTTCAATGACGTCATTCAAGAAGTGTGTACCTCTATCACTCACTAACTCTATTGGTAGCCGGTATCTAGTGAACACATTCTCAAATAAAAACTTAGCCATAGTTTGAGCATCGTTCTTTGTTGTGGCTTTTACTTCCACCCATGTTTTTAGGTAATCTGTGGCTACAATGATGTATTCAGCATGGGAGCTTCTAGCTGGGGGGTTAATAGGACCAACAAAGTCTATACCCCATTTCGAAAATGCACATCCTCCCATCATTGGCCTCAACGGCATCTCATCTTTTCTAATTGGGTACTGGGCACGTTGGCATGTGTCACATTTCTTCACATAAGTATGTGCATCCATGTGAAGAGTGAGCCACCAAAGTCTTGAAAATAAAATGGTCTTGATTACTCTGTCAGGCCCAAAGTGTCCACCTGCAACACTGCTATGTGCAGTTTCTAAGATTTTCAAGTAGTCTGATTCATGAACGCATAGTCTTAGATATCCATCTTTGCCTCTCCGATATAGGTTGTCTCCTACTAAGGCATAGTCTTGAGCCTCTTGCTCCATGCTCCATTTTCTTGCTAGACTAGCCACATTGGGTAATGTTCCTGATCTCATGAACTTGACCAATGGAGCACTCCATTCTGGAATTAATGATATATGATAAAGAGTTGCATGCTCCAATGGGGGTCTCTCCTGGCATAGTGGACAATTCTTAATCCACTCATGTATTTCGTTGGCCATGCTAGGCCAATATACTCCTAAATGTTTTAGGTTCTGCAATGTTCGTTGTTTAGAGTAGTGATTTCCTAGCAATCCTTCATGAGCTTGTTGCAACCAACTAGTATGTTCATCGTCCTTGACACAATAAGCTAATACACCCTCTATATCTTGTTTGTACATGCTTCCTACCATTCTGTGATATTTTTGTGCTTTTACAATTTCTTCTTTGTTGGTTTTTACGCTCTTATTTGCAGGTCCGAAGGTTAGGACAGGTACCAACTTATTTGCCCATTTAGGAACAACTTCTAGATTGAACAAATAAGTGTCAGGTAGTTCATCAGAAACTCCTTGCGGTGGCTCTCCTGAAGTGATGCGAGAAAGATGGTCCGCCCTAATGTGGGTTCTACCTTTCTTGACAACAACTTCAAAGTCGTATTCCATTAGTAAGAGGAACCACGTTACTAAGCATCCTGTATTGCAAGGTTTATTGACCAAATATAGTAAAGCTTGATGATCAGTGAAAAATTTGAACTTATTGGCCAATAGATAGTTTCTAAACTTCTTCAGGGCATATACCATGCCTAAACCTTCTCTTTCCATTGTGGTATAATTTCGTTCAGCTACGTTCAACTATCTGCTAGCATATGCGATGGGTGAATCTAGATTTCCTTCACCTGTGGGTTGTGCTAGCAGACATCCTATTGCATGATTGGAAGCATCTACATGGACATGGAAGGGTTTATTCCAATCATGAGTGGTCAGTATTGGTGCTGAGCACAAACTTCTCTTCAGCTCATTGAAGGAATTCTCACATTCATCGCTCCACTCAAAATTTGCCAAGAATCCATAAAGAGATTTAGCAATGATGGCATACATATGGATAAACCTACGGTAATATCCACAATGGCCCATAAAGGCTTGTACCTCTTTAACGTTCCTTGGCCTTGGCAGCTCTGCAATGGCTCTTACCTTGTCCTCATATGTTGAAATTCCATTCTTTGAATCAATGTGACCTAAGATTTTACCTTGTCGTACCATGAACACACAGTTCTCTGGGTTTAGACAAACTTGTTATTCTCTACACTTGTTGAAAATCTGTATGAGCTCATGAATGTGGTATCTTCTTTGTTGGGAATAAGCACATAAAACATCCACATATACTTCTAAGCTCTTTCATAAGAACTCCTTGAAGATATGACACATGAGCCTCTGGAATGTTGCAAGTGCATTGGTGAGCCCAAATGGCATCACACGAAATGCAAAGATTCCCCATTCTGCGGCAAAAGCCATTTTGTGTTGATCTTCAAGGGCAATGGCTACTTGATTGTAACCCGAAAGTCCATCAAGAAAGCTATGGACTTCCTTGCGTGCAACACGCTCCAATAAATGTTTGGTGATTGGAAGCGGATAACTATCTCTGATCGTAGCAGCATTAACGTTTTTAAGGTTAATACACACTCGCAACTTTCCATTATTCTTGGGCACCACTACAATGGGGGATACCCATTCAGTATGCTCAATCTCATAGATAAATCTAGCTTCAATCAGCCTGTTGATTTCTTCTTTTATTTTAGCTGCATAAGTGTCATTATATGTGTAGGGATTTTATTTGGTGGGTTTGGTGTCAGCAGTCATGGGGATCGTATGAGAGCAACTTTTTGGATCTACTCCCTTTAGATCTCTATAGTGCCATGCAAACACATCCCTATATTCCCTTAATAGAGCTACAAGCTCTGCTTCTTCTTTTGCACTTAGGTCATCTCCTATGTATGTACATCGCTCTTTGTTCCCTTCAATGGTTACAACAATTTTTTTGGTCTTTTCTTTATTATCATATGATTCTCCTATGATGGCCTCTCTCTTAGGCATTCGTACCAAAGTTTTCCGATCTTCAACTTCATATTTCTTGAAATTTTTTGGTACCTCGAACAATGATTCCTCCTCTTCTTGTTTTACTACTTTTCTTTTCTTTTTCTTTTGACCTCCTTCGCTTCCTTCCTTTGAATTTATAGTTTTAATACTTGTGAGAGGTTCTTCTTCTTTTTGGGTTAACACTCCTATGTCTTCTAAATAGTGTTCTACTGAGTCAAAGCAAGTATCCATCACAATGGATTCTAGATCATCGTCATTCTCTTCTTCTTCTATGACCTCACTAGGATCACACTCTTTCAACAAGGGCTCACAGATGAACACTTAGATATCATAACCCTCCTCATCACAATGAGGTGTCCATTGTTCTTCATTGACAGCAATGTCCATGGTAGCTAAGATTTCTGCCCAACTGTGAGGCTCAAATTCTGCATCTGGAAATATCATCGGTGTATAGGCTGGGTCTTTAAATGGTCTATCTCCTGGGGAAGTTCCTTCTTCTCTTGCTTTTAGGTGATTTTCCTCTTCCTCTGTGACCTTGCACATCCACAAGTGAGTATCTTCATGCAGCCAAGATGGATCAGGTGAACTTCCACGGTGCATAGAGATAGAATCTTCTTTTGCTTTGTGGATGGGCTTCCATTGTAGGGGTGGTACGTCACAGAAGGTGTAGTCCTTCAAATTGACCTTGGTGGTGACCCCTAAGTGTTGTAAGTACAAGGAGTTGGTTCCCCAGTCCTGTACTATTTGCAATTGTCGTAGGAAGGGTCTTCCTAGGATCATCTCATAGACATTATTTTTTTCAAAAGTCACATATACAAAATGTATGTTCAAACTCTACACCACAAGTGGTTAGAGTTATCCCTTCTAGCAATCCTAGAGGTCTTTCAAAATGACCATCTGCCATTTGAAGCTTCATTCTAGTTGGTCTTAATGTGGGTTTGCCCCATGGCTTCCACAAGGAGGTGGTCGCAATAGCATCACCAACACCTGAATTTACAATTGCTTTGGTTTTGTAACCTTGATAGGTGATCGGAAGATAAGTATTACCTTCTTCACCTTCACTCATGTCCCCTATTTTGTCTAGAGGTATCTCTGGTACTTTCTGCCTAGATCCTACTTTTGGCATAGTGGAATCAAGTTCAGGAACCTGATCCTTCACATGATTCCATAGCTCAGGTTTTGCTTTAAGCGACTCTTCGACTATGAGATGACATTGAACCTTAGTGTTCTTCACGACATCAGTGTTTCTTGGAACCACTGAGTCTTCATTTCTTACCAATATTGTGGGAGCTCTGATCTGAAGAGATTCAGATTCCCATGAGCCTGTGAATTGTGGCAACTCTTGCAAAGAATTAGATTCAAAATCTAATCTTTCATCTTCTTGTTGCTCTGCTTGGTCTCCATAAATGGAAGGAATGCCTTGGGGAAATTGATCATGAAGATCATCAATCTCAAGAATAGGAGGGGGATTACCCTTTTCCTTGGCCCATTTTTCTTCTTGTATTTCCCGCAAGAACTCTTGAGATTACTGTTGATATGAAGGAGATGCTCCCTCATCTATGGAATTAGGAACATAAGATTTCATTGGTGGTAAGCTTCCTTTCAATAACTGGTTGAGCCTATGGAGGTAAAGCAACCTGGGGTTTGTTTACCAATTGCTCTAATCTTTCTAATAAGCCCTGGAAATGCAAATCTGGCTTAAGAGAGTTTGTCTGATTGAACTTTTAACTAGTCTCGAGTATAGCTTGAGCTAGTTCTATCATTTTCATGCACACTTTCATCCATTCAATCTCTAAATCTGCTCTAGGGTAACTCTTATCTAGGTTTGGAGCTATTGGCCCTTCTTGAAGTCGAGCCTGGTAGGCCTTGGACATCATGTCCAAGCCTTATGGGGTTGGATCTGCAAGAACAGACCCTGGTTGTGGGTTATTTATAGTGGGTGGTGGGATGGGATTAGGTGGAGTGGATGGAGCTTCGGCATGCGAGGGGCTTTGAGATGCAATGTCTTCTATTTTTGCTTTGGTATCCCTTAGGCTTTCTTCTAGCTTGGATATCTTTTTGTTCCACTCAAGATTAGCCTTCTCTCTGGTATCCTTCCATGTTCTTCGTTTGCTCTTACTAGGCTCTCCTGACTCACTTGACTCCAATTGCTTAGATGGTTTTGCTTATTGTGCAGCCTGTGCCCTAGTAACTCTCTGTACAGGAGCCACATTACTGCTACTTGAACTTGAATCTACCACTAAGCCTACCAAATTGATGTTGGGAGAAATGGTTGGATGCACTCAGAAGATTTGGTTGGTACTGCTAATCCTGCTTTGCACCAACCCTCTTTGACTCCAGATATGCTTAGTAGATTCCTTGAGCTTCCAAATGATACCAAAATATGCTATATGTACTTTGGAAATGATTTTAATAATGATTTGATCAAAACAGATGAGTTTGCACTTCACTAGACTTGAAAACTTTCTATTTTGATCTTGATACCTGCTCAGTCTTTCACTCAATATGACCAGCACATTTACAATTGGAACAATTCCTCCTAGAGTTATTCAATTAGCTTAACAAGCTACCATTTGCAAGTGGAATCATTCAAATTGATAAACTATGCTCAGAGAAATAGTTTTAGCAAGTTTATGGTCACTCCCGACTTTTTAGGAAATGTGCAGACAAATACCAGAGACTGCTTCGAAGACGATTTCTCAAAAATTGCTGAACCAAACTTCTTCAAACTTTGTAATCTTGTAGAATGCTTTGAGCTGGATCTACCAATCTTTGAATCACTTGATTTGGTTCAGTAGGCACTGAGATATGCCCCTTGGAAGTTGACAGACTTGGAGAAGATAACTCAGAAAAACATAGAGTTGAAAAGTATGAATGTATCTATTGATTGATGTAATTGTACAATCTCACTAGCATGATAAGCATAGCTAAATGAGGTATTGTGGTGTAGGCTAAGATGTAGCACTCACACACATAGAGATACAATGATAAAATGCCTCGGGAAATGAGCTGAAGTGAGAGACACACCCGCGACTTTTTTTCTTCATCTTTTATAGAGGTTGAGTGATCATTTGAATTTTGAAATTCAAATCTAAGGCTCCCTAGAATATCTCATCTAAAATTAGGAAGATATTCTCTCCATTAAGTCATCTAAATTTCCACGACTAATCAAGTAGGTGTACTCATACATATGCCAAGTCATTCTAGACTTTTACAAAGGGTAAAGAAGTAAGAACTTATAAGCATAAGTTCACATGGCCCTTTCTTCAAGTGAATTAAGCTTCCAAGGTTTCAACACCCAATTTCCAAGGTTCCAAGCCAAGTGTGAAGGCTTGAATTGCACCAACAGCTCCCCCTCAAGCCAAACACTTTGGCTTAAGTCTTCATCTTCAATCTTCAATCACATCCTGCAATCCAATCATGGATTTGAATCTGCATAACTTACTTCCATCCAAAGCTTTAGTGAGTAAATCTGCACATTGCATATTAGTGGACACATAAGTCAATTGAATGTCTTTGCTTAGCAACTTTTCTCTCACATAGTGGTAATGAACCTCTATGTGTTTGGTTCTAGCATGATATATTGGATTAGCTGCAAGGTGAAGAGAGCTTGTGTTATCTCCAAAGATAATTGGAGGTCTAGTGTATAGACCTAATTCTGTATACAAAAGCTTCAACCAGATAGCTTCTTGAGTGGCATTGGCTAACCCTCTATACTCTGCTTCAGTAGATGACAAAGCTACTGTAGGTTGTTTCTTGGCTGACCAAGAAATAGGTTTATCACCTGCAAAACATATGTATCCTGATGTGCTCCTCCTATCATCCTTGCATCCTGCCCAATCTGCATCTGAATATACTTTAATGTCAATATCTAAAGTATAAGGAAAGTACAAACCATGGTTCTGAGTTCCCTTTAGATACTTCAAGATCTTCTTTGCTGCCTCTAGGTGAGGTACCCTTGGTTTGTGCATGAATTGGCTTAGCACACTAACTCCATATGCTATGTCAATTCTGGTTAAGGTAGCATAATTCAAACTACCTACCATACTTTGATATCCTGTAATGTCTTGGACTTCATCACCTTCATGAGCACTAAGCTTTAGGTTGACCTCCATTGGAGTACTTGAGACTTTAGCATCCTGCAAGTTAAACTTTTTCACAATGTCCTGTACATACTTCTTTTGAGTGATATATATACCTGAATTAGTGTAGACTAACTCAAGACCTAAGAAGTATTTCAATAATCCAAGATCATTGATCTTGAACTCCTTCATCATCTGTCCTTTGATGCTTCTAATACCACTGACATCATTGCCTATAATGATGATGTCATCAACATAAACACACAAGTAGATTACCTCTGTACTACTCCTCTTTATGAATAGAGAAGTGTCTGCTTTACTCATCACAAATCCTTGGTCTTGGAGATATGTTTTCAACCTATAATTCCATGCTCTAGGTGCCTGCTTCAATCCATATAGAGCCTTCTTCAATTTACAAACATAATTTACCTTCTTGGGATCTTCATAGCCAGGTGGTTGTGACATGTAAACTTCTTCAGATATCCATCCATTCAAGAAAGCATTCTTGATATCTAATTGGTACATGTTCCAATTCTTAGATGCAGCTATGCTCACCAATGCTCTGATTGTTGGCATCTTAGCCATAGGAGAAAATGTCTCCTCATAATCAATGCCTTGGGTTTGTGCAAAACCCTTGGCTACCAACCTAGCTTTATATCTGTTGATTGTACCATCAGAGTTCCTCTTGAGTTTGTAGATCCATCTGGATCCTATCACTTTCATAGAGTCCTTCTTGGGTACCAAGTCCCATGTGTCACTCTCCTTGAGAGCTTCTATTTCTTCATCCATAGCTTCTTTCCATTCTGTCTTTGTGATTGCCTCCTCATATGTACCTGGTTCTTCATTCAACAGATCCTTTGCAAGATATACAAAGTGCTTAGTTACAAGAGAAGTATCATACCCATATCTGATAGGCTTCTTACTTTCTCTCTGAGATCTCCTCATTGCTTGAGTTGAGGATTCTGGTGTATCCTCTAGCTTCTTCATTTTCATCTTCCCTTTGGACTTCCAAGCCTTAAATTCCTCAAGGTTAATTGTGTCATCATCATCTGAGCTTGAGTCTTCTTTCTGGATTGGTTCCTCCTTGGTGAGCTTTGGGAAATCTTCTTCCATATCATAGGGTAGACTAACCTTCCTGCATTCATTCTCATACCATGAGTCATTCTCATCAAAGATGACATCTCTGCTTACCTTGAAGCCTTTGTTTGTTGGGTTGTAGAATCTGTACCCTTTTTGGTTCAAATCATAACCAATGAAGATACATTTTTCAGCCTTAGGGTCTAGCTTTCCCCTTACCTGTGAGGGAATATGCACATATGCTACACAACCAAAAATTTTGCAATGATCCAATGATGGTCTCTTACCATGCCAAGCTTCATAAGGTGTCATGCCATCAAGAGACTTTGATGGCAACCTGTTAATAAGATAGGTGGCAGTAGATACACTCTCTGCCCAAAGATAATTTGGCAACTTCTTTTCATTAAGCATAGACCTAGCTGTTTCAACAATAAGTCTATTCCTTCTTTCAGCTACCCCATTTTGTTCAGGTGAGTACCTTGTAGTTATCTCCCTTTTGATGCCTCTTTCCTGCAAGAAATCTTCAAACTCATTGGAGAAGTATTCTCCTCCTCCATCTGACCTTAGCCTCTTCAAGTTTCTTCTTGTTTGGTTTTCAACAAGTGCAAGATACCTCTTGAAACAATTAAACACTTCATCTTTATGCTTCATAAAGTATAAGACAGTCCATCTGCTATAATCATCAATGAAGGACACATAGTACCTTGATCCTGAAATGGAAGGATCCTTGCTAGGTCCCCAAACATCTGTGTGTAGCAAGTCTAGGTAGTCTTCATGCATGAAACCTTTCTTTGAATAGGGCAACCTGTGAGATTTACCAAATTGACAAGCTCCACACTTGTAAATCATGTGTTGCTTGGACACATTAGGTATCCCAAGCACACATTGATCCCTGCACATTTGCTTTAGGGTTCTTTCACCTATGTGACCTAACCTCTTGTGCCATATTTCTAACTCTGAAAGTGTTTGATCCTTGTAATTGTATAAAGCAATGTTTTTGGTGTCTTCTAGCTCAAAAGTAAATAATCTACCTGATTTCTCTCCCTTGGCTATCCTTCTGAATCCATGTCTTGGGTCCTCTACATATGCTCCATGTTGATTGAACCTGACCTGCAAACCTTTCTCCACAATCTGACCAACACTCATTAGGTTCTTGGTAATGGTTGGTACATAAAGTACCCTGCTCAATAGGTTTTGGTTACCATCACAAGTTTTCACATTTCCAATCTTTACAACAGAATGTTTAGTGTCATCACCTGTCTGTACCTGATGTTTGCCCTTGGGTTCTTCCAAATCAAAGAGTAGTGCCACATTACCAGCTACATGGTTAGAACACCCTGAATCAATATAAAATAAATGATCATCATTTGTACCTGCCTTGGAGGTCATATTCATGATCAATAGGGAGTCATCTTGCTCCTCTGTGTAGTTGTTGTAGTCCTTTCTATTTCTGAATCCACCTTGGTAGTTACCATTGTGGTTGTGGTTGTAATTGTTGTTTTACTGATTGTTGTATCCATTGTAGCCTTGGTGTTGGTTGAATCTGCCTCTACCTTGAGAGTATCCACCTCTTTGATAGCCTCTTCCTCTCTGATTCTTATAATTTCTGTAGCACTCATCTGTGGTATGGTTAGACAATCCACAAATGTTGCATGGTGATGAGTTGTAGGGTCTCCCCCTACGTTGCTTACCTCCTCTGCCCCTGCCTCTTGAAGATCTACCTCTCCCTGCATAATTAGCTTGGGAGGTAGAACCTTCTTCTTCTTGCTTCTTCCCTTTACCTTTATCCTTAACTTTCTTATCAGTATATAGAGCAGAGGGGTTATTACCTTTTGATTGATCTCCAGCCTTTGTAAACTTTGCTTCATGTGTGCATAGTTGGCCCATGAGAGTTGTGAGATCTGGGGTATGCATGTCCATGTAGAGATCCATTGCAGTGGTGAAGCTCTCCCACTTATCATCTGCCTTTAGTCCATTGGTTACTTGCCTTACTATTTGTTCCTCTTCAATCTCCTCTCCAATGCTTGCTAATTGGTCTGCCACATCCTTGATCTTGGTCACAAATTCTGAGACTGATTGCTTTGGTTGCTTCCTAAGGGTTGTGAATTCAATCCACAATTGATTCTTTCTGGCTCTTGTGTTAGAAGAAAAGTATGATGACAAGGTTTCCCAAGTCTCTTGGGAAGTCTTACAATTCCTGATGTGAGGTAAAAGCAAATCAGATATAGAGTTAAGAAGATAAGACCTTGCCAAAGCATCTTTTGCACACCATGTGTTGAGCCTCTCTTGTTCATCCTTGATGGGTAGTCCTCTAGCTTTGAATGATGGCAATTCCTGATCTCCTGAGATGAATCCAAATAAGCTTCTTCCTTGTAGATAGGTCTTCATCCTTAGAGACCAAGCTTGGTAATTGTTCTTGTCCAATTTGTCAATGAATGAAGGAAAACCATCTCCCATGTTACCTTATTTGCTCTGATACCACTGTTGGGAGAAATGGTTGGATGCACTCAGAAGATTTGGTTGGTACTGCTAATCCTGCTTTGCACCAGCCCTCTTTGACTCCAAATATGCTTAGTAGACTCCTTGAGCTTCCAAATGATACCAAAATATGCTATATGTACTTTGGAAATGATTTGAATAATGATTTGATCAAAACAGATGAGTTTGCACTTCACTAGACTTGAAAACTTTCTATTTTGATCTTGATACCTGCTCAGTCTTTCACTCAGTATGACCAGCACACTTACAATTGGAACAATTCCTCCTAGAGTTATTCAATTAGCTTAACAAGCTACCATTTTCAAGTGGAATCATTCAAATTGATAAACTATGCTCAGAGAAATAACTTTAGCAAGTTTATGGTCACTCCCGACTTTTTAGGAAATGTGCAGACAAATACCAGAGACTGCTTCGAAGACGATTTCTCGAAAATGGCTGAACCAAACTTCTTCAAACTTTGTAGTCTTGTAGAATGCTTTCAGCTGGATCTACAAAGCTTTGAATCACTTGATTTGGTTCAGTAGGCACTGAGATATGCCTCTTGGAAGTTGACAGACTTGGAGAAGATAACTCAGAAAAACATAGAGTTGAAAAGTATGAATGTATCTATTGATTGATGTAATTGTACAATCTCACTAGCATGATAAGCATAGCTAAATGAGGTATTGTGGTGTAGGCTAAGATGTAGCACTCACACACACAGAGATACAATGATAAAATGCCTCGGGAAATGAGCTGAAGTGAGAGACACACCCGCGACTTTTTTTCTTCATCTTTTATAGAGGTTGAGTGATCATTTGAATTTTGAAATTAAAATCTAAGGCTCCCTAGAATATCTCATCTAAAATTAGGGAGATATTCTCTCCATTAAGTCATCTAAATTTCCACGACTAATCAAGTAGGTGTACTCATACATATGCCAAGTCATTCTAGACTTTTACAAAGGGTAAAGAAGTAAGAACTTATAAGCATAAGTTCACATGGCCCTTTCTTCAAGTGAATTAAGCTTCCAAGGTTTCAACACCCAATTTCCAAGGTTCCAAGCCAAGTGTGAAGGCTTGAATTGCACCAACAATTGATGGGTGTAACCTTAGGCACACTAGAGGGATTCCTGGGACACTCTCTAGGAAGATGTTCCTTGCCACACTCAAGGCAGACGCCTTGTATTGTGATGGTTTGTCCTTGTCCTAGAGCAGGTTGATGGGGACATTCACGAATGAAATGGTCTCCTTGACATCTAAAACATGGTCCTCTAGGGGCTTGTGGTCTTACTTGTCTCACTTGGGGCCTAGTATTTGGATTCGTATACATGACATTGGAGTATTCGGGCTCCCAGCTTTGTTCCATAGGTGGTGTCTCATATTGATATGGAGAAGTCTCACTTTGCTCAGGTGACTCTATGTAATAAGCATGTGGACTATCTTCATGGGAGTAGTCTGAATTATGAGTATGAGAGTCATTTTCTGAGACCAATGGGGTTAGTGGCACTAATGCTCTATTAGGGTTCTCCTCCGCCATCGTATTTTTAACTGGGATCACATTGGTAGGAGTTGGTGGTTGGTTTCCTAGGACTGGTTGTGGCCTATATGGTGCTTGATATTGTTGTTGTGGTCTATAATATGGTTGTTGGTACTGGTTCTAATACCTACCCTACTGGTAAGGTTGCTGATAATTTTGTCTAACAACCTGTGTGTTATAGGGACAATCTTGAGCCATATGGTTCATGTATTTTCTCTCAATAGTGCAATATAGAGCATTAGGGTTTCCTTGGGGCTGAGCCATCTTTGGGCAAACATTAGCCATGTGGTCTCCTCCACAATTTTAACATCGTTTCAATGAGGTGACCCTTGGCATTTGTCTATTTTGAACTCCTAGTTTTTTGGCAACCTGATCAGCTATCTCATCTATCTCAGTGGAGGTTCTGGAGGTATGAATAGTAGAACTATTGGAATCCTTGTAGAGTTTGGACAGTCCTAACTCCTCACCCAAATTATCTTCTATGTCGATACGTATCCGCGCACACTCTTCTATGGATCTAGGGTCTTTCAAGTACACACATGACCTTAACTTTGTGCTCAATAGGCTGTCTAAAAACAAGGCCACTTGTTTGGCTGTTGTGGGTAACTCTGGAGTAGGGCATCTTTCTAAGTACTGTCTAAATCGTCTTCCTGCAAGTCACACTATTTCTTGGAGTGTGTGCTTGAAGCTATGGATCAAGGATGATGTGTTATGCCTGATACCACTCTTGGAAAATTCTACAATGAATTCCTCTAGCAACTGACCTATCTCCCTATAGTTGCGACTATTTAGAGGTTGAAACCAACTTAGCTAAGGCAGTACCCTTGAGAGTTAAACCAAATGCCTTGAACTGGGTGAACAAGTCCTCAACCTGTTTAGCTCTCAACACTTGTTTGAACTAGGCCACATGATCATAAGGAGCTCCAAATCCATCAAAGTAGTTCTTCATTGCCTTGACCACTTGAGAAGGTCTAAGGGTTCTTGAGTGCTCTCGGGGTCTGGGCAATGGAAACTCCTGTTCATCTCTTTGATGCCTATGAGCCATATGTCTCTCCCTTTCAGGTCTTCCACCTTCATGTTCTACTCTGTCTCTACCCATAGTGTTTGCAAAGCTTACCTCCATCTCTCTCTAGTTCTTTCCCTCTAGGTTTCATGAGCCTTAGATGATCCTACTCCTTGGAGGCCATGGGAAACACTAGATCTTAGTGGAGGGAAAATTGATTCACCTTGCCAAGTGTATGCATGTCTATCCTGCTCTGTTACGAAGAATAGCTTCTCTGAGGTGTGATCTAGATAGACAACTTTACCTGGTGTCTCCGGATCCTTGAACTGGTAGATGGTGACTATTGGGCTTGGTTGATTTGGCTTGAATCTCCAAAAGGCTTCCTCTGTTTCTCTATTCATGAATAGCTCTATGCTTTTGTTGTCTTGGGAAATCCATTCTGGAGTGATCACTCTAGTCAAGACTGACTTACCTCTAGGGGTCTTGGGTTCTCGTCTTAGGTCTCCTTGCTCTAGGTCTCCTACCTCATTCTCAGGAATGATGTTTCCAAACTCATATGTCCTATCTGGTAGGCTAGTAACCACATACATGGTTCCTTCCTTATCAACGTATGGACCCTCTTCAAACTTGACCACTAGGTGTTCAAGTCCAAAGGGTTGGTCGGGATTTTTGAGTTGGACCAGTGATCGCCTCAGACCATCCTCATAGATGCAAGAACCTAATTGGTTGGTCCTGATATACTCCAATTGCATCTTATAGGGACCTTCTGGTGTTTGTAAATAGGCAGTACCTGAGGTACGTGCGGGTCTTTCCATGCATAAAGACATTTCTGAATCACTTGTGTCGGAACTTAGCACGTAAGGATAACCACTTAATTGTTGTGCCCAAGAACTAGCTATATGGTTGACACTAGCCTTAGATGACCTAATGCTTTGTCTATCCTTGCCTAAGTGTCTGCGAGATCTCAAGTTCATAAGCCTTGGCTTCTAGTCCCAAG
The DNA here is from genome assembly GCA_020310875.1 of Ceratopteris richardii. Classification (NCBI taxonomy): domain Eukaryota; kingdom Viridiplantae; phylum Streptophyta; class Polypodiopsida; order Polypodiales; family Pteridaceae; genus Ceratopteris; species Ceratopteris richardii. Next base: position 27,297,722 of record CM035422.1, read on the forward strand.
GGTCTCTTGTATTGCTCAAAATCCTTTGGAACTCCTTGGTTTCCTAGTTTCCTTGAGGGTCAACTTCCCTGAGCATCCCTAGTTTCCCCTCGAGCTTTCCAACAAAACCAAAATCACAGCAAACAGATTTCGTATGAGAAAGTTATGCCAGTTCAGGGTTCTGGGGTTGAAACAGGGAAACAAGATCTCTCTGGGAACTCAAGACAAGCGATAGGATACCAGATTTTCACGACATGATACCACTACAGACGATACCACCTAGATGATACGATACCACTCGGATGACTGCGATCGCGATACCAACTTCCATGATATGATACTGGAAATGGTCACGATACGATACCTTTGAGTTGCACGATACGATACCAACCTCATGATACGATACCAGAATAGCTCACGATACGATACTTGGTTGGCCCACGATACGATATTTGGTTGGCCCACGATATGATACTAGTGAATTCTTGGGTCGATACAATACCTCTTTGCAAGCGATACGATACCACTCAATAGACGATACGATATCTTCTTGGTGATATGATACCACTTGACCCCGCAATACGATACCAAAAATCAGACAATACGATACTGAATCTTTGCACGATACGATACTTAAGCACCGGATGATATGATACCAAAATAGGAGGCGATATGATACCGAGTTGGCGATACAATACCAGCTTTACTCGTGATACGATACTTATGCAAGTGGCAATACGATACCACTCTCACGTGCGATACGATACCACGAAGACGATACCACCTTCCATGATACGATACTGCTCTCTTAGACTATACGATACTAGAAGTGGTCACGATACGATACCAATCCTTCACGCGATACGATACCACTCAGTCAATGATACAATACTGAAATTGGAGGCGATACGATACCAACTTGGCTGACGATACGATACTGCATGATCAACGATTCGATACCCCTGGGGCGACCAGGATCGCGATACTAGCAGTTGACGATATGATACTGGAATGATATCACGATACCTCAACTGGATATGCACGATACAATACCTCGACAAGTATCGCGATACACTGAAGTTCTCGTATCGCGATACCAAAACTCAACCGGACATGATACTTGGAGATTTTAACACCCAAATTCAAACATTTTTGCAGATTTGTGTACCTTGTGTCCTCCTTGTCACTTCAATCAGCCTGTAGATGCAAAGTCACCCTCCAAAGTCACGATACGACGCTCACGATGCCAGGCGCTGTTCCTCTCGTGCCGTGATATTGTTACCCATATTTTGGTGTCTTTGAGAGTTTTTTCAAGAGTGTTTCTTCAGTGTTTTAGATCTGAACAGCCTCTATACTTCTTTCTCGCAGCAAAAGGTGAAAAACGAGATGAATGTGTAGTCAAAAATGGAAAAAATCAGAGAACATGAAGAGGGAAGAAGATGATGATGAAGGTGAAGATGAAGAAGAAGAAAAACTCAGAAACTGAACTGAAAATGGTGATTTTTAACCTTCCAACATCGCTACTCTACATCTTACCGTCACACGCTCGTCCTCCAAGCTCTCTCCCCGGCAACGGTGCCAAATTTGGTGTCACTCTAGCACAATGGTGAGTACCAATGTGAGGAGATACACCTCATAAATGTCAATCCATGGAGACGTGAGGACCGGTATGAAGACCGTGAGCAAATGATGGCACAAGTGCATGAGTGAAAGCACGCAAGCATGCACATACATACACACACGCGCACAAAGTAAGAGCAAAGAGTGGAACAATGGAAGGACTTCGATTGCAAAAGAGTTCTCTTACAAAGCTGAAATCTACAACAAGCTAACCCCAAAAATGAGCTCTCGAGCCCTTTTTATAGGTTTTTAAGTGGTTTTGCCGCTGTCCAGACCTAGTGTCTGGCCTAGTTAAAAAATAGGTTCCATGGCTTATTTGGGGGCTCAAACGGAGTCTAAACATTATAAAAATTGGTATGATGATAGTTCTAATACTCCTCAAGATCGAGGACTCCTCGGCTTGAACAAAATGGAGTTGCAAAAATGAAAAATGGTATTTACAATGGTTTTTAGTAATAAAAATCACTATTTTTATAGGGATTTCTTTTGAAAATTTGACAGGTGCTTCTTGGAGCTCCCTACTTGCTCCTTCTTCTTGTGTATCCACTTCATTGATGCACTTCCATGCTTTGTCCTTGACCTTGAGCTTCAACATAGCCATAGAAAGATATCCTAGACTGAGTGACCTCTCATCATCATCTCTCACAAAAAATACCCAACTACCTCTATATTCACTTAGGACTTACAAAATCGAGTTCTACATATTGTCTTTTGTTGAAGTTAAGTTATATACATTTGATGTATATGCTTCTAAACTCAAACACATAATTCTAGAAGTTCTGGAATATTTTTGATATCTAATTTTGTCACTGTAATACGAATTTGTCCCTTCACATAGGCATGGTTTTCTGAGTTCCTATCTTCCATAAATATTTTTCCTTCTTCTTTCCTCCTATTTTTTTATGTCTTCATGCCTAATTAGTGAGTTAAGCCCCAAGAACTAAGACAAAGACTTGAAGTGTAATGGAAATGGCACGAATCATGCTTCACAACAAAGAATCACCATTCAAGTTTTGGGTAGAAGCAGTACACACTGTAGTGCACATAATCAATAAAGGCTTTGCAAGTGCATTAAAAAGCAAGACTGTGTTTGAAGCCTACTCTTTAAGAAAGCCCGATTTCAATTACTGTAGAGTAGTTAGAAGTGAACCTTTTGTACATGTGCCAAACAAGATTGGAGCAAGTTACAATCCAAATTTAAGAAGCATATCATCATTGGCTATAGCAAACAATCTAAAGCTTATACGTTGTATGATCCTGAGAAGCACTCCATCATAATCTCCAAAGATATAATGTTTAATGAAGCTTCAACATACTCAACAAAAGATCCAGATACAAGCTTTAGCCCACCCATCTACACTTCAAAGGGGGACACCATCTTTTCCAAACACAACTTAGAGGCAAATACTTCTCACCAACAGAGAAGAACACAAAGGCTCATTGAAAAGCTGCAACATGAACAAACTCACTATGTAAATTATGCACTTATGCTTTAGATTCAAAAACTTCTAGAGCTTTCCAATTACAAAGAAGCTCAAGGACAACCTGAGTGGCAAGAAGCTATGTAAGAAGTGATGGATGCAATTGAGAGAAATAACACTTGGACACTTGTTCCTAAGCCTTCAAATCATCAAGTTATAAGAGTTAAGTGGCTATACAAAGAGAAGTAAAAATCAAATGGAGCATTAGACAAGTACAAAGCAAGGCTTGTAGCCAAGGGATATAGGCAAAATCACAACATTGATTATTAAGAAATCTTTGCCCCTGCAACAAGGCTCACAACTATAAGAATCATTCTTGCATTGAGTGCACACTTCAAATGGCCCATTTACCAACTCCATGTCAAAACAACTTTCCTCAATGGAGATCTTCAAGAAAAAAAATATATGTTGAACAACGTGAAGGTTTCAAGATCATAGTAAAGAAAGATGAAGTCTACAAGATTCAGAAAGCACTTTGTGGACTTAAGCAAGCTCCTAGGGCCTAGTATGAAAAGATCCATAAGTCCTTTGAAGATAAAGGATTTTAATGAAGCACTATCGATGCTATCTTATACATGTATGAGAAAGAATCCTTGGTTGCAATAATCATCCTCCATGAAGATGATTTGATCTTGATAGGATCGGATGAATAAAGCATCCAATTCATTATCACACAGCTTTACCTTGAGTATTCTATGAAGGATCTTGCTCCACTTTACAACTTCGTAGGTATGGAAATTTGGAAAACAAAAGAAGGCATATTCCTATCACAAAAACATACTGCTCTAATCTTCTTTCTAGATATGACATGGACCAATGTCTCTTAGTATCTACACCACTTAATGCAAATATCAAGCTTACACTGGAGGATTCATCGTCACTTTCGGGTGTGCATATTCATCGACAAATTGTTGGCTCGTTACTTTACCTAGCCAACACTCCACCTATTGCCTATGCATTTGGGATACTCAACAAGTTTCCACATCAACGTCATCAGACACATTGGGATGCTGCTTAGAGACTACTTTGATACCTTGCCCTCACCCGGCATCATGGTCTTTGGCATAGAGGGGGCATCGAACTCGTCGAATATCTGGATTCGGATTGGGATGGTGATCCTGATTCTTGATGGTCTGCTTTTGTATACATACTCTTGCTTTACTGAGGACCTATCTCTTGGGCAAGTAAGAAGCAGCCTATAGTTGCTCTGTCATCCATTGAGGTTGAGTACCAAGCATGCAACATTGCAACATGTGAGGCCATCCAGCTTCAATGATTATCATCTGGCATTAATGTTTTGTCTGTTACTCTGACATGCATCTGCACGAATAGCCAATCAGCCTTAGCCATCCCCAAGAATCTAGTGTTCCATGCTCGAACAAAGCAGATCGAGATCCAATACCATTTTATCTCCAAGAAGCTCATATCTCAAGAGATTACTCCAAAGCAATTTACCTCCTAGGAGAACTTGGTAGACATGTTCATGAAGGCTCTACCTACAGTTCCACTCCAACACTTGGTGGACCTCTATAGCATTCAACTGCTCCAAAATGGAGATGTAGTGGGTATGTTTAATGACATGATTTCTCCTACATCATTTACATTTGTATACGCATGATTACATCTCCATTTTGTATATAGGAGGTACTCCATTTTCATTTTCCTTTATATATTGTATCTCCTTTGTATGTGGATACCTTGCCATTTTCTTCTACCACTGTATTCATTATCCTTCAAGGGGAATTATCCCACATTCGATCTACTTTGAGGATCCCCTCCCAAACCTTACAAAGAGGGTCTCTCCCCCCATTTGTACTTGATCAGATGCTTGAGGAACCTACTCCGTGCTCTTGGCAAGCTTACTCTAATCCATGTGTGTTTTCCCATTTCATGGTCTACTCTTTTTTGAGTCTCACACTCTTTCAATTTGTGACTAGAATCTTCTTTTCATTTTGCTTCCACGTTTGTACTGTTGGAGTTAGACGTCTGCGGAAGCACGCGAACAACACAAGGAAGAAGAAGAAGCTTGGAGCAAAACACACAAGACTGAATGTATTACTAGAGAATGTACAAAGATAAGTAGCCCATTAGGGCAATAGGCGTATATACAAGCCGGAGGAAAAAAACCTCCTAAAGAGGGTAAAAAGTGCCCCGGCGGTCCTAGAGTGTTCACACACATCACTACCTAAATATATCAACAAATCCCCCCTGGGAGTGATGCTGTGAACAAGGAGCTGGCACTCATGTATAAGGAAGTGCCAAGCTATGTGGAAATCACTCCACAAAAGGAAGTAAGCCCAAAGCTTTGTGGAAAGCTTCAAACTTCTCCCTAGGCAGAGCCTTCGTGAAAAGGTCTGCAATGTTCTCCTGCGTGGGCACATATGCCAAGCTGATCTCCCCAGCAGAGAACCTCTCCCTGACATAGTGATAATGAACCTCAATGTGCTTAGTGCGAGCATGGAACACAGGGTTCTTCGCAACTGCCAATGCGCTCTGACTGTCAGTGAAGATGGTGGTGGCAGAAGATTGACCAACACCACAATCAGCCATAAGGCGTCTGAGCCACACACACTCAACAGTCGCTGTGAAAGCTGCCCTATACTCAGCCTCACAATTGGAAGTGGCCACAATAGGCTGCTTCTTGCTCAACCAAGATATACATAAGCTACCAAGCATGAAGCAAAAGCCATTGGTGGACACACGAGTGTCATAGCAACCAGTCCAATCTGAGTCAGAAAAAGCATGCAAATCTGGCGGTAGTGATCCCCCCTTGGGATAAAACAACCCAAGTAGCCGAGTACCACTCAAGTAGCAAAAGATGTGCTTAACCGCCTTCCAATGCGTGACTCCTGGGAAATGCATAAACATGCTCATCTGTGAGACAGCAAACTGAATATCTGGCCAAGTAATGCATAAGTAAATCAAGCATCCAACAGCCTGCTGATAGAGAACAGCATCAAATGCATCTCCAGCATCATGAAGACTCAATCGTAAACCTGTCTCCATAGGAGTGGCAATAGGCTTATAGTCTTCAAGGCCAAAACACTGCAATAATGTGTCAATATATTTCGTTTGACACAAAGCCATTCCACCATCAACTTGCATAAATTGAATGCCCAAATAGTGATGCAAATGCCCCAAATCAGACATCTCAAATGAGGCATGCAAATCAGCCTTGAAATCAGCAATATGCTTCTCAATAGGACCAGTGAGCAGCATGTCGTCTACATAGACAACAATGATCAGAAGCACATCATTAGCACGCTTAACATATAAGGTGCTTTCAGTTGGACTGTTCTCAAAACCATGTGCAATCAGATAGGCATGTATCTTCTCATACCAAGCACGTGGTGCTTGCTTTAAACCATATAACACCTTCTTTAACCTGCACACCTGGATTTCATGCCCTTTCTGCACAAAGCCACGGGGCTGAAAAACATACACTTCTTCATGCAAGTCACCATTCAGAAATGCTGTTTTAATGTCCAACTGATGTACATTCCAACCATGATGGGCTGCAAGTGCATAAATGCTCCGAACAGTAGTCATACGGCATGTAGGTGCAAAGGTCTCATCAAAATCAATGCCTCTTTCCTACGCATAACCCTTTGCAACAAGCCTAGCCTTATACCTGTCAACTGTACCATCAGGTTTACGCTTCAGCTTGTATACCCACTTAGTGCCAATGGCCTTCTTGCCAGGAGGCAAGTCACATAAAGACCATGTACCATTCTTCATTATAGCATCATATTCAGATTGCATAGCAGCCATCCAATTTTTTGAATTCTGTGCTTCATCAAAAGAAACAGGCTCATTCTCATCACAGAGACTAGATGCAGCCATAGCATAGCAATCTGATGCAAAGGAGGCACTATGAGAGCCTGAACGAGTACGATATGACAAAGGTGCATCTAATTTGCTGGCACGCAAAGTCTGCACCAGCCATTTTGGCATAGTTTTTGCCTGCTCAATATCAGCTCGCTCATCAGCAAGTGCATCATGGAATGATCTACATCATCATATGAAACCTGCAAAGGCTGAGAAGTTGCCTCATTAGGACCAACACTAGACTGTCCACCTGTAAAAAGAGGCATCAAAGTATCATACATGTCTTTGGAGCTAACAGATGTCTCCTTAGTACATGAAAGCAATGGCTGAATAGCATCTTCCACAAAGACAACATCACGGCTAACCAGAATGCATTTATTCTGTGGATGCTACAGACGATAGCCTTTACTTTCAGAACTGTACCCAACAAAAATACATTTTACTACCTTATCATCCAATTTTTTGCGATGTTGTTCAGGCACTAATGCATATGCCAAACAACCAAAAACATGCAGATGAGCAACAGATGGCTTGCAGTCATGCCAAGCCTCATATTGAGTGATAGACTGCAACGCTTTAGTGGGACACCTGTTCAGTACATATGTTGCACACATGACAACCTCAAGCCAGAAACTATGAGGTAAAGCCTGACTCTTAACCATACACCTCACCATCTCCATGAGAGACCTGTTCTTCCGTTCAGCAACTCCATTCTATTGAGGTGTATACGACACTGTACACTGGTGTTTTATCCCATGTTCAGCCAGAAATGAAGACATATATTCCCCCCCTCGATCAGAACGGAGGGTGCCCATTTTACATGCTGATAGATTTTCAGCCAAAACCAAAAACTGTTTGAAGCACATGAACACTTCGGACTTTGCTTTGAGTGGATATACCCATGCATGCCTGGAAAAATCATCAATGAAAGTCACGAAGTAAAGGTAATTTCCAAAAGAGGGTGTCTGCATAGGACCACAGACATCACTATGTACAAGCTGCAATTTCTACGTAGCCTGAACTGAACCATCTTTTGGAAAGGAAGAACGCTGCATTTTGCCCAAAATACAGCCTTCACAAACATGTTTTCCAGGTGCCTCAAGTTTGGGTAAAGAGGACACCATTTCAGATTTCTGCAGGCGTAACAAACTAGCAAAATTCAGATGACCAAAGTGTGCATGCCAACGCTTTGCATCTGACATAGCCTCAGAATCATGAACTGCACATGCCGAATCATTCACAGATCTTTCATAGTCAATGAGCTTATACAGCCCACGACATAAAATGCCAGAAGCAATAATCACATCGCCATTTGAGAGATCATGGACTGTACACCTGTCATCAACGAATTTCACAACCAAGCCACTCTTGGCTAATGTAGAAACTGATAATAGATTCTTTTTGATCCCTGGCACAAATAAAGCATCTGACAAAGTGAAAGGAGTCAGAATGATCTTACCAACTCCCATAACAAGATAAGAGGAGTTATTGGCGCATGTGACAGTATTCCCTATAGGGGCAGGCTCGAGTGAAGAGAAGAAACTACGCTGCAAGGTAATATGTTTGGTCGCCCCACTGTCAAAGTACCAAACATCTGATTCTACTGCAGACATGCACTGATCATGAGAAGATGGGTCAAAACTGCAGACAGTAGTAAACGCCCATTCTTCTTCCTGCACAAGATTTGCAGACTCTGTTTTTGGTGTAGAGGCCTCAGCAACAACCATTCCAGCCTCTTTCTTCTTTGCCTCTTTAGCAGCCAGTTTTGGACAGTTCTTCATGATATGATCATTGCCTTTACAGTACTTACAAAACAATTTCTGCTTTTCTGATTTTTTCTCATCTTTGTCTTGGTTCTTTGAATGTGCAGCATTTGCAGATTTCTGCTTACTAGTAGAAGAGCTCCATTTTCCTTTGCCCTTCTGACTAGCCAGGAAAGCTTGATCTGCAACTCACATAATGGACCTGTTCTGCCTGGACTAATCTTCCTGCAACAGAACAGAGACTAACTCCTCAAATGATAAGGCATTCGGATTGCCTTTCATCATCAACCGAAGAGTAGAAGCAAAACTCTCATATGAGTCAGGAAGACCATTCAAAACGGTCTGCACAAGTGAGCTATCTGGTATAACCTCATCAGCAAAAATCAACTGTTCCTTCAAATCTTTCGTTAGGAAATTGTCCATAGAATCACCTTCATTCATGTGCTCACTCTCCAACTGTTTTCGGAGATAAGCAACACGAGCCTCATTCCTAGCTTGGTACAATGTGGTAAGTGTATCCCAAGCATCCCTAGCTGTTCTGCGAGAGCGTATGTGAGGGCTAATGACACATTTGACAGACAAAGCTATCAATGCATGTGCCTGGGCATCTCTGCCATCCCAACAAATCTGCTCTGCAATAGGTGCAACAAAAACAGTAGCATGAACAGGAATCTGGACAATATCATCTTCAACACCATCTTCATTAGCTCCAGCACCTCCAACACCTGTATTTGTAGTACCTGTAGTCGCAGGTGTAACAGGACGTCTTTCAACACCCTGCACAATGTTCCACAGTCCTTTTGCAACCAATACATGTCGCATCATATAAGCCCATAATGGGTAGTTGGTACCATCCAACTGATCCTCAACAGCCAACATACGGAATACATCACTGCTTTCAGCCATGCCCGGTGACTAAAATACCTTGATGCAGAAAATTGACTGTATCTCAAAAAGCTGAATGGAACTGCCTAGACGAGTTCTGCTAGACCTGTAGCAGACTTCAAGATGCTTAAACTAGCGAACAGAAATTGGTATATACCTTTGGCACAAAAGGACGAAATAGCCTGCACAAGCGCTGCGATAGTGTTGTTCTGATCTCGGAAACACCCTAAGTATGCTCACCAAATTTCGTGTGAATCTGAGACTGCAAACGGAGGAGTGTCGACGACGCCCTAGAAGAAGCGACAGCCTGCTCTGATACCAATTGTTGGAGTTAGACGTCTGCGGAAGCACGCGAACAGCACAAGGAAGAAGAAGAAGCTTGGAGCAGAACACACAAGACTGAATGTATTACTAGAGAATGTACAAAGATAAGTAGCCCATTAGGGCAATAGGCGTATATACAAGCCGGGGGAAAAAAACCTCCTAAAGAGGGAAAAAAGTGCCCCGGCGGTCCTAGAGTGTTCACACACATCACTACCTAAATATATCAACATGTACTCTCTACAAATAGGGCATATCATGATGCCATTTACTACATTTATACTTTGTATACCATCAAACATTCACTTAGTTAAACTCAATTACAACATGTTAACTATCTAATTCAAAACGTCATCTACTATGAGAGGTGCATGTTGTAGTAGTAAACACGTTGAACCCCTAGAGTGAATCTCTAGGATTTATACCTTTAAATCAATGATGTTATCTTATGAATGAAGGGGGATATAAAGGGGGTCTTCTTGACGAGCTTGTCTCATTGAACTATTTTGTATAGACAAACTCGTCTAATTCACATGGTACCAATGCACACCTTTTTTCATTGAACTTTTTTAGACCAAGCTTTTCTCATGTGTACAAATGCACCAAACAAAGAAGACAATTTTAGGTGACATCATGCTCTTATTTTGATACAAACTTTCCTTTTTGTCTAAAACGATAGCTCAAAATGCGAATCATTTGCTTTGCTTTGAGGGCGTGTGGGTTCAATTCATGTTGTGTACAATGATAGGACACACTTCATCATATGCTATGAAGAGATGTTAAACTAACACACATAATCGAGTCCATGGATTTTGGCAATTCTAAGTTTTCTTTGTTGGCGATGGCAAGGGCCATGATCATTTCGATAGGATAAAGTTCAGCTCAAATGAATCTCCTCATCTTCTGTTGAGTTGTAGCATAGGGTGCGCTCACACACTTCTAAATCATCAATCCGCAAAGAATGAACCTCAAGCTAGTTGTAATCACTCGCATAAGCCGAGAGGATGGAAAGGCATCAAGTAATGTCAGAAAGGACATCATCATGATAGCCTCTATATGATGGTGTCACTTCTTTGCATCCATAATGTATCATCCAAAGATCCTTTGATAGCATCCACTAATGATCTTCCGATAGTATCACCTAGCACACCCCCAATGGTGTCAACTAGTGCTCCCATGATAATGTCATGTATTCACTACTTGATGGTGTCAAGTCCTTGCTATTCAATGGTGTCACAAGCTCCAAAATGATCATAACGCCTTCATTATAGATCTATTATGCATGCTATACATCTCCTTTTGAAGGTGTGGAAGAACACTACAATTCGCCTTAGGGAAAAATGCAAAAGGACTATTTTAATGGGCCTAAGAAAAGGTCACAAACTTGTAGGAAATCCTTCTCTCCTTGCTTTGGCCACCTAAATAAGCATTAAATCATGGAGGAAAACTTCTAAAAGATAAAATCATGTTCGATAATTTTTATAAAACTCTAAAAAAGTGTTAGAGACATACAATCAATCGAATAACTCACTCAAAGTGCATAAAAAATCATAAAAACAAGTTTTACAAGAAGAGAGCTCACACTTTACTGGATACAAAATGTTCTTGTACAAGTGAGGTCTTGTTCTTTACATAGGCTTCTCCCAAGACCACTCCTTTTTTTATTTTGAAAAGCTTCTAGAAATACAAATAAACAACTCCTACGACTCCTCTTTCTTGTGGGATTCTATGAGCAAAGACTCTTCCCTTGAATACAACGAAATGTTAATAAATCCTCAACTATGTTAAAATCCTCCATAATACAAAATTTTATGGGGTGTTTACAAAGGTGCATAAAAATAAATGTTATCTAACAAAAAATGGGTGAAGTCAAGAGGGCTTGAAGAAGTTTGAGGGAATCTATATAGCTATGTAGCACCTCTCTCTCCTTGATCTTTTCCTCCTTAACAAGGCCAGTACAAAGATTGTGTGCTAAATCGAGTAATACATGCACTAGTCTTCATCATTGATATGGGAAGCATCACCAATAGTCTAGAGTTTGCTACATAATGGATGATTCTTTATGGTCGTTTCTCTACCATCGAATGACTTCAATTTCCTCCATCTTTGATGTTCTAGAGTACTGCATGTGCATGGGTAATATAAAGTGGATGTGTTGTGCATGGCCATGTAATGCAACCCTATGCATGCATACTTTGAGATGCAAAATAAAATAATGGTGCAAAATATGGGTTTGAGCTGAATGCTCAAGGTATCTCTCTGAAGTGGATACCTAAAAATAGTAGGTAATGTATAAGAAAATATATTTGATGTGAGGTTGTTTATCCTCCCACGTGATCATGTCGAAGAAGAACATGAAGGTGGAGGATTTTACCCACTCCATTGTGGTCTCCTACTCATTTATTACAATGGTGAATCTTCTTGAATTTGACTGAATATGATAAGTGTTTTTTCCTTTTTTTACTTTTTCTATAATTTTTTTCTATTGTTTTTCTTCTTTTTTTAAAATAAGTGCTTTCTTCTTTCTTTTTTCTTCCTTTTTTTCCTTTCTCTCTTTTTCTTTTCTTTTTTAATAAAAAGTTATATGAACAATACACGAGAAACTAAAATGATGAATGCAAACAAGCCCACTTGGAATTTAGTACCAAAGCAAGAAGCAATGAAGGTAATATGAAATAAATGGGTATACAAGGTTAAAATAACTCCAATGTATCAAGTGCTACATACAAGGCAAGGCTTATGGAAAAAGGATTTGCCTATATATTTATATGAAGAGTCTTTCAACCCTATTACCTAGCTGATCATAGGGAGGGATATCGTTGGAATAAACAATTCAAGAAGATATCATATTTACCAATTGGATATAAAGAATACCTTTCTTAATGGTGATTTAAGGAATGTCTACATGACACAACCTCAAGGTTTTGAAGATTCGAAGCAAATAAATTATGTGTGTAAGCTTAGGAAATCTTTGTACGATATAAATCAAGCTTATAGGTTTGGAATCAAAGATGTGTGGAGTATTTATGAAATTGTTGATATCAACCAAGTGATGTTGATCTTTCTTTATACCTCAAAAGAGAACTAAACAAGGTGTTGGACATATAAATATCTATATATGACTTAATCATGATAGGAAGTGATGACATAGGTATGAAGATGTTAAGATCCAAGCTTGGTGAGAAATATTAAATGAGGTGCTCTATGCTCTCAAGCAAATGCCAATGGCATGGAATCAAAGGATTATAGATTACTAGATCAATTGTGGATACAAACAAAGCCAAGTTTATTCATCATTTTCTACAAAAGAGAAGGTGAAGCATCTATCTACTTGATCATGCAAAGGAAATGCATCCTATATGTGTTGAATAAGTATGGGTTTACAAGGTGCAAAAAATTGAGAAATCCAATGGAGGTCAATATGAGTTGACTTTAATACAAGTTGATGAAGTTCAAGATGTAATCTTACATAGGTGTATAGTGGGCTCTTTGAATTATGCCATGATCACAAGGTCCACTTAGAATCTAATTTTTGTGTGCTATCTCAATTGATGCACACACCTAGGGTTCCTCACTTACTTATAGCTAAGACTCTATTTAGATATATGAAGGTATTTTGAAGAAGGTATTTTCTATCCAGTTGAAGTTGAATTGCAAGTGAAAACAAATATAAATGCTTACTAGGCTTGATTAAAAAGTAGTACAAGTGGATATGTAGTGATGTTAGGGAAGAAAATCATTCATGGATGGGAAAGAAGCAACCTATATTTTTTCTTTCCTCAATAGACACATAATACAAAGCATTAGAACAAGTTACATGTGAGCTCATGTGGCTCAAGAATCTTATGGTTGAGTTAAATTTGCACATCAATCAATATCCAGCCATGTGTACAACATGAATAGTATGTACCTAACTGCCAATCCTATGTTCCATGCTAGGAGCAAACATATAGAGGTATATTATCACTACACCCGTGACAAGGTGTTGGCTAAGGAGGTGCAAGTGTAAAACATAAGTACCAAGTATTAGTGTGCTCACATATTTACCAAATCATTGTATTAAGCCAAGCTAACAAAGTCCAAAAGAGGCATTGGAATGATCAAATCACGAGGAAGACTTGAAGGTTGAAGCTTGAGTGTGGATATTGAAAATCAAGCTCCAACCTTAGAAACATACAAACCTTTGTAGTCAATGCATCTAGAGAAACATGAAGTTGTCATGAGGAAGGAGATAAGGAAGAGAGCTCACTCACACACTCTCATACTCAAAGAGGAGCACACATACATATTGAGGCAAGGAAGAATGATATTTTTCTTCTTCTTCTATTACATAAAAGGAATATACAAGAATGACCTAAAACAACGATAAAACTAGTGCAATATATAAAGAATAGTACATAAGGAAAATCCTAATGTATACGAGTGAGTGAGCTAGAAAGAAACAAATGTGCCATCACTCTCGGTAGATAAATCTAGTAAAGCTCAATGAAGTACCTTGACATATACTGGTGTGTCCACTATACATGTCAGAGAAATGAAAAGTGATACGTGTCATCCTAGATCATCACATCTTGAGCTTGATATCTCAATACTCCACCTCAAGCTCAATGTCATGTCCTGTAATCCAAGGATCTTCCAAAACTTCTTCAACTTCTCAGCTCCAATTTCTTCCGTCAAAATATCAGCAACCTACTCATCTATATCCTCACATAAACAAGATCAATATCACCTGCTAATACCATTTCCCTGATCAAATGGTAAGCATCTAGATATGCTTTGTTCTAGCATGAAAAATAGGGTTTTGTGCTAACTATATGTTGCTAAGATTTAGAATAGATGGTGATAGGCCTTTGGACTTCCACACCTAAATTAGCAAGTAACATCTTTAGCCATTATGCTTCACATGCTACCATTACAGCAACTCTATACTCAACCTCTATACTTAACAAAGCAATAATGGGTTGCGTCTTACTGCTCCACGTAATAGTTGCACTTCAAAGTGAGAATAGAAAGCCACTAGTAGATCTTCCATTTGGAATACTACTAGCCCAATGTGCATTAGTGTATCCATGAACATGATCTTCTAAACCAACTTCACAATAGAATGCATATTGCAAAGTAGCACTTACATATCATAGAGTGTGTCTCAAAGCATCTAAGTGTGGTTTCCTAGGAGCCTGCATAAATTGACTTTCAAGTTCATTATGTAGTTTAGATCATAACTTGTAATTGTGAGATATATCAAACTTCCCACAATTTTCCTATACATAGTAGCATTTTCCAATGCTTCAACTGATGTAGTATCCAACTTCAAATTCTGATCCAACAGCATAGAAAATGACTTACAATCAACCATACCATACTTTTGGGGCATACTCAAGGCATATTGCCTTTGTGACACCCATATACCTATTTCTGTATGTATAAAATCAATGCCCAAGAAATAGCACAACACACCAAGACCTTTCATGTCAATTTCCTGCATAAGGATTTGCTTTACCTCTTTAATGCCTTCTTCGTTATCACCACCTATAATCAATTCATCAACATAAATAGCCACAATTGTGATGCCATAATCACCCTTCCTTGCATATAGTGAACGATCTGCATCACACATAGAAACCCCAATGGTGGTTAAGTAGTTAACAATCCTTGTGTGCCAAGTAGGAGGGGCTTGTTTAAGCCCATATAAAGCCTCTTGCAGCCTGTAAACATATTCTGGGTGCTTTGAATCTTCATATCCTTGTGGCTGGTCCATGTATACTTCCATGTAGGAAAACATTCTTCACATCCATCTAATGGAAAGTCCATCCTTTTGTTGTAGCTAATGCAACAAGTACTTTGATAGTAGACATTTTAGCTATAGGGCTAAACGTTTCCTCATAATCAATGCCATATCAAGAAAGTACTGAATGAAGATACATATTTCTAACTTTGGATCAATTTTCATCCTCAAATCATTTGGAACATGTAGACATGCAATACAACCAAATACTTTCATATGTAATAATTTTGGCTTTTTACCTATAAACTTCTCTTCAGGTGTAACTTGATGTACAACAAGAGTCGGATTTTTGTTCATGATGTATACAATAGTGTGCACAACTTCTGCCCAATAACAATGAGGCATATTCTTCTCAGCCATCAAGGCTCTTGCTATTTCTACAATATGTCTATTTTTGCATTCACCAATGCCATTCTATTGTGGTGTGTACCTACATGAAAGCTGACGTCAAATTCCAAGAATTTTTAGAAAGTTGCTGAACTCATTTGACATGTATTCATCTCCTCCATTAGATCTTAATGTCTGAATATACTTCCTTTCTGCTTTTCCACCATAACTTTAAAATTTTGGAAGTGAGTGAATACCTCACTCTTCTCTTTCATGAAATATACCCACACTTTTTGTGTATGGTCATCAATGAAAGTAACATAAAACCTACACCTAACCATAGATGTGGTCTTTGCAGGACCCCAGACATCTGTACGTACTATTTCTAGCACATTCTCAATAACATGCTTGTCACGCGAAAATGATGATCTTGACTGTTTACCAAATTGACATGATGCACATACCTTTTGCATCTCTGCAACCTTGAAATTTGGTAGTCCATGGACAATCTCCTTTGGCTGAAAGAATTTCAGCCTTTGCAAGTTTGCATGTTCAATCTGTTTGTGCCACGTCTCTATATCTGCAATAACTCCTACACCTTTTGCAAACATGGTTGTATTCATTTCAGGAATTTTCACGTTTAAGGTGAACATCCTACCCACTTTGTTTCCTTTGGAAATCAATCATCCACCCTATTTGTACTCTTCTACATATAACCAGTTAGCATTAAACAAAACTTGTAATCCTTGGTGAACCATTTGTCCAACAGAAGCTAGATTCTTTGTTATATTTGGAACGTGCTGCACATTAGCAAGATGTTTTACCTTTCTGTCCTTCATAGACAGTGCTATGTTTCCTATATGCTCGATAGGGTGTGATGTGCCATCACTTGTTTCAACATATCTAGAAACTAGAAACTTTTGCAAACCACTAAACCATTCGACATGACTGATCATGTGATTTGAAGCACCTGAATCAACATACCAAACATTACCATTCGATTTCGAAACATCAACAGACAAAGGTTGAATGAACACTACCGATCAAGGGCATGATAAAAGCACTCAACGTCCTCCCTTCGCGCCTGTCGGAATAGTTATAAACCAGAACTATATGCAAAATGAACCTCGTCTCTCTCTGCCACTTGCTTTAGCTCAAATCGGCCTCCTCTCTATGCATCCTATGAGCAATTCTATCAGCAACGTTCTCTCTCAGAGTTGCGCCCTCCTTCAGCTGCCCGATTCCATCCCCCCCAAATGGCCCCTCCGTGAAGTCTTTTCATACGCCATGCGTTCTCACTAAATGATGCCAGATAATGATCAGTCTCCGCATGCTCTTTTCTGTCCTCCTTTTAGTTAACTGTACCACTTCACTTCAGAGTGATATTGTCCACCATGTTCCGCATGCTCTCTAGGCTCCATCAGAAAAAGCGACTCTCAAAAAAAAGCATTTGCTAAAATCCTGATGAGATCGTGATCAGATTCTGAACAATCTTTTAGTATTCATTCTGTATTAAGCAAATAGACGATGGCAGCTTAAGTTTCTGATGAACATTCAGTCTCCACACTCATCCTATTCTTCTTGCATTTTAGTATTTCAATGTATGGAGAGTGCCGGTTTCTTGTGAAATTCCATGCTTTTTTAAACAAATACGCTAACCATTGAGTTCCATTGTTTCCGAACTCAATTCATGATATGCATTTCTTAAAACAATGTCGTCATAGTTAATAGAATAATGCCATGCCATCATCAATACTGTATCATTTGCCTCACTGCCAGAGTTAAGAAAATAGACAATGTTGAAATTCTGAGCCTCTTTTAAAATCAGAAACGACCAATGTATATGTAGAAGATCGAGATAAAGCCTTAAACCATTGTTTCAAACGATTTAAATTAGATATTCCATCTCATTGGACTATACATACCTCTTTTCATATTAGTTTACTTAAACCATTTAAAGGAACTTTACCACTCACTCCACTTCTTGATGACCCTCCTTTAATTGAAGAACAATCTGAAATCTTAGTTCCTAAGAAAATCATTGATCATGATGTCACTACTACATGCACAGGTACTCAATATCATCGATATTTAGTTAAGTACAGAAATCACTCTATGGAAGAATGCCAATGGATACATAAAACACAATTATCACCCCAGTATGACCACTTAATTTTTGCATATCATACACAAACACATTAATGTAACACCTCCATGAACATTTCCATGCATGTGTTTTTATATGGAACATGCGTATTTTTTATTCAGTGATGAAACATGTGACTAGCCATCCATGTTTATTATTTTATCAACTGAGGTCAGTTGCTTTTTCAACTGAGGGGCATGTTATAACTTATGGAATATGTTGAACAATGCATTGTTGGAGTGTAACATGGAATATGTTGAACAATTCATGTTGGAGTGTAACATGGAATATGTTGAACAATGCATTGTTAGAGTGTTAAATTATTAATGTATTAATGTGTTTTTGATGTTTTTGATATAGCAAATGAAGGTTCGTGAGGAGCGTGCAAGGTGTGAAAGGGCAGATTATTAGCTTGTAAATAAACCTACATAGAAGGTTCTATTGTTAGAAACAATTAGAAAAGTAATGGTTAGAATAAGGGTCGTTGTGGACCACAGTTTTTGTTATTGAAAGCAATGGCTTTCTGTAAAAGTTACCAACTTTTAGTTTCACGCTTGCTTTCTGAAGCCGCTCTCATATAACCACTCTTTTCGATGTAATAAAAAATTCCTATAAATACATGCACTCTGTGGACTATCAAAACAAAGTGCATGGGGGAGGATTGCACCCAATACTGCGTTCTATCTCGTCTCTTGTTGCATCTATTGTTCTGTGTGTTTTCTGTGTTCCTAATCTCTATATGCGCGTGAGATAAGATCCTGACAACATCATCTATCCCTCATTTCTCAAATAGTCCATCAGAGATGATTTGTGTCCTTGGACCATATATAAGCCACTTATTTCCTCTAACCGAATATTTATTGCATGCTTTGCACTA
Source organism: Ceratopteris richardii (assembly GCA_020310875.1). NCBI lineage: Eukaryota > Viridiplantae > Streptophyta > Polypodiopsida > Polypodiales > Pteridaceae > Ceratopteris > Ceratopteris richardii. The sequence goes on from CM035422.1 coordinate 27,316,734, forward strand.
GTATTGGACATCTTTATGTAGTGTTGGCCATGTATACCCTGCTTGAAGTAAATTCTGTTAGAAATTAGGTAGGCCCATAGCTAATACCACATGTCCATGGTTCCATAGGTCCACAATCTACAACATAGAATCCATCAATCTTCCAATATTGACAAAACATGAACATACCACACTTAATCATACAAATGATGAGACAATGATAGAGAAAGTTTAGACAACATGTGTAAAGTGTTATGTAAGCCAAGGCTTACTCACACTATCATATATACCAATGTTCAATGTACAATGTGGGAGCAAAACTCTCAACCACTCAAAAATAGATGGATGAGTGAATGTACAGATGTAACAAATATATTCAGATGTATGGACAAAAATCTGAATATACATGAGATGTGTGACATGATTCGATGTAGAAGAGTGAATATGAGTGATAGAAAGAGGAAGAATCAGTCTAAAACTGATAATCAACAAATCCTCATCTGAACTTAAGTTATGGAAGACCCTAAGTCAGACACGTGTGTGAAAAGATCACATACTTACAAAAGTAGCAAAGAATGCTAACAAGTTTGCTACCAGAAATCCTCAAGCTCATATGACCATACCTTCTCGAAAAACTCATCCAAATATGCATAAAGCATATATGTAGTGATTCTCTTGTACCTATGCTGAATAGGACTCCTCTTGATATAGATGCTACTTCCATATACTTCAAGTAGTACCTGTGTGCATAAAGAGAACATGTACCTGAATCCTTAACATGAGATGCAAATCTTATGTTAAGCTCCATCCAATGTCTTTGAAGTACACCGAAATCTTCATGAAGAAGACAATCTTCAAATAGATGCTGATGGGCAAGTCCTCTCCATAAGCAAGAGTGTGAGCACACTCTTCTTCTCCAAGAAGAACTCCATATCCGCTCCTCAACATGGTCCAAGATAGCACCATGGCTGCCCCATGTGCTAAGAAGCACCACCTCTATTGAGGGACCAAGCTTCCAAAGCTTGTGTTGAAATAGGTGAAGGATGAATAAACAATAAGCCAAGCACTTGTTATATAGTCTTCATGTTCCCCTCCAAAAGCACCAAAAAAAAATCTCATCAATAAAGCATGAACAATACGATTGCTACAACGTGATCGCTAAGAACAATCACAAAAAATCCGTCCGTTGTTGTCCGTCTTTTACGTTCGTGTGCTTTTTCCTCAAAATCATGTCAAACTAAAAAAGTTACATTGCACCGCTGCCATAGGGATGTGAACCCAGATCATAGGATTGGAAGGACAATGAACTAACCAACCGCCCACACGCTGTTGTTTGTACAAGGAATAAAACTGAGCTATATACATGTTATAACTTCTAGAACACTTTGACCAACAGGACATTGTTTTTCAACAATCCTCCCTGCAATGTCATATTCGTACAAACTGAATTGGATCTTGCAAACTTCATAAGCTTCAAACTATACTCCGGAATTGTCCTTCACATCTTTTCTTCAAAGTCTTCTTCAAACTGAATTTGACTTTCCTTCAAAAAACCTGAACTTGATGAATATGAACCATAATACTTGAGAAAATATGCAAACTGGATATCCAATAGTGTACTCATCAAGCAATCATTTACTTGACAACAATATAGGATGTACTGGCTCTGAATCTGCTATCTCCTATCTTCTCAAACCTGAAAACATACACTAGCATCCACATATTTGCATTTACCTTATGAAAGTTTTCTCAACGTACTTCTGCTGTGTCATGTAAATACACTAAACAAAATCACGAACTGAATCCTGGAACCTATGACTGACAACTCACAACTTAGTGTATTATGAACACTATTGGTTCATCTCTAATTGTACTTCAAGTCAAACTGAATTTATCCTCTGAGTCTCATCATAAAATCTATGATGTCATCATGTCTTCATCTTTGTTCAATCTGTAAATCCTTCATACCTCTTTCCTTCAGAACCTAGTATAAAGGTATATGTGTGCACCTCTAAAACATACCTTTCTGAAATATCAAATTTCTCTTTAATAGAACTCTGGAACCTTCTCCTGAATAGGAACACCGTAACAAAAACTTTCTCCAAACATTCTCCTTCTTCCTTCTTCTTTCAAAGCTTGAACATAAAGAGAAACTGACAAAGGAAATATAGGAATACCTGGAATTCTTATAGGTATGACTATGCATTCTTTCATATATGGCTGAAAATAAGTCTTCATGTTTCATCACCCCCTTGGATGATTTAACACTAGTACTTAGAATTCTTCAAATATATCAGACTTTATGAAATCTGGAACGTCTTCCTTCATTCAATAAATGTGATCTTTAGTGATCAATATCTGTATCTAAAACAAAATCTTTGAACCCCTTTTTATTAGCATTGTGCAGTTGCTAATAGCTTACACTATTTTTTCCTCAAATATATCAGACTTTATGAAATCTGGAACGTCTTCCTTCATTCTTCAAATATATCAGACTTTATGAAATCTGGAACGTCTTCCTTCATTCAATAAATGTGATCTTTAGTGATCAATATCTGTATCTAAAACAAAATCTCTGAACCCCTTTTTATTAGCACTGTGCAGTTGCTAATAGCTTACACTATTTTTTCCTTAGATTTCCATATTAAAGAATAAGGTTAGCTGATCTATTACATGATAACAAAAAAAACCTTACTGAAAGCATTTTAGGATCCATAATCTTCTGCAACATAACAAGTATCTTCTTCTATTCCTCTGCAACACAAATCTGGTAGAATCTGAATCTTTGACTTACTTTCTCCAATATTAAGAATCCTCACAAAGAAAGGATAGACATCTGCCTCATAAATACTCAAGATCTTTCATGATCATTCAAGATCATCCAAGATCATACAAGATCTATGATTTTTCCAACAAAATACCTGTGTAGAATCTGCTCTCATCAAACCTTCATGATTGAATGTTTGATTTGTTACGTGAATGTCTCCAAGTGTCCATGCTTCTCACCAAGTATATTCGTGACAAAAAAAACATGGTATATAAATGGAAGTGAATATAGAATCATGTTTTACCATCTCCTCATATCTATGAATCAAAACTTGTTGGGTGTGTGTAGAAGTGTGAGAGACACACAAGAAGCACACACAAGGAGCACAAACGCAGTAAGACACACAGAGAAGACGATGGCTGGAATAGCTTTCTCTCTTGATCGATGAACTAAACTAAAGTAAGAGCTGAATAATATCCCTAAGTACAAAGTACCACCACATATGAGAGTATCAAGTATGTGGCAACATGGGGAAAAAACCTCTATCTAGCACTAGAGTAAAAAGTGTCCATGTATAGGGAAAAGGTTCACATCAAAGCTACTCGAGGAACACATAAGAGTAACAAACCCCCATGGAGAAAATGATGTGAACACATATAGGGAGTGACAGATCAGCCCCCACAAGGTAATAAGCCTAAAGCTTTGCGAAAAGCTTCAAACTTTTCCCGTGGAAGAGCTTTGGTGAATATGTCTGTCACATTATCTTGTGTAGGCACATATACCAAATCAATATCTCCTACATGAAGGCACTCTCTTACATAGTGATAATGCACCTCAATATGTTTGGTCCATGCATGAAACACTGGGTTTCGTGCAACAGCCAAAGCACTCTGACTATCTGTGAGAATATGTGTAGCAACATCAATCTCCATGCAAAGATCCATCAATAGGCGTCTTAGCCATATACACTCCACTGTCACTGTGAAAACTGCCCTGTACTCAGCAAACTCGATGTCGCCACTGTAGGTTGCTTCTTACTCAACCAAGATATGCATGAGTCTCCAAGGAAAAAGAAATTACCACTAGTAGACGCGCGAGTATCATAACAACCAGCCCAATCACTATCTGTAAAAGCATGCAAGCATGGCTTGACATCTCTGCCATAAAAGAGACCTAAGCTCAAAGTGCCTCGGAGATATCTAAACACACGTTTCACCGCTTGCCAATGCTTACTGCCAGAGCTATGCATGAATCGACTCAACTGGGAAACTGCATACTGTATATCTGGCCTTTTGTTGCATGCATATATAAGACATCCCACAGCTTGCTGATAAAGAGAAGTGTCAAATGCATCACTGGAATCCTCAACTGAGAACCTGAAACCTGTCTCAACTGGTGTGGAAACTGGCTTACAATCCTCAAAGTCAAAACGTTGAAGTAGTTTTTCAACATACTTTGCTTGATGCATAACAATTCCCCCCTCAACGGATACAAACTGGATGCCAAGATAGTAGCTCAAAAGACCAAGATAAGTGACATCAAAAGTATGCTGCAAATCAGCCATAAGAATGTCAAGTTTTGCATCACACGACCCAGTCAAGAGTATGTCATCGACATAAAGAACAAGCACTATAAGATCCCCATTTTTACGTACATAGAGTGTGCTTTCAATCGGACTACTTGTGAAGCCAAGAGCAATCAAGTGCTTATGTATCTTGTCATACCATGCATGTGGAGCTTGCTTGAGACCATACAAGGCTTTATGCAAGCGACAAACCATATGCTCTTTCCCTTTCATAGCAAATCTAGGAGGTTGCTTCACATAGACCTCTTCTTGCAAATCACCATTCAAGAAGGCTGTTTTTATGTCCAACTGATGCACTTTCCAACCTCGATGGGCAGCCAATGCAACCACGGTACTAATGGTAGTCATGCATGAAGTAGGTGCAAAAGTTTCCTCATAGTCAATGCCATATTGTTGTGCATATCCTTTGGCAACCAATCTAGCTTTGTAGCGATCAATGCTACCATCAGATTTTCTCTTAATCTTGTAAACCCACTTTGTACCAATGGCATTCTTTCCTTTTGTTGTGATGGCACAAGAGCATATGCCAAACAACCAAACACACGCATATGACTAACCATAGGCTTATGACCATTCCAAACCTCATAAGGAGTGATGACTCTCAATGCTTTTGTAGGGCAGCTAATGCTTTTGTAGGGCAACGATTCAACACATAATTTGCACACATGACCGCTTCCATCCAAAACTTATGAGGAAGATGCTTTCCTTTAACCATACATCGTGCCATTTCAAGTAGAGTTCTATTTTTACGCTTGGCAACACCATTTTGTTGAGGTGTATATGGCACCGTACATTGGTGTGAAATACCTCTTTCACGAAGAAAAGCATTGAACTCATGTGACATGTACTCACCACTATGATCCGTGCGTAGAGTCAAAAGCTTTTGTGAAGAAAAATTTTCAGCCATAGCTTAAAATGCTTTGAAGCAAGAAAATACCTCATTCTCTACTTTCATAGGATACACCCATGTATGGCAAGTAGCATCATCAATGAAGGTAACAAAATATACATGCTTCCCAAAGATGGAGTCTTGACGGGACCACATACATCACTATGAACAAGTTGCAATTTTCTTGTAGTCTGTGTATGACTATCTTTTGGAAAAGAAGCACGATGCATTTTTCCAAGAATGCAACCTTCACATGCATGCTTTTCAATGGACTCAAGTGTAGGCAAGCCAATAACCATGTCCGTCTTTTGCAAGTAGAGCAAACTATTGAAGTTCAAGTGACCAAAACGAGCATGCCAAAGCTCCATTTCAGCCATAGAAGAAGTATGAGCAACTAAGGCATTCGGGGCAGCCCTCTTGTATGTATCCATGCGATACAAACCATTACATAATGTACCAGACATCACGATAACATTGCCATTGCTGAAATCATGAACCATACACTTATCATCAACAAAGTGTACATGAAGTCCAGCTTTGGCAATCAACGGAACTGAAATTAAGTTCTTCTTTATACTGGGCACATACAATGCATTTTTTAAGAGAATCACACCTCCATTTGCAGCCGTAAGCTCAATTTCTCCTACTCCAATGGTAGGATAAGAGGCATTGTTTGCACACACCATATGTCCTCCTTTAGGTGCATCTTTCAAAGAGGCAAAAAATCTTTTGCATGATGTTATGTGCTTTGAAGCACCACTATCAAAGAACCAATCTGAATCAGCCTCACTCACAACCATACATTTAGAATGTAAAGAAGCATCATAATGACATGTAACAACACATGCCCAAAAATCTTGAGCCATGTTAGCTTCATCATTCTTTGCATTTGCTGAATTTTCAGCAATAGACATGCCTTATTCCTTCTTCTTTTCATTGCGTTTAGCAAGCTTTCTACACTCATCAATAGTATGACCAGCCTTCCGGCAATATTTGCATCTCTTCTTCGTTTGCAAATCGGCATCATTAGAGGAATGAGTGGAAGAGGAAGCTTGAGGCTTTGGTTCTGATGAACCCAAAGCTGAACCATACTTGCTTTTTCCCTTTTGTGAGATAGCAAGTGCTTGTGTTCCCTCAATCAAACCACTCCTATTCACTCTAGATTTCTCTTCTTGCAAAAGCAGAGACACAACCTCATCAAATGCATACATATTAGGATTTCCTTTTGCAACCAAACAAAGTGTAGTAGCAAAGATTTGAAAAGATTTTGGTAATCCTTTCAACAATGTAGAAATGAGTGATGCATCCGGAATGATCTCATCTATGTTTGCCAATTGCTCTTTCAAGTCCTTGATGCGTGTCACATACACATCCACTAACTCATTTTCAGCCATACATACATCCTCAAGTTGCTTCCTCAAGTATGCAACACGTGCTTCATTACGCACGGCATACAAAGAAGCAAGAGTGTCCCATGCCTGTCTCGATGTAGAACATGACCGAATGTGTGGAACTATATGATGCTTCACTGAAAGCGCAATCAAAGCATAAGCTTGAGCATCTTTTCCATCCCATCTAAGCTGCTCCTGTGTAGGTGGAGAAGGAGAAACCACTGTACTCGAAGAAGAAGCTCCATCTGTGACAGTAGACTATGAAGTAGAAGCACCTGCCGGTCTTCGATCTACATCTGCCACTATGTTCCAAAGTTGCTTTGCAACAAGAACATGCTTCATCATGTAAGACCACATCGGATAGTTGGTCCCATCAAGCTTATCTTCAGCTTGAAGCATGCCAAACAAGTCATTGCTGCCCGCCATTTCACTAAGGAACAAGAATGTGACAAAATCTTCACTTCGACGAAAACTAAAACGAGTGCTGAAATTTTAGCTCACAAACCGTCACTCTGATGGCGATTCTAACTGCACGAGTGGCTTCAAAATGGGGGTAAAACCCCAGCGCACCTAATGGAAATGCTTCCGGGCTTCTGAAATTCCTTCTACGCTCCGAAGTTGATTTGCACTGTTAAAGTGTGTGCGTGCTGCGACGGGAAAAACCGAAACTTGAGAAGAAGCTCAACCTGCTCTGATACCACTTTTGGGTGTGTGTAGAAGTGCAAGAGACACACAAGAAGCACACACAAGGAGCACAAATGCAGCAAGACACACGGAGAAAACGATGGCTTGAATAGCTCTCTCTCTTGATCGATGAACTGGGGAAAAAACCTCTAGGAAGCACTAGAGTAAAAAGTGCCCATGTATAGGGAAAAGCTTCACATCAAAGCTACTCGAGGAACACATAAGTGTAACAAAACTCTACTTCAAATGTGACTGATATAACTGAATTCACCAATTTTTTATCTGAATGATGAATTACCTTTCTAGAGTTACCTCTCTAGATACAAAATGTGAGCAAAAAACTTCCAACCAACTTACAAAACAAGATTGGCTAAAAACAAAACTGATTCTTCCACATTTGTCTTCTTAGATGAGCTTTCTTGCCATCAAACAGATCTCTCAAAACTCTCTAGAAAAACCTTTAGATACCTGTTTTGATGTAGCCTTTATCTTTCAAATAATGAAAGTGTATAAAAGCATTCCTTGAATCCTTCAAATCTCTTCATAACTGCTCTACTAATACATGACCTGCAAATGATAATCTGATAGTAGAAACTGATACCTGTGATTTGATGTTGATCTGATTCCCTCATCTTCTCTAAACCATTGTTTTTCCTTAAATTTGAAGTAGCCTTCTCTTCATCAATTCTTGGTCTTCAAATAATACTTCTGTAAAGTATTTGCATACTCTTCCAAAAGTATTTGGCTGCTAACAGATCATCAACTTCATACTCCACACTGATGAATAAACATGTGACTGAATTGTCTAATTCTCAAATCTCTACTCATCTAAATTAAGTGTGTATGTCAAATGTCAAATATTAGAAGATGCCCTTAAATCATATGTTGTAAACCTGGAAGTCTGGGAACCTGGGAATCTGAGAGTCTGAATGAATTTTGATATCAAAACCCTAAAGCTTTGATACCAAATGTTGGAAATTAGGTAGGCCCATAACTAATACCACAGGTCCATGGTTCCATAGGTCCAGGATCTACAACATAGAATCCAGAAAGCTTCCAATATTGACAAAACATAAACATACCACACTTAATCATACAAATGATGAGACAAAGATAGAGAAAGATTATACAACATGTGTAAAGTGTTACGTAAGCCAAGGCGTACTCACACTATCATATATACCAATGTTCAATGTACAATATGGGAGAAAAACTCTCAACCACTCTATGTGAACATAATAGATGGATGAGTGAATGTACAAATGTAACAAACATATTGAGATGTATGGATAGAAATCTGAATATACATGAGATGTGTGACCTGATAGGTTGTAGAAGAGTGAATATGAGTGACAAAAAGAGGAAGAATCATTCTAAAACTGATAATCAACAAACCCTCATCTGAACTTAGGTTATGGAAGACCCTAAGTCAGACATGTGTGTGAAAAGATCACATACTTACAAAAGTAGCAAAGAATGCTAACAAGTTTGCTTCCAAAAATCCTCAAACTCATATGACCATACCTTCTCGAACACCTCATCCAAATATGCATAAACCATATATGTACTAATTCTCTTGTACCTATGCCGAATAGGACATGGATGCTACTTCCATATACGTCAAGTAGTACCAGTGTGCATAAAGAGAATATGTACCTGAATTCTTAACATGAGATGCAAATCTTATGTTAAGCTCCATCCAATGTCTTTGAAGTACACAAAAATCTTCATGTAGAAGACAATCTTCAAATACATTATGTAGATGGCTGATGCACACCACCAAGCTACTGATGGGCAAGTCCTCTCCATAAGCAAGGGTGTGAGCACACTCTTCTTCACCAAGAAGAACCCCATGGCCGCTCTTCAACATGCTCCAAGATAGCACCATGGCTGCCCCATGTGCTAAGAAGCACCACCTCTGTTGAGGGACCACGCTTCCAAAGCTTGTGTTGAAATAGGTGAAGGATGAATAAACAATAAGCCAAGCACTTGTTATATAGTCTTCATGTTCCCTTCCAAAAGCGACAAAAAAAAGCTCATCAATAACGCATGAACAATACAATCACTACAACATGATTGCTAAGAACGATTCAATCACAAAAAATCCCTCCGTCGCTGTCTGTCTTTCACGTTCGTGTGCTTTTTCCTCAAAATCATGTCAAGCTAGAAAATTCACGTTGCATCGCTACCAGACGGATTCGAACCCAGATCATAGGATTGGGAGGACAACGGACTAACCAAGCGCCCACGCACTGTTGTTTGTACAAGGATTAAAACTGAGCTCTATACATGTTGTAACTCTGGACCATTTTGATCAACAGGACATTGTTTTCCAACACCTTCCTTATTGTTATTTCATGTGAGGTGTCATCCACATGCATGGAGATGACAAGCTTCCAAAATGCTCTTTATTTCATCATATGAGGGGATGCTTCTGAGGATAAGGTCCTTATCTTTCTCATAGAGATTGCCCCCTATGATTTGATAATGTAGAGCATTCTTCACTAGCATATGCCTTTGTACCTTGTTTAGATGCTTGGGTGGTACTCTAGTTTCAATGAATTCCATAATATCATTTAGCTCTTCCTTACCAATAAATTTTTTATCCTAGTTTTTAATGTTGCCACAAGAATCTCAAATTGCTCATTTGCTAATGAATATGACTCCCTTTTTTGGATCTTTGATATGTGACATATTTGAATGCCTTCAAAATTATGCAATAAATTCTTTACCTTTTTCAATGATTCCGATACAATTTTTCACTTTTTGTAGCACCAATTATATTGCAATTGCTTTATTACTAGCATTGAAACACCTTTCATAGTTAGACTCCTAATACCATGTTTGATAATTTGTGTAATTCCTCATACAATGCTGAATATGTTTCTTCATTTTTTGAATCAGCATTAGGGAGATTCCTACCATTCTTGAAGACCAAGTTATTATTTTCATCATAGATTATGAATCCTACTGCTGCTTTGTCAACCTGCTTCCTAAAAGCAACATCAAAGAATAGGGTATGTGCACCTTGAATTTCTTCTTTATGTTAGGCTCCTTGATGCTTGGTTTCATTGCTTATTTCTTTTTTCCATCTTCTATAGGTCAACATATATGCAAGACTAGCCCTAGTGCTTTCCTCTACTATAAAATTGTACTCATATTCTTGTAATCCAAGAACCCCTTTTGCTATTCTAGATAAGATACTCATGTGTTGCACAACTTTGATGAATAATTTAGGATATCTTTTTAGCATGTTGATATGTTCAGTCTCTTCCTCCATTCTAAGATTATTCTAAAAGGGCATGAATCCCTTTTTTTAGGTGCTTTCACTACAATTAACCATGGACACTCTTATATGATGGGGTAGCTCTCCCCCTTGGTTGCAATGGCATACATATCCAAGGCAACCTCTATATCACACACTGTAACTCTTAAACTCCCGATGACACCAACATATTTAAATGCAATATTATTTGCCATTTTGGCATGGTATGTAGATGGTCCTATCACATCCAAGCCTAACATGTGCATTGTTTTCTCTATCATTACACACATTTTTGCTCCATCATTCACATATACATTTGAAATTATTTTTCCATTTTACATATGCATCTATTGTGGGTACAACATCATCATATGAATTTTCTCTTATAAGATTAATTTCCTTATTTTTAGTACTCCAGTGCTCACTAGATTGGACCATTCCCTCCTATTCTTTGAAGATAGTTGCAATAATTATGCCCAAGTGATATTTGGTTTCTGTGTGGAGATATCCTCAATAAGATCATAAGGTTCAATGACCTTACCTAGAGGAGAGTCTTCCATCGTAATATTCCTTCTTAGCCCTCTCTTTATTTTATTTGTTTCTCCTTTTGAAACTCTTCCTTTCTTTGTCTATATATCCAAGCTAGAATCTTCATCTTGAGATCTGTATCTGTATTTCACCTTTGTTCTTAATCCCCATGATCCGTAAGAATATTGATATATTTAGGTAGTGATGTGTGAACACACTAGGACTGTCGGGGCACTTTTTTCCCTCTTTCGGAGGTTTTTTCCCCCGGCTTGTATATATGCCTATTGCTCTAATGGGCTACTAATCTTTGTACATTCTCTAGTAATACATTTAGTATTGTGTGTTGTGCTCCAAGCTTCTTCTCCTTCCTTGTGCTATTCGCATGCTTCCGTAGATGTCTATCTCCAACAATTGGTATTAGAGTAGGTCGTCGCTTCATCTAGGGCGTCATTGACACTCCTCTGATTGTACTCTTAGAATCGCATGAATGTTGGTGAGCCTACTCAGCATGTTTTCGAGATCAAAACGGCTTTGCTGTGTGTGTCAAAATCGCGATGTGAGCTTGTTTCGGCCTTCGGACGCACTATCGCAGCGCTTGTGCAGGCTATTTCATCTTTTTGTGCCAAAGGTATATACCAGTTCTATTCGCTAGTATAAGCGTCTCAAAGTCTGCTATAGGTCTAGCGGAATTCATCTGGGCAATTTTGTTCAAATTTTTGAGATATAGTCAATTTTGTGCATCAAGGTATTTTAGTCACTGGCCATGGCTAAAAGCAGTGATGTATTCTATATGTTGGCTATTGAGGATAAGTTGGATGGTACCAACTACCCGTTATGGGCTTATATCATGTGATATGTATTGGTTGCAAAAGGACCGTGGAACATTGTGTAGGGTGTCGAAAAATGTCCTATCACACCTACAATTGTTACAACTACAGGTACTGAAGCTGATGTAGAAGGTGTTGAAGATGATGATATTCTGCATATTCCTGTTTGTGCTGTGGTTTTTGCTGCACCTACTACAAAGCAAATTCATTGGGATGGCAGAGATGCTCAAGCACATGCATTGATAGCTTTGTCTATGAAACATGCCATTATTCCTCGCATTTGCTCTTGCAGAACATCTAAGGATGCTTGGGATACACTTACCACATTGTACCAAGCTAGGAATGAGGCTCGTGTTGCTTACCTCCAAAAACAGTTGGAGAGTGAGCACATGAATGAAGGTGATTTGATGGATAGTTTCCTAACAAAGATCAAAGACATGAATGAACAATTGACTTCTGTTGATGAGGTTATACTAGATAGCTCACTTGTGTAGACCATTCTGCTCTTTAGTTGATGATGAAAGGCAATCCAAATGCCTTGTCATTTGAGGAGTTAGTCTGTGTTCTATTGCAAGAAGATCGGTCCACGCAGAACAGGTCCATTATGCAAGTTGGAGGTCAAGCTTTCCAAGCTTGTCAGAAGGGCAAAGGAAAATGGAGCTCTTCAACTAGTAAGCAGAAATTTGCTAATTTTGCACATTCAAAGAAGGAAGATAAAGATGAGAAGAAATCAGAAAAGCAGAAAGTACTGTAAAGGGAATGATCATATCATAAAGAACTGTCCAAAACTAGCTGCTAAAGAGGCAAGGAAGAAAGAGGCTAGGTTGTTAATAAGGCCTCTACACCAAAAATAGAGTTTGCTAATCATGTGCAGGAAGAAGAATGGGCGTTTACTATTGTATGTAGTTTTGAACCATCTTCTCATGAGCAATGCATGTCTATAGTAGACTCAGATGCTTGGTATTCTCACAATGGGGCGACCAAACATATTACCTCGCAGTGCAGTTTCTTCTCTTCACTCGAGCCTACCCCTACAAGGAATACTGTTACATGTGCCAACAACTCCTCTTATCCTGTTATGGGAGTTGGTACAATCATTTTGACTATTTGTGATGGTAGTTCTTTCACTTTTTCAGATGCTTTATTTGTGCTAGGGATCGAGAAGAACCTGTTAACAATTTTTGCATTAGCCAAGATTGGCTTGGTTGTGAAATTTGTTGATGACAGGTGTACAGTTCATGATCTGTCAAATGGTGATGTGATTATTTCTTCTATCATTTTATGTCGTGGGTTGTATAAGCTCATAGACTATGAAATATCTGTAATGGCATGTGCAGTACATGATTCTCAGGCTATGTCATATGCAAAGCTTTGGCATGCACGCTTTGGTCATCTGAATTTTACTAGTTTACTACACCTGCAGAAATCTGAGATGGTGTCCTCTTTGCCCAAACATGAAGCACCTAGAAAACATGTTTGTGAAGGCTGTATTTTGGGCAAAATGCAGCGTTCGTCATTTCCAAAAGATGGTTCAGTTTGGGCTACTCAGAAACTGCATCTTGTACATAGTGATGTCTGTGGACCTATGCAAACACCTTTTTTTGGGAATTATCTTTACTTTATGACTTTCATTGATGATTTTTCCAAGCATGCAGGGGTATATCCATTGAATGCAAAGTCCGAAGTGTTCACTTGCTTCAAACAATTTTTGGTTTTGGCTGAAAATCTGTCAGCATGTAAAATGGGCACCCCCCATTCTGATCGGGGGGGAATATATGTCTTTTGATTTTAATGCATTTCGGTGTATGTTTAAGAGTCAGGCTTCACCACATAGTTTTTGGCGTGAGGCTGTCATGTGTGCAACATATGTACTTAACAATTGTCCCACTAAAGCATGTTTTTAGTTGTTTGGCATATGCATTAGTCCTCGAACAACATCATAGAAAATTGGATGATAAAGCTGTAAAATGTAATTTTGTTGGATACTGTTCTGAAAGTAAAGGCTACCATTTGTATCATCCACAGAATAAATGCATTCTAGTTAGCCGTGATGTTTTTTTTTTGTGGAAGATGCTATTCAGCCATTGCTTTCATGTACTAAGGAGACATCTCTTAGCTCCAAAGACATGTATGATACTTTGCTACCTCTTTTTACAGGTGGACAGTCTAGTGCTAGTCCCAATGAGGAAAATTCTCAGCCTTTTGAGGTTTCATGTGATGATGCAGATAATTCCATTTCTGATGTAGATTTACATGATGCACTAGTTGATGAGAGAGCTGATATTGAGCAGGCAAAAACTATGCCAAAATGGCTAGTGCAGACTTTGCGTGATAGCAAATTAGATGCAACTTTGTCATATCGTACTTGTTTAGGCTCTCATAATGCCTCTTTTGCATCAGATTTCTATGCTATGGCTACATCTAGTCTATGTGATGAGAATGTGCCTGTTTCCTTTGGTGAAGCACAAAATTTAGAAAATTGGATGGCTGCTGTGCAATCTGAATATGATGCTATAATGAAGAATGGTACTTGGTCTTTATGTGACTTGCCTCCTGGAAAGAAGGCCATTGGGACTAAGTGGGTATACAAGCTAAAGGGTAAGCCTAAAGGTACAATTGACAGGTATAAGGCTAGACTTGTTGCAAAGGGTTATGCGCATGAAAGAGGCATTGATTTTGATGAGACCTTTGCACCTACTTTCCAAATGGCTACTGTTCATAGCATCTGTGCACTTGCAGCTCATCATGGTTGGAATGTACAACAGTTGGACATTAAAACAACATTTTTGAATGGTGACTTGCATGAAGAAGTGTATGTTTTTCAGCCCCGTGGCTTTGTGCAGAAAGGGCATGAAAACTAGTTGTGCAGGTTAAAGAAGGCATTATATGGTTTAAAGAAAGCACCCCATGCTTGGTATGAGAAATACATGCCTATCTGATTGCACATGGTTTTGAGAACAGTCCATCTGAAAGCATCTTATATGTTAAGCGTGCTAATGATGTGCTTCTGATCATTGTTGTCAATGTTGATGACATGCTTCTCACTCGTCCTATTGAGAAGCATATTGTTGATTTTAAGGCTGATTTGCATGCCTCATTTGAGATGTCTGATTTGGGGCATTTGCATCACTATTTGGGCATTCAATTTATGCAAGTTGAAGGTGGAATGGCTTTGTGTCAAACGAAATATATTGACACATTATTGCAACATTTATGCCTTGAAGATGGTAAGCCTATTGCCACTCCTATGGAGACAGGTTTACGATTGAGTCTTCATGATGCCGCAGATGCATTTGATGTTGTTCTCTATTAGCACATTGTTGGATGTTTGATTTACTTATGCATTAATCGGCCAGATATTCAGTTTGTTGTCTCATAGATGAGCAGGTTTATGCATTGCCCAAGAGTCAAGCATTGGCAGGCGGTCAAGCATCTTTCGCTATTTGAGTGGTACTCGGCTACTTGGGTTGTTTTATCCCAAGGGGGATCACTACTGCCAGATTTGCATGCTTTTTTTACTCTGATTGGGCTGGTTGCTACGACACTCGTGTGTCCAATAGTGGCTTTTGCTTCATGCTTGGTAGCTCATGTATATCTTGGCTGAGAAAGAAGCAGCCTACTGTGGCCCCTTCCAGTTGTGAGGCTTAGTATTGGGAAGCTTTCATAGTGAGTGTTGAGTGTGTGTGGCTCAAATGCCTTATGGCTGATTTGGGTGTTGGTCAGACTTCTTCCACCACCATCTACACTGACAATCAGAGTGCATTCACAGCTGCAAGGTACCATGTGTTCCATGCTCAAACTAGGCACATTGAGGTGCATTATCACTATGTCAGGGAGAGGTTCTCTGCTGGGGAGATCAACTTGGCATATGTGCCCACACAGATTGCAGACCTTTTCATGAAGGCTCTACCTAGGGAGAAGTTTGAAGCCTTCCGCAAAGCTTTAAGGTTACTTCCTTTTGTGGAGTGATTTCCACATAGCTTGGCACTTCATTATACATGAGTGCCAGCTCCTTGTTCACTGCATCACTCGCAGGGGGGATTTGTTGATATATTTGGGTAGTGATGTGTGTGAACACACTAGGACCACCGGGGCACTTTTTTCCCTCTTTAGGAGGTTTTTTCCCCCGGCTTGTATATACGCCTATTTCCCTAATGGACTACTCAGCTTTGTACATTCTCTAGTAATACATTGAATATTGTGTGATGTGCTCCAAGCTTCTCCGCTTTCCTTGTGTTGTTTGCGTGCTTCCGCAGAGGTCTATCTCCAACAAAGAACACAAGTAGCATTATGACCAAAAGGAAGAAGGTTAGGATTTAAAAGAGAAGATCTAAATAAAGACACATACAAACATTCGAGGATATGGAAAACCTCAAACAAAGTTGTGCTTTTATGGAAGGACACATTGAGACAAGAGCTAGCTTAGCCAAGGTCTTATGAGTTATAAACCTTGAGATGGGGAGATCTCAATCTTGTTTGAAACCTTAGAATAGAACTCTACAAAATCCTAGCTAAGAGAAATAAGGTTAAATAGCAAGGCAAGGTTTGCATTGAGCATACAACATGAGGTTGTGGTCAAGATCTCCAATAGGAAGTGATTACACAACAAGGCAAGGTATGCAAGCAAGTAAGTTAGTCCTAAAACAAAGAAAACTCGAAAAACCAAGTTTGATTTTTCTATTCATACACCAAAATACCAAGTTTGTTCAAAGTTGAAAGACAAAGGGTACTTACACCAAGCCTCCAAGTAATTATGGGAGGTCCATAAATTTAGAGCCATCAAGAATAACTCTATTAAAGAAGAGAGATGATTTTATCTTTCTTAAGCAACCAAGTCAACTATATGTTCCAATATAGATGTACTAGATAAGTGCAAAGCACAAGTTTGCAAGCAACATTTCTAAAGAAATTAGAATAGTAATCACAATGTTTCATATAGACATATTGGCATTGACACGGACATAATTACCAAGAAGAATTTCTGGAAATTAATTCATAATTTTAGCTCTTTATGTGTCAAGGTTAATAGTAGGAGGAATTAGGACATAAACTTGATGACATTCTTAGAAGGGACATAGTATGCCCACAAAATTCAAAGAAATAAAAAAGTAGTACAAGTTCCATGAGATGTCTAGATGATATATCTTTAGACTATAGGAATCAATGATACCTATTTTAGCAAAAGGGGTGTTATGAGACATCGAACTTATGAAGATAGTAGATGAAAAATTATAGAAAGCTAAGAGGTTCACACATATTATTTTTAGATATCATAAGTTATTCAAAGTCAAATCTGTACAAGAATATTAGATCCATTTTTTGTATTTAGAAATTTGAACTTTAGATAGAATGTCAACTGAAGAATATTAGTTAGATTCTAGAGGATATGCTAAGGGTGCATATGTAAGAGGAGAAGATAGAATGAGAGACATGTAGTTGTAATACATGAGAAGGTAGACAATGCACTTCCTTCTAAGATGGATTGTCGCATACATCAAAAAACTCCTAGTTGCATATATGCTATATAAATATCCCAAACACGTGTAGAAGTGGACACATGAGTGTCATAGCAACCTGCCCAATTAGAGTCAAAAAAAGCATGCAAATCTGGCAGTGGTGATCCTCCCTTGGGATAAAACAACCCAAGTAGTCGAGTACCACCCAAATAGTGAAAGATGCATTTAACTGCCTGCCAATGCTTGACTCCTGGGCAATGCATAAACCTGCTCATCTATGAGACAGCAAACTGAATATCTGGCCAAGTAATGCATAAGTAAATCAAGCATCCAATAGCCTGCTGATAGAGAACAACATCAAATGCATCTCTAGCATCATGAAGACTCAATCGTAAACTTGTCTCCATAGGAGTGGAAATATGCTTACAGTCTTCAAGGCCAAAACACTGCAATAATGTGTCAATATATTTCGTTTGACACAAGGTCATTCCACCATCAACCTGCATAAACTGAATGCCCAAATAGTGATGCAAATGCCCCAAATCAGACATCTCAAATGAGGCATGCAAATCAGTCTTAAAATCATATGCTTCTCAATAGGACTAGTGAGCACCATGTCGTCAAAAAAGATAACAATGATCAAAAGCACATCATTAGCATGCTTAACATATAGGGTGCTTTCAGTTGGATTGTTCTCAAAACCATGTGCAATCAGATAGGCATGTATCTTCTCATACCAAGCACGTGGTGCTTGCTTTAAACCATATAATGCCTTCTTTAACATGCACACCTGGTTTTCATGCCCTTTCTGCACAAATCCACGGGGCTGAAAAACATACACTTCTTCATGCAAGTCACCATTCAGAAATGTTGTTTTAATGTCCAACTCATGTACATTCCAACCACGATGAGCTGCAAGTGCACAGATGCTCTGAACAGTAGTCATATGGCATGTAGGTGCAAAGGTCTCATCAAAATCAATGCCTCTTTCTTGTGCATAACATTTGCAACAAGCCTAGCCTTATACCTGTCAACTGTACCATCTGGTTTACAATTCAGCTTGTATACCCACTTAGTGCCAATGGCCTTCTTGCTAGGAGGCAAGTCACATAAAGACCAAGTACCATTCTTCATTATAGCATCATATTCAGATTGCATAGCAGCCATCCAATTTTTTTGAATTTTGTGCTTCATCAAACGAAACAGGCTCGTTCTCATCACTGAGACTAAATGCAGCCATATCATAGAAATCTAATGCAAAACAGGCACTATGAGAGCCTGAAAGGGTATGATATGATAGAGGTGCATCTAATTTGTTGTCATGCAAAGTCCGTACCAGCCATTTTGGCATAGTTTTTGCCTACTCAATATCAGCTCTCTCATCAACTAGTGCATCATGTAAATCTGCATCAGAAATGGAATGATCTGCATCATCATATGAAACCTGCAAAGGCTAAGATGTTGCCTCATTAGGACCAGCACTACATTGTCCACCAAAACATTATACATGTCTTTGGAGCTAACAGATGTCTCCTTAGTACATGAAAGCAATGGCTGAATAATATCTACCTAAAACAAGGTCATGGCTAACCAGAATGCATTTAGTCTCTGGATGATACAGACGATACCCTTTACTTTTAGAACTCTACCCAACAAAATTACATTTTACTAATTTATCATCCAATTTTCTACGATGTTGTTCAGGCACTAATGCATATGCCAAACAACCAAAAACACGACGATGAGCAACAGATGGCTTGCGATCATGCCAAGCCTCATATGGAGTGATAGACTGCAGTGCTTTAGTGGGACACTTGTTCAGTACATATGCTGCACACATTACAGCCTCAAGCCTGAAACTATGTGGTAAAGCGTGACTCTTGACCATACACCTTGCCATCTCCATTAGTGACCTGTTCTTTCGTTCAGTAACTCCATTCTGGTGAGGTGTATACGGCACTGTACACTGGTGTTTTATCCCACATTCATCCAGAAATGCATTAAAATCAGAAGGCATATATTCCCCCCCTCGATCAGAACGGAGGGTTACTGTTATATTTAGGTCGTGATGTGTGTGAACACATTAGGACCATCAGGGCAGTTTTTTTCCTCTTTAGGAGGTTTTCTTCCGCTGGCTTGTATATATGCCTATTGCCCTAATGGGCTACTTATCTTTGTATATTCTCTAGTAATACATTCAGTATTGTGTGTTGTGCTCCAAGCTTCTTCTTCTTCCTTGTGTTGTTTGTGTGCTTCCGTAGACGTCTAACTCCAACAATTGGTATCAGAGCAGGTCGTCGCTTCATCTAGGGCGCGATCGACACTCCTCCGTTTGTAGTCTCAGATTCGCATGAAATTTGGTGCTTGCGTAGGCTATTTCATCCTTTTGTGCCAAAGGTATATACCAGTTTCTGTTCGCCAGTATAAGCATCTCGAAGTCTGCTACAGGTCTAGCAGAATTCATCTGGGTAGTTTTGTTCAACTTTTTGAGATACAGTCAATTTTTTGCATCAAGGTATTTTAGTCATCGGCCATGGCTGAAAGTAGTGATGTATTCCGTATGTTGGCTGTTGAGGATAAGTTGGATGGTACCAACTACCCATTATGGGCTTATATGATGCATGTATTGGTTGCAAAAGGATTGTGGAACATTGTGCAGGGTGTGGAAAGACGTCCTGTTACACCTGCAACAACAGGTACTGCAAATACAGGTGTTGGATCTGATGGAGATGGTGTCGAAGATGATATTGTGCAGATTCCTGTTCATGCTACTGTTTCTGCTGCACCTACTACAGAGCAGATTCGTTGGGATGGCAGAGATGCCAAGGCACATGCATTGATAGCTTTGTCTGTCAAATGTGCCATTATTCCTCATATTCGCTCTTGCAGAATAGCTAAGGATGCTTGGGATACACTTACCACATTGTACCAAGCTAGGAATGAGGCTCGTGTTGCTTACCTCCGAAAACAGTTGGAGAGTGAGCACATGAATGAAGGTGATTCTATGGATAGTTTCCTAACAAAGATCAAAGACTTGAAGGAACAGTTGATTTTTGCTGATGAGGTTACACCAGATAGCTCACTTGTGCAGACCGTTCTGAATGGTCTTCCTGATTCATATCAGAGTTTTGCTCCCTTCAGTTGATGATGCAAGGCAATCCAAATGCCTTGTCATTTGAGGAGTTAGTCTCTGTTCTATTGCAGGAAGATCAGTCCAGGCAGAAGAGGTCCATTATGCGTGTTGCAGATCAAGCTTTCCTGGCTAGTCAGAAGGGCAAAGGAAAATGGAGCGCCAACAACTCCTCTTATCCTGTTATGGGAGTTGGTAAGATCATTTTGACTATTGCTGATGGTAGTTCTTTCACTTTGTCAGATGCTTTATTTATGCCAGGGATCAAGAAGAATCCATTATCAGTTTCTGCATTAGCCAAGATTGGCTTGGTTGTGAAATTTGTTGATGACAGATGTACAGTTCATGATCTGTCAAATGGCGATGTTATTATTGCTTCTTGCATTTTATGACGTGGGATGTATAAGCTCATAGACTATGAAAGATATGAAAATGATTTGGCATGTGCAATAAATGATTCTCAGGCTATGTCAGATGCAAAGCTTTGGCATGCACGCTTTGGTCATTTGAATATTGCTAGTTTGCTATGCCTGCAGAAATCTGAAATGGTGTCGTCTTTGCCCAAACTTGAGGCACCTGGAAAACATGTTTGTGAAGGCTGTATTTTAGGCAAAATGCAGCGTTCCTCCTTTCCAAAAGATGGTTCAGTTCGGGCTACATTGAAATTGCAGCTTGTACATAGTGATGTCTGTGGTCCTATGCAAACACCCTCTTTTGGAAATTACCTTTACTTCGTGACTTTCATTGATGATTTTTCCAGGCATGCATGGGTATATCCACTCAAAGCAAAGTTGGAAGTGTTCATGTGCTTTAAATAGTTTTTGGTTTTGGCTGAAAATCTGTCAGCATGTAAAATAGGCACCCTCTATTCTGATCGAGGGGGGGAATATATTTCTTCTGATTTTAATGCATTTCTGGCTGACCGTGGGATAAAACACCAGTGTACAGTGCATTATACAGCTCAACAGAATGGAGTTGCTGAACGAAAGAACAAGTCACTCATGGAGATGGCAAGGTGCATGGTCAAAAGTCAAGCTTTACCACATAGTTTCTGGCTTGATAGTGTCATGTGTGCAATATATGTACTGAACAGGTGTCCCAATAAAGCGCTACAGTCTATCACTCCATATGAGGCTTGGCATGACCGCAAGCCATCTATCGCTCATCTGCGTGTTTTTGGTTGTTTGGCATATGCACTATTGCCTCAACAACATCCTAGAAAATTGGATGATAAGGCAGTAAAATGTATTTTTGTTGGGTAGAGTTCTCAAAGTAAAGACTATCGCTTGTATCATCCACAGACTAAACCCATTCTGGTTAGCCGTGATGTTGTCTTTGTGGAAGATGCTATTCAGCCATTGCTTTCATGTACTAAGGAGACATCTGTTAGCTCCAAAGACATTTATGATACTTTGATACCTCTTTTTACAAGTGGACAGTCTAGTGTTGGTCCTAATGAGGCAACTTCTCAGCCTTTGCAGGTTTCATATGATGATGTAGATCATTCCATTTCTAATGCAGATTACATGATGCACTTGTTGATGAGAGATTTGATATTGAGCACAAAAAAACTATGCCAAAATGGTTGGTGAAGACTTTGCATGACAACAAATTAGATGCACCTTTGTCATATCGTACTCATTCAGGCTCTCATAGTGCCTTCTTTGCATTAGATTGCTATGCTATGGCTGCGTCTAGTCTCTATGATGAGAATGAGCTTGTTTCTTTTGATGAAGCACAAAATTGAGAAAATTGGATGGCTACGCAATCTGAATATGATGCTATAATGAAGAATGGTACATGGTCTTTATGTGACTTGCCTCCTCGCAAGAAGGCCATTTGCACTAAGTGGTTATACAAGCTGAAGCGTAAACCTGATGGTATAGTTAAAGGTATAAGGCTAGGCTTGTTGCAAAGGGTTATGCGCAGGAAAGAGGCATTGATTTTGATGAGACCTTTGCACCTACATGCCGTATGACTATTGTTCGGAGCATTTGTGCACTTGCAGCCCATCATGGTTGGAATGTACGTCAGTTGGACATTAAAAGATCATTTCTGAATGGTGACTTGCATGAAGAAGTGTATGTTTTTCAGCCCCGTGGTTTTGTGCAAAAAGGGCATGAAAACCAGGTGTGCACGTTAAAGAAGGCATTATATGGTTTAAAGCAAGCACCACGTGCTTGGTATGAGAAGATACATGCCTATCTAGTTGCACATGGTTTTGAGAATAGTCCAACTAAAAGCACCTTATATGTTAAGCATGCTAATGATGTGCTTCTGATCATTATTGTCTATGTTGATGATATGCTGCTCACTGGTCCTATTGAGAAGCATATTGCTGATTTCAAGGCTGCTTTGCATGCCTCATTTGAGATGTCTTATTTGGGGCATTTGCATCACTATTTGGGCATTCAGTTTATGCAAGTTGATGGTGGAATGGCTTTGTGTCAAACAAAATATATTGACACATTATTGCGGCGTTTTGGCCTTGAAGACTGTAAGCCTCTTGCCACTCCTATTGAGATAGGTTTACGATTGAGTCTTCATGATGCTAGAGATGCATTTGATGCTGTTCTCTATCAGTAGGCTGTTGGATGCTTGATTTACTTATGCATTACTTGGCGAGATATTCAGTTTGTTGTCACACAGATGAGCAGGTTTATGCATTGTCGAGGAGTCACACATTGGAAGGCGGTTAAGTGCATCTTTCGCTACTTGAGTGGTACTCGGCTACTTGGGTTGTTTTAGCCCAAGGGGGGATCACTACTGCCAGATTTTCATGCTTTTTCTGACTCAGATTGGGTTGGTTGCTATGACACTTGTGTGTCCACCAATGGTTTTTGCTTCATGCTTGGTAGCTCATGTATATCTTCGTTGAGCAAGAAGCAGCCTACTGTGGCCACTTCTAGTTGTGAGGCTGAGTATAGGGTAGCTTTCATAGGGACTGTTGAGTGTGTGTGGCTCAGATGCCTTATGGTTGATTTGGGTGTTGGTCACTCTTCTGCCACCACCATCTTCACTGATAGTCAGAGCGCATTGGTAGTTGTGAGGAACCCTGTGTTCCATGCTCGCACTAAGCACATTGAGGTGCATTATCACTATGTCAGGGAGAGGTTCTCTACTGGGGAGATAAGCTTGGCATATGTGCCCACGTAGGAGAACATAGCAGACCTTTTCACGAAGGCTCTACCTAGGGAGAAGTTTGAAGTTTTTCGCAAAGCTTTGGGCTTAATTCCTTTTGTGGAGTGATTTCCACATAGCTTGGCACTTCCTTATACATGAGTGCTAACTCCTTGTTCACCGCATCACTCCCAGGGTGGATTTGTTGATATATTTAGGTACATATGTGTGTGAACACACTAGGACCGCTGAGGCACTTTTTTCCCTCTTTAGTAGGTTTTTTCCCTCGGCTTGTATGTACGCCTATTGCCCTAATGGGCTACTTATCTTTGTACATTCTCTAGTAATACAATAAGTATTGTGTGTTGTGCTACAAGCTTCTTCTTCTTCCTTGTGCTGCTCGCATGCTTCTGCAGACGTCTAACTCCAAAAAGGGTGCCCATTTTACATGGTGACAGATTTTCAACCAAAAACAAAAATTGTTTGAAGCACATGAACACTTCGGACTTTTCTTTCAATGGATATACCCATGCATGCCTAGAAAAATCATCGATGAAAGTCACGAAGTAAAGATAATTCCCAAAAGAAGGTGTTTGCATAGGACCACAGACATCACTATGTACAAGCTGCAATTTTTGAGTAGCCTGAACTGAACCATCTTTTGGAAAGGACGAGTGCTACATTTTGCCCAAAATACAACCTTCACAAACATGTTTTCCAGGTGCCTCAAGTTTGGGCGAAGAGGACACCATTTCAGATTTCTGCAGGCATAGCAAACTAGCAAAATTCAAACGACCAAAGCATGCATGCCAAGGCTTTGCATCTGACATAGCCTGAGAATCATTTACTATGCATGCCAAATCATTTACAGATCTTTCATAGTCTATGAGCTTATATGACCTAGGACATAAAATGCCAGAAGCAATAATCACATCACCATTTGACAGATTATGAACTGTACACCTGTCATCAACAAATTTCATAACCAAGCCAATCTTCTTGATCCCTGGTAGAAATAAAGCATCTGACAAAGTGAAAGAACTACCATCAGCAGTAGTCAAAATGATCTTACCAACCCGCATAATAGGATAAGAGGAGTTGTTGGCACATGTAATAGTATTCCTTGTAGGGGCAGGCTCGAGTGAAGAGAAGAAACAACGCTACGAGCTAATATGATTCTACTGCAGGCATGCACTGCTCATGAGAAGATGGGTCAAAACTAAAAATAGTAGTAAACGCTCATTCTTCTTCCTGCATAAGATTAGCAGAATCTATTTTTGGTGTAGAAGCCTCTGCAACAACCATTCCAGCCTCTTTCTTATTTGCCTCTTTAACAACTAGTTTTGGACAGTTCTTTATGATATGATCATTCCCTTTATAGTACTTACAAAACAATTTCTGCTTTTCTGATTTCTTCTCATCTTTATCTTCCTTCTTCGAATGTGCAGAATTAGTAGATTTCTGCTTACTAGTCGAAGAGCTCCATTTTTCTTTGCCCTTTTGATTAGCCAGGAAAACTTTATCTGCAACTCGCATAATGGACCTGTTCTGCTTGGACTGATCTTCCTACAATAGAACAGAGACTAACTCCTCAAATGATAAGGCATTTGGATTGCCTTTCATCATCAACCGAAGAGTAGAAGCAAAAATCTGATATGAATCAAGAAGATCATTCAGAATGGTCTACAGAAGTGAGCTATCTAGTATAACCTCATCAACAGAAATCAATTGTTTCTTCAAGTCTTTGATCTTTGTTAGGAAACTGTCCATAGAATCACCTTCATTCATGTGCTCAGTCTCCAATTGTTTTCGGAGGTAAGCAACACGAGCCTCATTCCTAGCTTGGTACAATGTGGTAAGTGTATCCCAAGCATCCTTAGCTATTCTACAAGAGCTAATGTGAGGAATAATGGCACGTTTGATAGACAAAGCTATCAATGCATGTGCCTGGGCATCTCTGCCATCCCAGCAAATCTGGTCTGTAGTGGGTGCAGCAAAAACCGCTGCATGAACAGGAATATCAGAATATCATTATCTTCGAAACCTTCTACAACAGCTTAAATACCTGCAGTTGTAACAGTTGTAGGTGTGATAGGACGTTTTTTGACACCTTGCACAATGTTCCACAGTCCTTTTACAACCAACACATGTCGCATCATAAAAACCCATAACGGGTAGTTGGTACCATCCAACTTATCCTCAACAGCCAACATACGGAATACATCACTGCTTTCAGCCGTGGCCGATGACTAAAATACCTTGATGCAGAAAATTGATTGTATCTCAAAAAGTTGAACAAAACTGCCTAGACGAATTCTGCTAGACCTGTAACAGACTTTGAGATGCTTATACTGGCAAACAGAAACTGGTATATACCTTTGGGATAAAAAGATGAAATAGCCTGCACAAGCGCTATAATAGTGCGTTCGGAGGCCGAAACGAGCTCAGATCGTGATTTTGGCACCACAAAGTGAAGCCGTTTTGATCTCAAAAACATGCTGAGTATGCCCACCAAAATTCGTGCGATTCTAAGACTGCAAACAGAGGAGTGTCGATAGCACCCTAGATGAAGCGATGACCTGCTTTGATACCAATTGTTGGAGTTAGACGTCTACAAAAGCACGCGAACATCACAAGGAAGAAGAAGAAGCTTAGAGCACAACACACAATACTAAATGTATTACTAGAGAATGTACAAAGATAAGTAGCCCATTAGGTCGATAGGCGTATATACAAGCCGGGGGAAAAAAACCTCCTAAAGACGGAAAAAAGTGCCTCGGCAGTCCTAGTGTGTTCACACACATCACTACCTAAATATATCAACAGTGTGATATATCTAAAAAAATTGTCTAGCTATATTCAAATAAACTTCAATAGATGCATTTGCAAATTGCGATAATACCCCTATAACATAAGATAAATTTGGTCTAGTGATTGTTGCATAGTTTAAGCTCCCAAATATGCTTTTATATATTGTAATATCTTCAAGTGGTTATCCTTCACCTACACATAGTTTTGTATTTGGTTCTCTACAAGTAGCTTACATTCGGTCATACTATATTTATACAACAGAGCTAAGAGATATTTTCTTTGTGTTAGGTATATACCATCTTCCCCATAAATTACTTCAATCCCTAGAAACTACTTAAGTTTTCCAAGATCAAGGTTTTTAATTTCTCACCATGCTTGGAATTTAATAACTACATACCTATATCATCACTTCCTATTATGATTAAGTTATCTACATATATTTATATGTCCACTAGCTTGTTTCCTTCTCTTTTGAGATATAAAGAAAGATAACATCACTTGGTTGATGTCAACAATTTCACAATACTCCACACATCTTTGATTCCAAGCCTATCTGCTTGATTTATATCATATAAATTTTTCCTTAGTTTACACACATAATTTGGTTGCTTTGGATCTTCAAAACCTTGGGTTTATGTCATGTAGATTTTCTCCAAATCACCGTTACGAAAGGCATTCTTTACATCCAATTGGTTAATATGCTATCTTCTTGAAATATTTATTCCAATGATATCCCTCCCTATGATCAACTTAGAAATAGAGTTGAAAGACTCTTGATAATCTATCGCGTATGATTGGGCGAATCCTTTTGCCATAAGCCTTGCCTTGTACGTAGAACTTGATCCATTGGAGTTATTTTAACCTTGTATACCCATTTGTTTCATGTTACCTTCATTCCTTCTTGCTTTGGTACTGAATTCCAAGTGGGCTTATTCACATTCATCATTGTAGTTTCTCATGTATTGTTCCTCCACCTTTTTATTAAAAGAAAAGGAAAACGGGAGAAAGGAAAAAAGGGGAAGAAAAAAGAAAAGAAAAAATATACAAACTAAGAAGAAAAACAGTAGAAAAAGAAAAAATAAAGAAAAAATAAAATATTCACTCACACGGCTGAAACCCTTCTTTTGCACCCTGATTTTATTTTTCATCCAAGAGTATGCATTCATAGGGTTGCATTACATGGCCATGCACAACACAACCACTTTATATTACCCATGCACATGCAGTACTCTAGAACATCAAAGATGGAGGAAATTGAATTTATTTTCTAGTAGACAAAGAACGAGGAAGTACCATCCATTATGTAGAAAACTCTAGACATTTCATGACGATCCCCATATCGATGATGAAGACTAGTGCATAGACTACTCGAGTTGATAGGACTGGGCACACAAATTCTTCAAGTCTTATTGACCTCACCCATTTTTAATTAGATAACATCTATTTTTTATGCATCTTCGTAAAAACCTCATAAATTTTTGTACTATGGAGGAGTTTTATATAGTTGAGGCTTCATTAAAATTTCATTATATTCAAGGGAAGAGTCTTTCCTCACCAAATCCCACAAGAAAGAAGAGTTCTAGGAGTTGTTTTTTTTTATTTTTAGAAGATTTTCAAAATAAATAAAGGAGTGGTCTTGGGAGAAGTCTATATATAGAACAAGAGCTCACTTGTACAAGAATATTTTGTGTCAAGTAAAGTGTGAGCTCTTTTCTTGCAAAACTTGTGTTTATGATTTGTTGTGCACTTTGAGTGAGTTATTCAATTGATTGTATGTGTGTGACACCTTTTTTAGAGTTTTGTAAAAATGATCTAACATGATTTCATCCTTTAGAAGTGTTCCTCCATGATTTAATGCTTATTTAGGTGACCAAAGCAAGCAGAGAAGGATTTCATATAGGTTTATGACGTGCCCATTAAAATACTCCCTTTGCATTTTTCCCTATCATGAATTGTAGTGTTCTTCAAGAGCTTCAAAAGGAGATGTATAGCATGCAAAATAGATCTATAATAAAGGCATTATGTGCGTTTTGGTGATTCATACTTGTGAAACCATTGAATAGTAAGGACTTGACACCATCAAGTAGTGGATACATGAAGTTTTCATGGGTGCACTAGTTGACACCACTAGGGGTGTGCTAGGTGACACTTTCAAAGGATCATTAGAGGATGCTATGAAAGAAGTTTTGGATGATACATCATGGATGCAAGCAAGTGACACCATCATACAAAGGCTATGACGATGATGTCCTTTGCTACTCTACTTGATGCCTTTCCTTCCTCTCGGCATATGCCACTTCTTGCAACAAGGTTAAGGTTCATTCTTTGTGGAATGATGATTTAGAAGTGTGTGAGTGGACCCTATGCTACAAGTCAACACCAGATGAGGAGATTCATTTGAGCTGAAATGTATCCTGTCATAATGATCATGGCCCTTGCCATCGCCAACAAAGTCAACTTAGAATTGCTAAAGTCCACGGATTCGATTATGTGTGTTGGTTTAACATAGCTTCATAGCATACGATGCAGGGTGTCCTACGATTGTAGCCAACATGAATTGAACCCACACACCCTCCAAGCAAAGCAAATGATTCACATTTTGAGCTATCGTTGTTAGACAAAAAAGGAAAGTTTGTATCACAACAAAGTATAAATGAAGTAAACGGCATCATGATATGCCCTATTTTCTTGTATGTGCTTTCAAGAGCCTCAGGTCTAGGCTGGTTCAAAGAAGGTAGTATTGAAGAGTTGTACATTTAAGTTCAAGAAGAAGTTGCTCCCTTACCTTTGTATATGCAGAGGTAGAGGTGTGAGCTGCGCCAGAAGTAGAGGATGTCTCAGGTATGCCGAATTGCAACGTGCAATGGCAAAGCTATAAAGCTATAAGTGAGTTCAAGCCAAGGAAAGGCTTGACTCATTAGAAGTTATAAATACAGTCAAAGATATCAGTCAAAGAAGGCTTGATTCACTCTACGGCTTTCTGAATGCTAACGAGCTTGCGAGGCGTCATTGATTAAATTAATGAAGTACTATACACTCTGCAGGGGCCCAAGAACCCCACAACCATTGAGACAACCAATTTCAAAGCCAAGAACATATCAAATCCTTCCTTGGATTACAAGGTTAACAACATAGGTTCTGACCTAGAAAGGGGGTAAGAGTATACAATAGTCCATCTATTCAATTGGTTTGTGGGAACGTCTCTTATGGCCGAGACACAAGAAAGACCAATGTTATACAAATCTCTTTTGAGAGTAAGATTCTTCTTATTTGATTGGAAGTCATGAATATTTCTACTACACCAGATGGCCTAGAGGATTTGACCTCTCCACAAGTTCAACAAAGAAAGGTTCATATTGACACAACAACCAATAAGCATTTCCATGGCACTAAGAGGAACTCCGTTCCCTCTACACATGTACTAATTCAAAATTACCAAAATTCCTTGGCATGATCACACTACATAAAGAGATGTTGTAAATCCTCCATCCTGCCACAGTGTATTCAATTGCCTTCATTATGTTTAATCTTTTAACTCTACTACCTATCCAAAGGCCATTATGAAGAATAAGCCATTCCAACATGGAATGCTTAATCATGCATTTAGGGAAAGGCAGCAAACATTTGAACCAATATCTTTATTGTTGTTGAGTCCAGTGTAACCCCCATCTTTTATTCAATTTGGGGACAACCTTAGTCACAACACCTCTATTGCGTTTTGAATTTCTTTAGCATCTTAGTGACAACCTCTTCAATCTTCAGGTTCAAGCTTTGAAAAAGCTCAATCTTTTCCTCAGAATCTCTCTATGAGTAATCCTCACGAGTTGACATGCCAAAGAAAAATTAGTGAAAGACCTAATATATTCATCAGAAACCAAAGAACCTTGGATCATAAAATTGTTCCAGCATTTAAATCTAGCTTTCAAGCACTTATGTTCCCTAATGTCAAGAGAGGTGTTGTTCCAGAGGACGAGCCAACCAAACCAAGGAGAGTCCTACAAAAAAAATGTTGTTAAATACTAATTTGTCATTAGGAGAATAAGCATGCTTAACGTTCATCCAAGCCCTCCAAAGCCTGGTAATAAGAGTACTTGTCATAGGGTAGAAAGTCTAAGGGGAGATGAACACATCCCAAATGTTGGCACTAGACCATGGTTTATCATCCTGAAGATGAAAATTTTCATTTTCCTTTTGATAAGTATAGACCACATATCAGTAGCAGTTAAACGTCTATAAATCCATTTTGCATCCAAGTTGTCTACCATTTTGATAGGAAAAAATATACCCAATCCACCTTCAATCTTAGCTCAACAACAAATGTCCCATAACACCTTGGTGACCTTCTAAACTTGAGTGCTCCCACCCCACAAAAATCTTTTAGCTAGACAAATATCTTGACTCAAGTGCTTTTTAGTAGGGAGCCAACAAGCCAAGAAATAAGTCAAAGTAGGAAGTAAATAATTATTAAGCAGAAACATCTTGTGGACAAGGAACTTTAACCGTTATATGAGACAAACGATTTAGATATGAAGCTATTTGGATGCCATTACTGTCTTTGGTTCGACAAAACCTTGAATCCCATGCGTATACATTCCATGCCTTACCACAGGGTCATGATGGCATTCAAGATGTATCTACCTCTAATAAAGACTTTTTGCTCAGGCAAGATGATCTGGTCCATAATAGAGCTAAGTCTTCTAGCAAGGGAGGAAGCAAACAAATTTTAAATGTTGGACATACAAGTTGTGGGTCTCAAGTTTAAATCATCCTTTCCCCCTTTCTTTTGATTGAGTCTTATCACTCTAATATTGATACGAGGAGGGAGAGATCCTTTACTAGCGCCTTTTTCCAAATAAAGAGAATGTAGGGGATCATGAAGCCTTTTAGCACAATAAAGAACTCATTAGGAAACCAATCAACACATGGACACTTGTAGGGTCTCAATTTACTTATGTTTCTTTAATCTCATAGGTAGAGAGGGGTAGGTCGAGGATAGTAGCTAGGCTCTTAGGAATAGTTTTTTTTCTTTTAAGAAAAATGATAGCTCTAGCACTCCACATATCCTCCCCCCATTTGGGAGTACCTGAGCAAACATCAGTAAAGGAACAAGTAGCCTCTTGATAACACTTCACAATATTGATAGTAGTCCCACTAGTTCTTTTTCCCAACAAGGGAGTGAATCCTTGATTTTTTTTTTCTTTTCCATTGAAGAGTACATATTCACATTTGGTATATCCATTTTTGGATCCCATAACTCTCTTGAAGCAGCAAGATCATGACTAGCTTCTAAATACTTCTGATTACTCAATCTTAAATGAATATCTAAAAATGTTTGAGAATTACTGTTGTCTTTCAGCTTATCCAGCTCCAAGATTATATCCTATATTTTCTTGGCTCTGGTGGACTTGGAATTATTCTTGTAATAGGTAAAAAGGGTTTGAATATTCCTTAGAACTTTCTCCCAAGCTTTAGAAGGAGCAAACCCCAAGAAAAAGAATTAAGAAATAATCGTTTTGGTTCTTTTGACAATAAAGGGAAGGTTGAGTAAGTGAGCATCTAAATGGGGCCAACCAATCTTGTAGTTAGGACTAGCCATCCTAATAACAATAGTAATAGGCTTATGATCAGACACAAGGAGGGATTTATTAACCTAGCACATAACATCCTAACAGGTTTGAAGGAAAGCAGAAAAGCCATTCCTTAAGGCGACTTGGAATGACATGTTTGTAGTCCCACATACGACGGAGATTCAGCCTTTACACAGCAAGGCCGCAGCAAAGCTCGACTAAGGAGGACCAACCCGCAGAGGGGCAGGTCACACCCCCCGCGACGAAGGCCCAGCGACACAGAGACAGCTTTACACCATAGCTCCCTTGAGTAATTCATATCTTTGTTCATAGTTTAATAGCAGCTCAAGAACGAGTGTCCCCTCAGTTATTCCTTCAGCCATTGTATTGTGACTCAGTCATTATAGCGATATGTACGTGTCTACTCTGTTTTGAGCGTAAAGACAAGTTCAGGTGAGATTCGAGAATGAGAATCGAGCATATTACACTGAGGAAAGCTGTGAGCTGTAGGACTCAGGAGTTTGCGCATGTAAGAGACGAGGTCCTGACTTAGACAATGCATATATGGCATGATATAAGTGAGGTCAAAGGGGGTCGAAGCCCCGTGTCCTCCTCACTCTTTGTATTATACTGATTTACGGATATGCGCGTGTTTCTGTACAGAAGAGACAAGACATACAACAGAAGAGCTTTCAAAATGCGGATGATGCACATATCTACACTTTTATATAGCGAGAAAGAGGAACAAGAAGAGTACCAAAACAAACGGTCTAAGCTGCAGAAGCTTCGGCATGAAATATACGAAGACGTGTTTCGGATGAGGCATCGATGGCGGCTTGAGGTAATGCGAATTATAAATGCAGTCATCGACATCATCATATGCTCCGGCTTAGTCAGCGCGCTTGGCCTTATTCTTGTAATAGGTCAACGCGCATGGAGATAGCTCCGAGTCTCCGACGACGATGTGCAAAAATCTTTCACGATGTACGTTCAACGCAAATTCGCTGTCAATCAATTTGTGATGATGTTTACTCTGTAAATAAAGGAACGCAAAAAAAACAAAGACTTTTCGTGAATCAAGGCTTTGAGATTGAAGCGCATGTGGGACCAATTGCATGATGTGGTGGTGAGGATCAGTAACTTCGAAGTTGGCCTCAACATGTGATGTGGATAGAATGACTTTATTTCAACACCCATGAAATGATGATACAAGAACACGAGAAGAAAAGCTCACATCAAATTCGTAAGTTCCAAGTCACATGAAAGTAAGGCCAAGTATACGGAGTTAATGTATCACCGAATTAATCATACCTTCCATGAGAATATTGAACAATGAAAACCACTTTCATTTGTTTAAGTCCAAAGGTCAACCGAAAATCTCCTACAAGCTAGGAAGATATTATAATTGTATATTTATTGTTTGAATGGGGAGAGAAATCTAGAAATGGTGAACTGAAAAGGGACCTCACTTCTATGTACTGAAGAAATAAATTTGAAGGAGAATCATAGGGTAAGAGTTACTCGTGAATAAGATTATTTACTATGAATCATTAATCATTAGTCATCTTAGGGTTCTTGAATTGAATTAGCATTGAAGTGTGGTAGGACTTAGCTGTTCAGTGAAGCTATCCAAAAATAATAGTCAAATATGTGATCCCTTGAATAACTTACAATCGTTATATGTCATCCCGGTGAAAATACTAAGAGATCAAATATATTCAATATATTGACCGTCGGTCATATATACACAAATTCAGACTGAATGTAGAGATGGAGTACAAAGTAAAAGAGGTAGATTTAGATCAAATCAAGGTGAAAATTTAGATAAACAAAATTGAGTCCAAAGTGGTGGAGGATGCTACATGTACGCTAGTTGTGGAGACTTTGCAAGTGAATGCTATCAAAATGAAGGTAATCAAGGAATTAGAGGTTGTTGTAGGACCGTCACATGTACAGCGTACAAATGCACACGCACACACACGGGGGGAGAGAGAGAGAGAGAGAGAGGTTGGGTTGCTTGTTCGATGAATAGTTGAAATGCTATCTCCATATAAATTGAAATGTCACAAAGTGACAAGCAAGAGATGTTTGAACCACATCCTAAGTAAGAGGATTAGGGATTAATTCTCAACCATGACTTTTGGGGCACATGGTTAGCCCATCAAACCTCCTAGCCGATAGGCAAGAGTTCAAATCTCATATGTTTATGAAATTGGTATTAGAGACTAGGAAGTAGTCTTGCAAAATGTGGATGGATTCCATAAAGGTTATGAGCATCCAATGGCATCTAATAAAGGTTCTTGGAATTTTTGGTATGTAAAATGGTACAAAAGTGCCTAGCATTGTAAGAAACCTTCTCAACAGAGATTTGAGTGTATGTCCCAATCCATAGCTCGGATTAAGACATGTAAGCTACTCTTGGAAAGATTTGAGAATGGCTT
Source organism: Ceratopteris richardii (assembly GCA_020310875.1). Lineage (NCBI taxonomy): Eukaryota > Viridiplantae > Streptophyta > Polypodiopsida > Polypodiales > Pteridaceae > Ceratopteris > Ceratopteris richardii. The sequence continues at coordinate 27,351,174 of CM035422.1, forward strand.
GCCTTGGGTGGATCTTGATTGAGGGTTCAAATTACTGAGCATAAATGAGAACAAGGTTCAAGACACTGAGATTTGAGAATAAGGACAAAGGCACTAAGGTTCCAAACAAGAGGCTAAAGAGACCATTCAATTCAAGGGCACATCGGGAGTTGAAGGGCTGATCATTGAGGATAAAAATAAAAAAAGTTCTATAGTATGAATTGACGAGAGAGCTTCTGCACACATCTAATTGGATTGTATAGCTAACTGAAGCGAGTTATTAAATCAGTTTACTTATACCATACATTGAGAAATGAATCTAACAAGTGAGGGAGGTCATCCCAAATTTTCAGGATCTAGAAGGTGTGCAAACACTATCACCTTTCTAGCTTCATATTGCAAGATTCGCTGAACCAAACTTGATGAAAATTGATCTCTGAGCACTAGACAATTTACTCTAACTATCCCAAGTTAAATCATAGCAATTCAATAAGTACATGTAGAGAAATCTGTTGGAGTTAGAGGTCTGAGGAAGCACGCGAACAGCACAAGGAAGAAGAAGAAGCTTGGAGCACAACACACAAGACTAAATGTATTACTAGAGAATGTACAAAGATAAGTAGCCCATTAGGGCAATAGGCGTATATACAAGCCGGGGGAAAAAAACCTCCTAAAGAGGGAAAAAAGTGCCCCGGCGATCCTAGAGTGTTCACACACATCACTACCTAAATATATCAACAAATCCCCCATGGGAGTGATGCGGTGAACAAGGAGCTGGTACTCATGTATAAGGAAGTGCCAAGCTATGTGGAAATCACTCCACAAAAGGAAGTAAGCCCAAAGCTTTGCGGAAAGCTTCAAACTTCTCCCTAGGCAGAGCCTTCGTGAAAAGGTATGCAATGTTCTCCTGCGTGGGCACATATGCCAAGCTGATCTCCCCAACAGAGAACCTCTCCCTGACATAGTGATAATGCACCTCAATGTGCTTAGTGCGACCATGGAACACAGGGTTCTTCGCAACTGCCAATGCGCTCTGACTGTCAGTGAAGATGGTGGTGGCAGAAGACTAGCCAACACCCAAATCAGCCATAAGGCGTCTGAGCCACACACACTCAACAGTCGTGAAAGCTGCCCTATACTCAGCCTCACAACTAGAAGTGGCCACAGTAGGCTACTTCTTGCTCAACCAAGATATACATGAGCTACCAAGCATGAAGCAAAAACCACTGGTGGACACACGAGTGTCATAGCAACCAACCCAATCTGAGTCAGAAGAAGCATGCAAATCTGGCGGTAGTGATCCCCCCTTGGGATAAAACAACCCAAGTAGCCGAGTACCACTCAAGTAGCGAAAGATGTGCTTAACCGCCTTCCAATGCGTGACTCTTGGGCAATGCATAAACCTGCTCATCTGTGAGACAGCAAACTGAATATCTGGCCGAGTAATGCATAAGTAAATAAGGCATCCAACAGCCTGCTGATAGAGAACAGCATCAAATGCATCTCCAGCATCATGAAGACTCAATCGTAAACGTGTCTCCATAGGAGTGGCAATAGGCTTACAGTCTTCAAGGCCAAAACGCTGCAATAATGTGTCAATATATTTCGTTTGACACAAAGCCATTCCACCATCAACTTGCATAAACTGAATGCCCAAATAGTGATGCAAATGCCCCAAATCAGACATCTCAAATGAGGCATGCAAATCAGCCTTAAAATCAGCAATATGCTTCTCAATAGGACCACTGAGCAGCATGTCGTCTACATAGACAACAATGATCAGAAGCACATCATTAGCACGCTTAACATATAAGGTGCTTTCAGTTGGACTGTTCTCAAAACCATGTGCAATCAGATAGGCATGTATCTTCTCATACCAAGCACATGGTGCTTGCTTTAAACCATATAACGCCTTCTTTAACCTACACACCTGGTTTTCATGCCCTTTCTACACAAAGCCACGGGGCTGAAAAACATACACTGCTTCATGCAAGTCACCATTCAGAAATGCTGTTTTAATGTCCAACTGATGTACATTCCAACCGTGATGGGCTGCAAGTGCACAAATGCTTCGAACAGTAGTCATACAACATGTAGGTGCAAAGGTCTCATCAAAATCAATGCCTCTTTCCTGCGCATAACCCTTTGCAACAAGCCTAGCCTTATACCTGTCAACTATACCATCAGGTTTACGCTTCAGCTTGTATACCCACTTAGTGCCAATGGCCTTCTTGCCAGGAGGCAAGTCACATAAAGACCATGTACCATTCTTCATTATAGCATCATATTCAGATTGCATAGTAGCCATCCAATTTTTTGAATTATGTGCTTCATCAAAAGAAACAGGCTCATTCTTATCACAGAGACTAGATGCAGCCATAGCATAGCAATCTGATGCAAAGGAGGCACTATCAGAGCCTAAACGAGTATGATATGACAAAGGTGCATCTAATTTGCTATCACGCAAAGTCTGCACCAGCCATTTTGGCATAGTTTCTGCCTGCTCAATATCAGCTCTCCCATCAGCAAGTACATCATGTAAATCTGTATCAGAAATGGAATGATCTGCATCATCATATGAAACCTGCAAAGGCTGAGAAGTTGCCTCATTAGGACCAGCACTAGACTGTCCACCTGTAAAAAGAGGCATCAAAGTATCATACATGTCTTTGGAGCTAACAGATGTCTCCTTAGTATATGAAAGCAATGGCTGAATAGCATCTTCCACAAATACAACATCACGGCTAACCAGAATGCGTTTAGTCTGTGGATGATACAGGCGATAGCCTTTACTTTTAGAACTGTATCCAACAAAATTACATGTAACTGCTTTATCATCCAATTTTCTGCGATCTTATTCAGGCACTAATGCATGTGCCAAACAACCAAAAACACGCAGATGAGCAACAGATGGCTTGCGGTCATGCCAAGCCTCATATGGAGTGATAGACTGCAGTGCTTTAGTGGGACACCTGTTCAGTACATATGTTGCACACATGACAGCCTCAAGCCAGAAACTATGAGGTAAAGCCTGACTCTTGACCATACACCTCGCCATCTCCATGAGAGACCTGTTCTTCCGTTCAGCAACTCCATTCTGTTGAGGTGTATACGGCATTGTACACTGGTGTTTTATCCCATGTTCAGCCAAAAATGTATTAAAATATGAAGACATATATTCCCCCCCTCGATCAAAACGGAGGGTGCCCATTTTACATGCTAACAGATTTTCAGCCAAAACCAAAAACTGTTTGAAGCACATGAACACTTCGTACTTTTCTTTGAGTGGATATACCCATGCATGCCTGGAAAAATCATCAATGAAAGTCACGAAGTAAAGGTAATTTCCGAAAGAGGGTGTTTGCGTAGGAACACAGACATCACTATGTACAAGCTGCGATTTCTGCGTAGTCCGAACTGAACCATCTTTTGGAAAGGAAGAATGCTTCATTTTGCCCAAAATACAGCCTTCACAAACATGTTTTCCAGGTGCCTCAAGTTTGGGCAAAGAGGACACCATTTTAGATTTCTGCATGCGTAGCAAACTAGAAAAATTCAGATGACCAAAGTGTGCATGCCAAAGCTTTGCATCTGACATAGCCTGAGAATCTTGAACTGCACATGCCGAATCATTCACAGATCTTTCATAGTCTATGAGCTTATATAGCCCACGACATAAAATGCATGAAGCAATAATCACATCGCCATTTGAGAGATCATGAACTGTACACCTGTCATCAACAAATTTCACAACCAAGCCAATCTTGGCTAATGCAGAAACTGATAACAGATTCTTTTTGATCCGTGGCACAAATAAAGCATCTGACAAAGTGAAAGAACTACCATGAGCAGTAGTCAAAATGATCTTACCAACTCCCATAACAGGATAAGAGGAGTTGTTGGCGCATGTAACAGTATTCCCTGTAGGGGCACGCTCGAGTGAAGAGAAGAAACTACGCTGCGAGGTAATATGTTTGGTCGCCCCACTGTCAAAGTACCAAACATCTGAGTCTACTGCAGACATGCACTGATCATGAGAAGATGGGTCAAAACTGCAGACAGTAGTAAACACCCATTCTTCTTCCTGCACAAGATTTGCAGACTCTGTTTTTGGTGTAGAGGCCTCTGCAACAACCATTCCAGCCTCTTTCTTCTTTGCCTCTTTAGCAGCCAGTTTTGGACAGTTCTTTATGATATGATCATTGCCTTTACAGTACTTACGAAAAAATTTCTGCTTTTTTTATTTTTTCTCATCTTTGTCTTGGTTCTTTGAATGTGCAGCATTTGCAGATTTCTGCTTACTAATAGAAGAGCTCCATTTTCCTTTGCCCTTCTGACTAGCCAGGAAAGCTTGATCTGCAACTCGCATAATGGATCTGTTCTGCTTGGACTGATCTTCCTGCAACCAAATTTCGTGCGAATTTGAGACTGCAAACGGAGGAGTGTCGACGGTGCCCTAGATGAAGCGATGACCTGCTCTGATACCAATTGTTGGAGTTAGACGTCTGAGGAAGCATGCGAACAGCACAAGGAAGAAGAAGAAGCTTGGAGCTCAACACACAAGACTAGAGGTATTACTAGAGAATGTACAAAGATAATTAGCCCATTAGGGCAATAGGCGTATATACAAGCCGGGGGAAAAAAACCTCCTAAAGAGGGAAAAAAGTGCCCCGACGGTCCTAGAGTGTTCACACACATCACTACCTAAATATATCAACAAAATCCACAAGATCACTCTAATGAAGAAGATGCAATAATAGATAGTAGACAAAAAGGCACTTGAATGAATGTATCAAAATGTAAATGCTATTGAACATATGATACAAGGGAAGAGAAATGGACTACACATATGTAGTTTGAGCACAAGGTATGCTCAAGTTTGTGGCTCAATGCCTCTCATAATGGCTCACATATCCCGTGAGTAAAACTATGTGTATTTATACACATTTCTAGAGTTTGAATTGGAATTTTCTCTCACCTAAAAGTGATCCTACAATTTAGGGATGATTTGATCTGATTCTTCCTACCACATGTGTTGTCGGTTTAGCTTCCTAACTTCATGAGACTCCATCTTTTTTTCTTTTACAATTATCCAAAGTAATTATGCTCAAATTGACAAGCATGAGTTGGCATGTGGTTCTTCATGTGAAAAGTTTAAATGATTTGTTTAATCAAGAAAATTTATCAATGCACTTAGGCTTTCTAATTGCACCAACAACTCTCTCTCAAGCCTAAGATGCTTGAGCTTTCAATCCATCATGATCTCTTGCAATCCGATCATTTATTTGAATCTGATTAATATGCTTCCATCCAAAATTTTTCTCATTATATCTCCATGTTGTTGATGAGTTGATACATATGAGATTTGAATCTCTTTGCTCAGAATATTATCTCTCACATTATGTTAATGAGCTTCTATATCTTTAGTCTTGGAATGATAGATAGGGTTAGCAACAAGATGTAATGAACTAATATTGTCTCCAAATATATGTGGAGTTGAAGTATTGAACCTTCAATTTGAATATAGGAATTTAATCCACATAGCTTCTCGTGTAATAAAATTTGCAAGTCCTCTCTATTCACCTTCTGTTCATGAAAGAACTATGGGCTGCTTCATTGAGCAACATGAAATCAACTTTGTACTTGCAAAAGTAAGATAACCAGATATGCTTCTCCTATCATCGTTAGAGCCTGCCCAATGTATATAAAAAAAGAGCTTAATATCTATATCACATGTTTATGGATAGTGTAATCCTTCATTGATTGTGCCCTTCAAGTACTTTAGAATTCTCTTGGCTACTTCCACGTGATGCTTCCTTGGAGTGTGCATGAGCTGACTCCATAGCATATATCCACTCTAGTTAGAGTAGCATAATTCAAGCTTCCAACTTAACTCTAATAGCTAGTTATGTCTTCAATTAGTTCACCTTCATGAGCAGTTAACTTTAGATTTACCTCCATGGGTGTATGTGCAACCTTTGCATTTTCCATCTTGAATGTAGAGAACATCTCTCCAACATACTTCCTCCAAGTGATGAACGTACATTTCTCCATAGCATATATCCACTCAGCACACTTACTCCATAGCATATATCCACTCTAGTTAGAGTAGCATAATTCAAGCTTCCAACTTAACTCTAATAGCTAGTTATGTCTTCAATTAGTTCACCTTCATGAGCAGTTAACTTTAGATTTACCTCCATGGGTGTATGTGCAACCTTTGCATTTTCCATCTTGAATGTAGAGAACATCTCTCCAACATACTTCCTCCAAGTGATGAACGTACATTTCTCTGTGTATACCACTTCCAATCCTAGGAAGTAAGTGAGAAAACCAAGATCATTGATCTTGAACTCCTCCTTCATTTGAGCTTTGATCCTCTTATTTCCATCTGCATCATTTCGTATAATGATTATATCATCCACATATACAGATAGGTATATGGCCTTTGAATGATTCCTCTTGATGAAGATGGAAGGATCTTCCTTGCTTACAATAAAACCTTTATCCTACAGTAAGCAACAAGTCTAAGATTCCATGCTTTAGGAGCTTGCTTCAAGCCATACAAGGGTTTCCTCAACCTGCACACATGTTCATGGTATGTTTGATCTCTCAAGAAGCAACACATGGCTGGGTAGTAGTATGAGCAGCCTTCCTAGATCAATACAGAAAGAAGGACACTCTAAAGGGAATATTGCAACAACTTCTCTCATTAAGGCAAGTTTATCTTGATGATTTTACAAATTATGAAGCAAGATTTCTAGAATACTTAGGAGAGAATCTTAGGAGAAAATGAATTGGCACCATAGTTTTTAAAAAGAGATAGGTTTTTATTGGAATTTTCCACTCACTAAAACAAAAGATAGAATCTCATTTTATGACAACCTTTGATGAAGCACTAGGAATAGCGAAGTTAAAATGTAAGAACTTGAATTTTCAACACACATCCTATACATATGAAAAGGAGAGAGACATTCCAACCTAAGAGGGTATAAAAAAAACTTTGTTGAGAGAGAGTCAAACTCCCAACAAGACATTTTGTAGAGGCTCACACAATAGTTAGATCAATTGACATTGAACATGGTAAGGAGTCAACAAAATAGACCACAAAGGGAACAAAATTGGGGACAATGATGATAAGCACAAGAATTCATATGCTGCAATTGCGAAAAACATGGTCATGGTATGTACAATTGTCCTCACCCTTGTAGGAATCCAATTGATATCACTACAAGGAATACGGGCGTATAGCGACGGTTAAGGCGACAGAATTTCGTCGCTATAAAATTGCAACTTGCATCATAATTAGCGTCGGGCGTGGACCGTCGATTAGACGACGCAAGAAACGACGGTATTTGCGACTTGGATTGCGACGCTCCCGTACAACTTCGCTAAAACGACGCTATTTAAACGCGTCGTTTAAGCGACGCTTTTTGCATCGCATAAGCGATGTCGATAGCCGTTGCATAAGCGACGCTTTTTTGCATCGCATAAGCAACGTCAGTAGCCGTCGCATAAGCGACGCTAAAAATGTCGCTTATATGACGACGAATATCATCGCTTACACGACGATCTATTGACGGACAAAAATTAAAACGTTGGAGGCTCTGCAATCGGCATTTTCACACATCCGATCGAAGAGCTCTCCAACGTTCGCAATTGCGCTGCGCTTACGAGCTAAAGCAAGTATATGCAGAATTGTTGTTTTGCCTAAGCTCTCTGTTATTGTCTCCCTCTGTCTTTGTTTCTCTCTTTTTACATCTTTCTCTCTTTGAATTCTCTCTCTCTCTCTAGATCTCTCTCTCTCTAGATCTCTCTCTCTCTCTCTCTCTCTCTCTCTCTCTCTCTCTCTCTCTCTCTCTCTCTCTCTCTCTCTCTTCTTTCTCTCTTTATTGCAGGTTATTCAAGAAGCTAACCAAGCAAAAACTATGGCTAACAATTGTAAGTACAATTTCTAATATTTGTAGATCATTTGAATTGTGTTATTTTCATTACATACCATACTCACACTTATTGATATGCACTCATACACTTATACATGATGAAGATGCACACACACATGCATATACCTACATATACACATATACATGCACATACACACACATACACATAGAGTTATACATATACATGCATATACATATACACACACATACACAAGAACATGCACATATTGATACATACATATACACTTATACATGCACATGCACATACATACATATACACACACATACACATGCACATACATACATATACACACACATACATATACACTTAGGTACACACATATGAATGAATTATATAATTAAAGTATTAAAACACATATACACATGCACACACACAGATGCACATACCTACATATACACATATACATGCACATACACACACATACACATAGAGTTATACATATACATGCATATACATATACACACACATACACATGCACATGCACATACTCATACACACATATACACTTATACATGCACATGCACATACATACATATACACACACATACACATGCACATACATACATATACACACACATACATATACACTTAGGTACACACGTATGAATGAATTATATAATTAAAGTATTAAAACACATATACACATGCACATACCTACATATACACATATACATGCACATACACAGACATACACATAGAGTTATACATATACATGCATATACATATACACACACATACACATGCACATGCACATACTCATACACACATATACACTTATACATGCACATGCACATGCACATATATACATATACACACACATACACATGCACATACATACATATACACACACATACATATACACTTAGGTACACAAATATGAATGAATAATATAATTAAAGTATTAAAACACATATACACATGCACACACACATGCACATACCTACATATACACATATACATGCACATACACACACATACACATGCACATGCACATACTCATACACACATATACACTTATACATGCACATGCACATACATACATATACACACACATACACATGCACATACATACATATACACACACATACATATACACTTAGGTACACACATATGAATGAATTACATAATTAAAGTATTAAAACACATGCTTAATATAAACAATAATAACAATCAATAGAACAAAACTCTTCATTACTTAATACCATACACACAATTCAAAACATAACTGAAATGAAAAATATATAGATAAAAAAAAAATATATATATATATATATCAATGTAAATACATATAATCCAATGTCATAATCAACTAAAATCCTAATCATCATCATCATGATCATCATCATCATCAGCAATATCATGATCATCCTGATCTTCCTCATCCTCACACCCTATGACGATCGAGATCGTCCCTCCTATGTTTGTCTCTCCACCTCATCCATATTTGTCTCCCCATATTACTCCTGTATTACATATAACAAACATAAATAAATAAAATAATTAAAACATTCATAACAACAAAAATAATTATATAAAATTTAAAAATACTCACAAAGGCATCAGGATGATCTTGTATATACTCGCCCAAATGCCGATATCCAAAATGTGTAGCATACTCGATCTCGTGTTTCGTAGGATATCGGCCATAATCCTTTCGCTGCAATGAAACAAATAAAAAACATTAGCTGCTTGCATTTTAACTAAAATAAAAAATATACTCACAATAACACATATACTTACAAACGTAGCTACAAAACCATTATGGCCCATTTGGCCTAAGTGCGATGTGTGGCCCGACTCCACTCTCTTCTTTGCAGCAGCCTGTTTATTCAAGAAAAAAAATACATAAATTAAATGTAAAAAATTACTAAAATATATAAAAATTATAAATATAAACTATTAATTTGTGTACCTTCTGCTGAGGAAATGACTCCTGAAGACGTAGCTGTCTACCAAAAAACTGCCACGACTCAGGTGGTATGTTAGCTCGCCTCTTATTTTTTTCGACCATACAATATCTCCTGTTAATTTAATCTCAAACAGAAAAAAAAGTCAGAATACATACACATATATACACACACATACACATACACATACCCACATACACTTATACATGCAAACATATACGCATGCATATATGTATACATATACACATATACATACATATAACATAAACACACATATACATATCCACATATATACGTACACACACATGCATGCATATACACTCATTCATACAAAATACATGCATTTATCCCACAATAATATGTAGTTGTGTATATGTGAATATGTGTGTATGTGTAAATGTATATATGTGAATATGTGTGTATGTGTAAATATGTATATGTGAGTTTTTTATTTATGTAGATAATCAAATTATTAATATCAAATACCATTATTTGTAGATTCTGATCAATCAGATGGAACTCCACCACCGTCTCCTCATCGTGCAACGACTTTATACTGTAAGTATATGAAATATTTAATTTTAACTATATTTGATGGATATATAACTTATATTTTTTTTTATGTTTCTTATGATGTGCAGATTCTAATCAATCAGAGGGTACTCCACCACCTCCTACCCATGCAAGGACTTCACATGTGTCCTCCGATAGGAATTATGATGAATTTTACTATCAAGAGCATATTATATGTTGGTGTAACTCTTGTTATGGCACGTATCAAAGACCACGATTGGAATGTATTCAACATGAGGCAGAGTATGGTACTTTTGAGCGTGCACCATCACCTAGTCAACGTGATAATGCTTGGGTATGTATTTTCTATATATATTATGATCATTATTTTATTTAAAAACCATGTATAAAATCAAATTATTATTGATATACAGGAATACTTGCTCGATGATGATGATGATGATGATTTTTCTCATAATGTTAATATACCTCCTACACGTCATGGACTTGCTGTTCATCAATTACAAGCAGAGGTTTCTAGAAATCCTCTACCTCCTGGTTTAGAGAATGAAACGGCTGGAGATTATCCATTGCCAGCTCGTGATCGTTCTTTAGTACAAACATATGATAGAAGAAGATATGGAGGATGGAATAGAGGACCACTTCCTTTAGATGGAGAGGTTTTCAACTTTTGGGGTAATCGCTATATGATTGCTCCATCCACTATTACTAATGCTGGTCGTGGTCTCTTTATTGTAGAGGATTTGTATGTGCCTCCGAACTCTGAAGTCACTCTTATGTCATTTTGTGGTCCTATATATGGATGGGGAGATTGGCATCGACTTTCACGTTATGTTCAAAGCATGAGTACTTATGGAATATGCTTGAACGCAGCATCCCTTACTAGTAGAAGGATTTTACATGCAAAAAATGAAAGATTATATATTGATGGAAGACCTTACACACATGGAAATATAGGAGGTTTAATAAATAGTATTCGAGGGTTACATAATAGTTCAAGGACTAATTGCACATTTGAGGAGCGTGAAAATAGTCATGAATCGCCATACATGAGTAGAGATGTATCAAGATACATAGTTGTCAATGCTATTACTACATTACATGCTGGTGATGAACTATTAGTGAATTATGGATGGCGTAGACCTCCAAGAGCACCTTTTAGCTAGAGAGAATAAAAAATTTCTATCCTTATTTAATAAGTTATATACTTAATTTTATATTTGAAGTTTAATATTTATTCATTTATGGAATACTAATGGGTTTTATTTATATGTGTAGATTCCAACGTATGATGTTGATGATATTCTTCCACAACATTCACAATTAGCAGTAAGAACTCATTTATCAGAAGCTTCCATGAGGAGGCTACGCAAAACTAATCATGTGCAATATGCAAAGTTGAAAGATCTATATTCAAAAGACGATAAAGTACAAGATTTGTGTGACAATGATGAAGATGATGGCATGGCAGAGTTTATTGAGGATTGGTATCAAAATGACAGTGAGAGCATGGATATTTCTAAAAAAGAGAAATATCTTCGAGAGGAATGTCTAAAGCATGTATATGAAGGAAGTCGTTTGACACGACTAAGTGCGAGCTTATTTATTCTCAACCTTCAAAATCGTTTTGGATGGAGTGATGTATCTGTTTCGACACTATTAAGGTATAAATTTCAATTTTCTATCTATTTATATATATATGCATAAATATATATATATATATATATATACATGCAGGTTTTTATTCTTAATTTAGATAAGGTAAGAACAAGAACTTGAATTGAATGGAAACTTTTTGTCCGCGCATCTTCTAAAACTATTAATGCATCTTTCCAAATATTCGCAATGGTGACCTGGATGAATCGCATGCACAGAGGTTACTCAAGAGACAGCAATCTGATTATAATGGAGTAGTCCACTTTGTATCCTAAAGTTCAGATGCTCATCATTGACATGCAAGAGGTTTACTGCATACCCGAGAAATCTTGCTCTATCTTGAGTAACCTCTGTGCATGCGATTCATCCAGGTCACCATTATATGAACATATGTGTGAATTGACAGGATACGATTGTTTGGATGGAAGGATACGATTGTTTGGATGGCGGGATACGATTGTTTGTTTTGGAGGATATGAATGATTTGTCGATTCACACATATGTTCAGTTTGAAAGTGTGAATCGACAAATCATTTAATGAAGGTACATACTTCATGTCATCCAAAACAAACAATCGTATCCTGCCATCCAAATTTTGCGTAAATATTTTGAAAGATGCATTAATAGTTTTGAAAGATGCGCGGACAAAAAGTATCTATTCAATTCAAGTTCTTGTTCTTACCTTATCTAAAGTAAGAATAAAAACCTGTATGTATATATGTATATATATTTATTTACCTTTTTTAATATATCTTTTTTTGATAAACTTACAGGTTATTATCTGAAAAGTTTTTACCAAGTCAGAATATTCTTCCTACCTCACATGATGAAATGAAGAAGATAATCAACAATCTTGGTATAGATTATCAATGTATACATGCATGTCCTAACGATTGTATTTTATATAGAGGTGAATATGCAGACTGTTTGACATGTCCCAAATGTCAATCTCCTCGATATAAGTGTGAAGAAGGTAAAATCCCGAAAAAGGTATTGAGACATTTTCCATTGGCTCCACGGATTAGACATATGTTTCAAAGCCCCGAATTATCAAAGCTTTTGACTTGGGGAAATGATCACAAAAGTACTGATGGAATAATCAGAATTCCTCATGATAGTGTTGCTTTTCAGCATATTGATTCTACATGGCCTGAATTTGCAAAAAATCCACAGAATCTAAATTTAGGAGTATCATTAGATGGGGTTAATCCATTCTCCATGAAATCCAGTAAATGGTCAACATGGCCAGTGGTAGTCATAAACTACAATCTTCCACCATATCTTAGCATTAAAAAGGAACATTTAATGCTTTCACTTTTAATTCCAGGCAAAAGACAAGTTAAGGATATGAATGTATATCTTGCTCCTCTCATTGACGATCTTCAAGAGTTATGGAGAGATATTAATGTCATTGATGTATCGAAAAGCATCAATGAAAGACATATTACGATTCATGGTATTGTGGCTTGGACTATTCACGATTTTCCTGGATATGGCGTTTGTTCAAGTATTGATGTAATTTTTTTATTCAATATGCATGTAAATAAATATGATTTAATCTAATTATATTTTTATCATTTTCCATGATGCAAGAATATCTACTAAGGGTTATAAAGCTTGTCCATATTGTGGTGATTGGTTAAGATCAATCTATAGTAAGAATCTCAATAAAAATATTTATCTTTGACATCGATGATTCTTGCCTGATGATCATCCATTAAGATCTAAAAGAGAAGCGATACATTTTAATGGAAAGCTTGAAACAGGCCAGTATCCAAAACCTATGATGCCTATGGATTGGTATAAAAAATGGACAGATGGACCTCTGATAGATCCAGAAGCAGAAATCTTCAGTGATGATTCAGATAATGAGTATGTGAACAGAGGTAAAGGGAAATTGGCACTCGCAGAGAACATATCAATATAGTATTCTTTGGAGTATTGGAAAGAGTTAAAAGTATGTCATCTTCTTGATCCTATGCATATATTCAAAAATATTGGTTATTCACTATGGCAGCATCTTCTTGGACTAAAAGATACGACAGCATCAAGGAATGATTTGAAAGATCAAAAATCCAAACCAAAGTTATGGCCAGTTTTTGATAGACATCGACAAGAAACGACTTATGCATCTGCTCCTTGGGTACTTACAACAAAAGAGATACAGACTATCAACAATAGAATTCAATTGATCAAGACTCCTACAGGATATGGAGCATCGTTTCAAAACATGTTTACTATGGATGATAAGAGCTTATCTGGGTTAAAGACCCATGACTGGCATAACTTTTTGAAACATATTTTACCTTTGGTTATCAATGGATGTACAACGAAAGGAGTACGAGATGTGATCTATCGTCTTGGATCACTTATAAGGTAATTATGATACTTTTATATTTAATATGTATGAATATTGGATATCTTTTATTTTTTAATTAACTTCTTTATAATTGTTTTTATGATTTGTATAGGTGGATTACATCCAAAGAGATCGATAAAAATTCGATCCCACAAAAAAAACGTGAATGCAAAGAGCTACTATGTTTGATGGAAAAAGAACTTCCTACTTCATTTTTTGATATTCAGGTTCATTTACTAGTCCATCTTGTAGATGAGATAGAGATTGTTGGTGTTGTCAACACTCGATGGATGTTTTGGGTCGAGCGATTTATGGGAATACTAAAAGGTTACGTGCGACAAAGAGCAAAACCAGAAGGATGCATGGCAAAGGGTTGGATGCTTGAAGAGTGCATGTATTACGTTAGTGAGTACCTTGAAAGAGTTCATGAAGAAGCTCCACGTGCATGGACCAACGAGTCTTCTTCAAAAATAACAGATGAGGTATTAGCAGGTAAGGGGGTTCCATTCTTATTTACATTTCAAGAAAAAAATGATGTTTCTACTTTTGTAGCATATAATAGTGAATGCATGCAAGCATTCCTTAGCAAGTACGAGGAACTTCAAAGTCTCCGAAGTAAAAGGCGAAAAAACAAAAGATCTAGACGTAATCTTGATAATAATGAGATTACAGATATACCCTCTTTCACGGATTGGCTATATAGTCGTTTGCCACGCGCCAACGCAAATAATGAAGAAATCTCAGATGAGCAAAGAGAGTTAATGATAGGTTGTGAACAAAAGGTAATTTTATTAAAATATATATTTTATTTTTTTCATATATGTATGTTAGTTTCTATTTACTGATTGAATTTATTTTGCAGGCTCGAATGTTCACTAATATGTGGGCTTTTGGACAGCATATTAGAATCAAAGCCATTGATTCTTTACGTAAAACAGAGGATTATAGTATTGTTGCTTGTTTCACGCAACTATCACGTGCTAGCTCAAAAGACACGAACCTTATAGATAGCGAACTTGGTTACGTAGGAACTATTGTTGGTATCTACGAAATTTTATTTCGTACATTCAAACAGGTAGAAAAAAGTTTATATATTTTTTTTTAAGTTAGTTATTTTTTTAAGCACCTAATAATGGGACGTTTTTGTTGTTATATATTTTGATAGGTCATTTTCAAGGTTGACTGGTATCGAGCGGATCATAAAGGTAGTAATTCTACAATAAGAAAGGAATTATCTGGGTTTTGGGCAATTGATTCTTCCAAGGTAATGCGATCTACTAAAGAACCATATATTCTTCCTAGGCATATTGAACAAGCATTTTTTTATAAAAACCCAGATGCTCATCCTTGGTGGCAAGTCATTCATGTGCAACCTAGAGGTAGGCCATTGTTTGAACAGTTTATTGTTAGAGAGATTGAAGAAAGTCCTATTGATGATTCAGCATCAGATACTGATACATCAACATCTGGAATAGAAATTAGACTCATTATACGTGACAATGATACTAATATTTTTGATGAAGAGGATAATTCTCTACATGCTCATTCTACTGATGAGGAAGAGGAATTACCAGAAATAGATATTAATCCACCAATAGATGATGTGATTCATGAGAACATAGATTTAACGATAGAAGAAATAAATGAAATCAATAAGGATAATGAAGATGAGACTATATTGATGTCTTACCAAAATGATGGAAATAATGAAAACATATGAGCAGATTAGATAGTAAATTCTACTCTAGTTATCGATCAATAACTTGAAGCTTCTGAATGGATATCAGATAATAGGTTTTTTTTATTAACTTGAATAACGATGAATCCTACTAGAGAGATGAAATCATGTTCTTCTAAGTTAGAACATGAAGCTCGGGGGTATGCCTAATTATTTTATATATAGCTTTATCTTTGAGGAGTAAATTTTTATCATGTATGTATGCATATGTGTGTGTATTCATGTGTACTATATGTATACATATTTTAGTATGCATATATATGTATTTCATGTATATGTATGTGTTTGCATGTGTGTGATATATGTATACATGTGTTAAATATGCATATGTGTATATATGCATATGCATTTATGTAAAATATTCATGTATTCATGTACGTAATATATGTAAGTGTTTATAATTGTGTACATGTATATATGTATATGTGTGTATGTGTAAATATGTACATGTAAATATGTATGCATGTATATATATGTTTATGTGTGCATGTAGGCATGTACATGTATGTGTAAATATGTACATGTAAAAATGTTAGTATGTATATATATATTTATGTGTGCATTTAGGCATGTATGTGTGATGCATAATATATCTACTCCATTTTATATTTATGTATGCTATCTACATGATGTGTATATATCTTTACATATATTATGATCCTTGTTGATTCGAGTAGCTATATATAGAGGCATAAGGTTGGGAGGAGAGACATCTCTCTAGTAGGACGTCGGAGGTGTACATATACTTCAAACATATGGCTAAAAGGTTGAATTAGAGTTTTTAAATTAGGGATTTCAAAACCCTAATATCAAGATTAGTGTTCTCTCTCTCTCTCTCTCTCTCTCTCTCTCTCTCTCTCTCTCTCTCTCTCTCTCTCTCTCTCTCTCTCTCTCTCTCATATACATACATACCGTGCATTGTCACGATGATGAGCCATAAGTGTCCGCATCTCTTTTACACACCACTTAAGAGACCACCCTGTCCCAAACTCCGTCTCAAGTGAACTGAGCACGTACTTTTTATCCCTCTCATCATGCTCACTACAAAAATAAAAAACATAATGTAAATAAAACATAAGATATATATTTCAATTTATATGTAAAACTTTTACTTACTTCCACGGTAAGTGGATAAAGCGCAGGTAAGAGTCGCATAGTGCGTGCATTCTCCTCTTGAACTCCAATCCATTTCCTATGTATACAATGTTCCCCTCTGGCTCTATGTCGCACTCTAGTCCTAACGTGCCTATGCATGTCCTCATAGGCAACGTCTCTGCTCTGCTATCACGTGCTAGAGGTGGTAGGTGTCCTGAAAATAGATAGATATAAATAAATAAAAATATGTGTTATAATATCATTAAAAAAGTTTATGAAAAAAAACATACCTATGAGCAGATAGCTCTCTTCCTGCGTGTGGTCTAATCGCGTAAGCATCTAGGTCGTATAATCCAACTCCTCATCAAACATCTCTGCGTAGTCCCGCATTATGGCCCCTAGAGTATCAGACGGAACTCTTGCTCTCATAAGACGTTTTATGAGAGTGAGTTTCACCTTTCTCTCTCTACTGGGATCCATAATACCTAACATATAAAACAAAATGGTTAGAAATCAATATATATACGTGTACATATGTAAATTTGTATGCATTAAGTTTGTGTATGTATGCATGAGTGTGTGTATGTATGTGTGTGTATATGTGTGTATGCATGTGTATGTGTGTGTATGCATCAATATGTGTATATGTGTCTATGTGTCTATGTGTGTGTATATGTATGTGTGTATGTATGTGTATATGTGTGTCTATGTATGCATGTATGTATGTATGTATGTATGCATATGCATATGCATTATGTATGTATATATATGCATGTATGTGTATGTGTGAGTATGAGTGTGTATGTGTTTATGTATATGTATGTATCTATGTGTGTGTATGTGTCTATGTGTGTATGTGTATGCATGTATGTATGCATATGTGTGTGTATGCATATGTATGTGTGTGTATGCATCATTATGTGTGTCTATGTATGCATGTGTATGTGTGTATGCATCATTACGTGTGTATGTGTCTATGTGTGTATGTGTGTGTGTATATGTGTTTGTATGTGTGTATGCATGTGTATGTGTGTGTATGCATCATTATGTGCGTAAGTGTCTATGTGTGTTTGTGTGTGTGTATATGTGTGTGTGTGTGTCTATGTGTATGTGTTGTGTCTATGAGTGTGTATGTGTTTATGTGTATGTATGTATCTATGTGTGTGTATGTGTCCATGTGTGTATGTGTATGCATGTATGTATGCATATATGTGTGTATGCATGTGTATGTGTGTGTATGCATCATTATGTGTGTATGTGTCTATGTGTATATGTGTGTATGTATATGAGTGTGTTGTCTATGTCTATGTGTGTGTGTCTATGAGTGTGTATGTGTTTATGTATATGTATGTATCTATGTGTGTTTATGTGTCTATGTGTGTATGTGTATGCATCTATGTATGCATATGTGTGTATGCATGTATGTATGCATATGTGTGTATGCATATGTATGTGTGTGTATGCATCATTATCTGTGTCTATGTATGCATGTGTATGTGTGTATGCATCATTACGTTGTCGTCAGGATTCGAATTCAAAGATTGATAGTCAAGTAGGAGACACTATTTTAAAGCTTCGTTGAAGGAAACTGCGGGAAATGTCCAAACTTCTACCTTTGAGCTACTGCCAGTCCATTTGTGCAAAAGGAGGATTGCGAGAGTTCCCTTCTCCTGGTAAAAGTGGATGCATCTTTTACCTCTCACAGGATTCCAGATTCATGATAAAGACTCTGAGGAAGGCTGAGCCTGCCGGTGGCCAGAAGGTTTGGTTTGTAGTTATGGGAAATGTCTTGCCTTCTGAATATCAAATAAGCAGAATATATGACCTTAAAGGGTCCTCTGAGGGTCGCACTGCCAGAAAGGGTGAGACGGCTGGTTTTGCTCCACAAAAGGATTTGGATTTGAATGTTGTCTTTCAGCTAGATTCATATCTAAGGCGAAAAATGTTAGGAGTTTCATCTACATACTCATCACTTGTGATTCCATGCCAACTTCTTATATGACATTATGAAATTATAAGGCAAATGGAGAAAGACTGCAAATATCTAGAATCTGAGAGAATCATGGATTACAGTTTACTGCTAGGAGTTCATTTAAAAGATGGGGATCAGGACATCTCATTTTCGGCACTCCAATAATGTTGATATGCAGACCCATGACGTGTTTGAATCAAACTATGATCCAGAAAAAGGAGGATTTCTCCATCTAGAAGAAAGGAAGCGAATCTTTCTCCGCCGTGGGCAAAAAGGGGTGATCGAGAAGACGGCTACAACGTGTGACAAGAGGGCAACATGTTCTTCATCTTCGTAGGTGGCGTACAGCCGTGGGTCTCAAAAAAAATCCTAGAGAGGAACATAGGACGCAGAAGCTAGTGGCATCGAACTCGGTCTGCTTATGCAGTACATCGAGAGGACTATACCTAATCAGTTCGCTTCGGAGATAGAGCTTTATTCAAACAGGCTTCTGATGATGCAAAATGAATGGTAGAAGAGGCAAGGGCTGCAGCAAAGGTAGAAATCGAATCTGCTAGGACTGCCACACGAAGGATAGAAGAGGGATTGGAGGAGCAGGAGAGGCTCTTTGGTGGTATAAGCCAGCAGGAGCTTGATGATATGAGAAGAGAGCTACAAGATGCAAGAAGGATAAAGATGCTACATGAATCAAGTAAGGTAGGTTTCTTTTTTGCTTTTGAAGTTAGCTGTATCATTTCATTAAAATAGCGTTTGACATCTTTGCACTCCTGGTAAAACAGATGTTGTATTGGAGTGTGACCTTTCATATGTATTTATTGTGATAACGATATGACCTGCCCTACTATTTTGATTCTAATGCTAATACAAGCTGTGGCACAGAGAAGGGAGGCTTGTTATGTGTTGATGACGATATTGTCTGAGCTATCCTGAATGTATAATTGATTAAGTGCCACGTCAAGTGTTCCTTAACGCACATAATGTCAACTGTAAAACATTTGTCTATGATAAGGGGAAATATTGTTCTCAAGTGCAGCGATTTCTTGAAAGAAGAAAGACATGCAAGTTTTGCAGAAGATCATATGGTTATTCATCTCAAATCATGCACTGTATGAGGTTGGCTTTTCAAGAAATCCCATGTTTGTAGTAATAATGTGGCTGCCAACTTTTGTAAGATATCCTGGGTGTCTGAGCAGGCTATGGATATGGAACATGAGGTAGAGGGCTATGTAGAGCAGCAACATATTGCAGCAGAGAAAGTGTTTGAGAATTACAGGGAAATATGGGGAAAGAAAAAGGTATGAGTTTGTAATTGGAAATAGCGTTAATCATCTGGCAATTATTTGACGCCGAGCTTCATCAAACAAAGAGAGAGCAAGCTTCCTGTCCGCCATTGACTGTGCAGTACTTTTGAGGATAAAGCATCATTAAGTGATTGATGTTATCATCCTTCTCCAGTTCAATCAGTTACTTTCAATCATTAGCATGCATCTTCAGTTATATCATCCGTTCGTGAGTGAGAAAAATAGCAGAATATTAGCGTCCAAGTAGATGTTTGCAGTGTTTTTTCCCTTTGTCTAGAAACAGATTTATGGAAATTACATATTGTGAGGAAGGCTTAGGTGTGAGGCGTCGGAGTTGCATAACGCGCTCCCATAGACCGAATTCAGAGAGATTTGTATAAGATGTTCGCCTCAGGTTTTGATTCTTCCATTCGGATTAGAGCTACACAAATTGCAATTTGGAGTTGGGTTTGAGTAGATACGAAAACTTTTTAGGGACGAGTATCATCTCCTACAGATTTACGTGGTAATAAACTACCGCTGAACATCATTGTTGATGATTGATAGATCTTTTTTATCAGATCATCAAGGAGAAAATGACAGTAGAGTGAATACACAACAGAACAACAGGTAACCAGCGCAAAGCAGAGGATACTGGCTATGGCGTTTGGTTCAGAGGTCTCTGAAGTTCTTAATGATATCATCGTCTCTTCCTCCGCCCCAGCAAGCTCTCGTCATTTAATGAACATTCGGAGGCTGCAGCATAGAGCATAATTCTGATGTCATCTTACGGAACAGCGCAGCAGAAAGGAGAAGGAATTAAAAGAGTCCCTGGGAAAGACTCCAAAACTGGAGAAAATGCTAGAAGGGCAAGGTGACATGCGAAGAGAAAGCGAGAAATAAAAATAAAGCGTCAGAGTATAGTTTTAGCTCAGTTTATGATCACAAATTTATAGAAAGATGTGGCTTTAAAAGCCATACTTTAGCTTAAAGTATAGAAACCCTTATTTCAAAGTAAAATCTTTTTCCTTTGCAATTAACGTAAGATTACCTACAATGGTTCGAACAAGCACAACTAAGACTCCTAAAGTGTGTTAAATGGGGAAAAGAAAGGAGTAATGTTAGGCCTTCATAAGCTTGAAGCCATATATATGAATTGAGCAATAATTGTTGTTTTCGAGATCTTTAAGTAGGCATCCTCTTTATGCAAAGGTGGTTTATGCACTCATGTCCATGGGACTCAATAGGTGAACCATGAATATCCATACTCGTTCACTTTCTCTCTCTTTTCTTCGAACCCCGCGACATACCTGGTGAACCCGACGTGAAAGGAGGAGAGTGTAGAGATCCTGATCCTAGTTTAAAGAGTGGTGCAGTTGAGTGAGCTCATTGTGCTTGACCATTTATGGGCGACGCAACGATGGATGTTATAACCCAACTTCTGCGCTTTCAGCAGGACGAGAAAAGACGAAGTGCCATTCAGGCATTTCATGAGCGAGTAGTCAGAAGAAGTGGATATTTCAGTGGTAAAAATGTTACTCGTTTTTGCAAGGAATATGAATTGGAGGCACGATACCTTGGTACGGGTCTAACACCATTAAGTGATCAAGAATTAATTGACAATTTTGTATACGTTTCAGAATTACATTTGCGTGACCGACTAGTTGTGGATGCACCTCGACTAGTTATAGAAGGGCAAATAAGATGGTCACAATACAAGATGATACTCATAAGGATGTTTGCACTGGATGACGAAGATAAAGTGACTAGATCCACATTTCTAAAGTGGATACATAAACCAAAAGATCAATCTGTTCTAGATATAAAAAGAGAGTTTGATCAGCAATTTGCAGATTTATCTGATTATGATAGGAGGGCTATGGATCAAGAAAAGGTATCCTTGTTTCTCCGGGCTATAGATTTGAAAGCCCGAGAAGAAATTTTCCCACAGTTACAACAGATAGGAACTGAGTCTGGTCTTACCGAAGACTGGGGTAATGTAGATGAAGCTGTTAGAGGGTATGTAGAAAAGCAAAGAACTTTGTCTAAGTTCATGCAGAGCTGGCATGATGATATGCAAGAAGAACAAGCTCAGGCTGTTCAACAACCTGTACAGAACCCTCAGGTAAACCTACCAACACCAAAGGATGTTGTGCCCACTAATACAATGGAAGATATGTTTAAAAAGTTTAGTGACCTTACGATTCAAAGTATGAAGCAGATGATTGAATCTCAATCTTTACAAGCACCGGCACCTAAAAATCCAAAAGCTCCAGAAATTAAAAGATGTATTTGGTGTGACTCTTTAGAGCATAACAGATACTCATGTGAGAGCTTCAAAGAAGCATTAGCAAAGAACTTGGTATTCGTTAAGGAAAAGATGATATATGATTCTAAGACTGGGGAAAAGGTAAACATTAATTTTGGTCGAGGAGGAATGAGAATATTCTTCCTTGGCACTTGTGAAAACGTTGCTTCAACATCGCATACGTATGCATGTCAGGTAATTGACGAAAATAATGATTTAGAACCGTGGTCTAAAGTAATAAAGTCCTTAGACCGCGGGAAGATGCATCATGAAATTTTAAAGACAGCTAGTAATGAAATCCGAGGGGTAAGTGGATGGGATGATCCTGTAGATACTCTCTCGGTTGTTACATACCTATGCTCTTCGGTAGAGCATGAAGCAGTAGTGGAAGAGAAACGAAGAAGAACCAATGAGGGTGAAGAGGAGAAAAGAAGAACTAGGCGTCAAGTAGAAGCTTCACATGAACAACCTCAAATACCAAACCAAAACTATCCAACACAAACAAACCAACCCACTCAAATAGATCCACCATCACAACCAACAATAATCCAACCAAATAAAATTTCGACTCAAGTTCAAATTCCTACTTCTGCTGAGATGCCAGTCTCTACCCACGATAATATTCCTCCTCAAGATCAAGAAATGCAACCTGTGAAAAAAGGACAAGGAAAAGTGAAAAATCCCTCATATATGCTAAGATCGCACATAGAGCAAGCCACAAATCTTAAACAAGTTCTCGAAAAAAGAGTGCTCGATAGTGTAATCGAATTTACACTCGGTGAGTTACTGGGAATAGCAAAAAGAGAATTTCTAGAAGTAATAATTGACCTCTTAAGAAGGAAACGACAACCAATAGCTGACATGCAAGAGATTGAAAGAATGGATGAAGAGACTCCTGTTCATACTGTGCAAGCGCAAGTTCAAGAGCTAAAAAATATACTTGAACCAATTGAGACTAATGTTCAACCGTGCGTACATGAGGAAATATCCTTGGAGAAGAATCCTTCCGATATAACCCCTTCGAGTTATTACACTAAAGATCATTGGGCCCGAGCCACAACTGAGACGTTGGTAAGATTAGAGAAAATTAGCACTCCAGTTGTCGCTCTTATTGATCATGGATCTGAAGTTAACTTGATGTCCAAAGATCTCTATATGAAGGGGAAATGGCCAATAGACATGCAGCCTGGTTGGAGAATTAAGGCTGCAAACTCGATGCCAGGTGAGTTGTTTGGTGCATGCCCGCAAGTTCTAGTTACAATTGGAGATGTCAGTGATTATCAAAATTTTTTCGTACAAGATCATTCTAGTTACTCATTGATTCTAGGGCAGCCATATATTACTGCCTTAAGAATGGAAACAAGAGTCTTAGAAGATGGATCGGCTTATGCGCGAATCCGTAGTAAGGATGGGAAAAAGGCAGTTCAATTCATGACGGTATGTGTGGATCATATCAGGAATAGAACTTCTCTTCGGACAAGACCTATTCCTGAAGAATACGAGGATCAAAGTTTTTAAAGGAAGCTTTCATAAGTCGGGACTATGAAAGCTTGAAAGGTGAAAAGATCCCGAATGTAAATATGTTTATATCAAGTTTTATAGCACTTTCTTCGACAAATTCATTTCAGTTTCGTGTTTTTTCTGAGTTAAAAAAGTGGGAAAAACAATACATAGTGGATCTCCAAAGAAATTTTCATGGATGTAGAGTGCTTAACTTCGACGAGGAAATCTCTGGAGTCTTTGATGAGATATCCTTTGCAGACACATTGTTTGATATGCAAGAGTTAATTCAAGGAAAAAGGAGTGATTATGTGATTCAAACGCACTCTATTTCCATGTATAAGGAAATAGCAAAGTTTGAGCAAGATGAAATAGGTAAAGAAGTCTTCGTTGAAACAAAATACAAAACAATTGATAAAAAGATAAAGCCAGTCGCAGTTCCACTTCCTGAAGATAGTAATAAACTTATGGATGATGTAAAATCTCAGCCACCTCTCAGAGATAAGAGAAAAATAGGCCATGAATTCACTAAAGAAACGCTCGAGCAAATTCAATTGGGGAAAGATGGTTTCCTCAGCGAAAAAGAGAAGAATGTATTCTCTCGGATGTTATTTAAGCATGGAAAAGCTTTTTCTTTCAATGCCCAAGAAATTGGATGTGTAGATCCATCTGTGGTGACACCTATGATAATTTTCACAATTCCACATGTACCTTGGAATCTCAGACCGATTCCAGTACCAAAAGCTCATATTTCAAAGCTAATTGATCTGTTGAATGACAAAATTAGAATGGGGATTCTTGAGCCATCAAGTGCTCCTTATTCTAACCGTTGGTTTACTGTACCAAAAAAGAATGGGTCATTAAGATTTATCCAAGATCTACAGCCAGTGAATAAAGTGACAATTAGAAATATGGGAACTGGGCCTATTGTAGACGAATATGCAGAAGCTTTTGCAGGAAGATCTATTTATTCAATGGGAGATTTGCACTCTGGATATGATCAATTCCAGCTAGCTCTCGAAAGCCGTGATTTGACGACTATGAGGACGCCACTTGGGCTTGTGCGTATGTGCACTTTGCCGCAAGGTGCCACGAACTCAGTGGCACATATGATGAATGGTATGCATAAAGTTCTTAGGGATTTTATTCCACATCTGACTATGCCATTCATTGATGATGTTCCTATTAAAGGCTGTGAAGAAAGAGATAGAGACGAGACTCTTGATGAGGATGGATGTAGGAATTTTGTTAAAAAGCACATAACTGATTGTGAATCCATTCTCAGTCGGCTGGAAGAGGTTCATTTGACATTGTCTGCTGAAAAATCAGTATTTGGGGTGCAAGAGGTTTTAATTGTAGGAAGTTTATGTGGACCTAAAGGAAGGAAGCCATGTCCAAAGAAAGTAGATGCCATCCAACACATGAAAGAGGTCTGCTCCTCGATCACTGAAGTGAGGAGATTTCTTGGGGCATGTGTTTTCTATGTTGTATGGATTCCCCATTTTGCCCATATTGCTGACCCACTTTATCAATTGCTTAGGAAAGGGCAAAGATTTCAATGGAAAGATATCCATACTCAAGCTATGAGAAAATTAAAGAAAGCACTTGCAGAAGCTCCATTGCTTAGAAAGGCTGATTATACTAATAATAAAGAAATTTATATCACCATAGATACAAGTCCGACAGGTATAGGTTGGGCGATTGGCCAAGAGGATGATGAAGGAAAAAGATATGCAATTCGTTTCGGAGCTAAAGTTCTAAATGTTCGCCAGAGAGGTTACCCTCAAATTAAGGGAGAGCTTTGGGGAATAGTGACTGCGCTAAAAAATGATAAAGAATATCTGATTGGGGCAAATGTGGTAGTAGAAACAGATTGTTTACCATTGTTGGGAATGATCGTGAATTGTTCCACTGCAGATATTGCCATGTTAAGATGGATAGCATATATTAAGTCGCTAAACCCTGAGTTTGTTCATATAGCTGGAAGGAATAATGTGGTGGCTGACATGCTATCACGAGCTATATATGAAAATGAAGATTCGATGACTTCTAATGATGAAGAGATAGGTCTGGACTTTTATGCTTCACATGTACATAATCTAAGCCTAAATGAAGCATCTACTGGACTAAATAGAAAAGAGCCTAAGCGTCAAAATGAAAGGCTTGGAATTTGTACTGAGTCTTCAAAGGAAGTTCAAAATAGCTTAGGAAGAGGGAAAGATAACAGATGGATAGAAGAAGAGCCTTACAAGATTCAAATAGGGATAACAGAGAGATTCAATGAAGACGAATATGAAAATGAGTGGAAGGAAATCGGGAGATATTTAAGTATGAAGTGTCCTGATCTTAGTTGGAGCAAAGAAAAATTTCGTACCATTCGAAGAAAGTCAAGCAATTATTTCCTGAAAGATGGATTACTCTGGAAGCGAAGGATTGGAATGGGAAAGATGCCCCAGCGAGTTGTAGGTTGTGAAGAATCGAGAGGAAGGATTATGCGTGAAATGCATAGCTCACTATGGGCCGGTCATAAAGGCTTTCAAGGAACTTATGAAAAGATAAGGGAAAGATACTGGTGGCCTGGGATGTATGTGGATACCCAAAACTACGTAGCCACTTGTAAACCTTGCCAGATGTACTCCAATATTAGACACATAGATGAATTACATCCAACATATCCTCTTAATATTCACTATAAGTGGGTTGTTGATTTAGTTACAATGCCATTAGGGGTGCATCAGATGAGGTATATTGTTTTAGCAAGGGAAGACCTAACAAATCATGTTGAAGGAAGAGCTCTAAGGACGAAAACTACAAGCAATGTATGCAAATTTCTACTAGAAGATGTGTTTAGTAGATTTGGTTATGTGGAGAAAATAGTTGCCGATAGAGGTGAGCTTGATGCTCAGGAAGCTAAAGACTTCTTTAAAAAATATGGAATTCGATTATCTCTCACCACTGCTTACAATCCTGAAGCTAATGGAAAAATTGAGCGTGGTCATCCACCAATTATTAAAGCTTTGGCTAAGGCTTGTGAGGGAAAAATAAAGAACTGGCCAAATTACCTTCCATTTGCCCTTTGGGCAGATAGGATGACATACACTAGAACTACCGGATATATGCCAGCGGAATTGATGTATTGTCAAAAACCTATTTTGCCGACGGAGTCACATGCTTTAGCGTGGACTTCCTTGCCTTGGGAAGATGAGGTGTCAAGAGAAGATCTTCTAGCAGTGCGGATTCTTCAACTAGAAAGAGGAAAAAATCTGGTAGAAGAAGCTGCATTTAAGCTTAGAGCTTCTAGAGAGAAAAATAAAATTGCATTTGACAAGTCCCACAGGTTAAGGCCAAAAAGGTTGAAGGAAGGAGACTGGGTACTTGTTTATGATAGCTTATTGAATACTCAATATGAGGCTCGAAGAAAACTGGTTAAGAGATGGTTTGGTCCCTATGTGGTATGTAAAGTTTTTGATAATGGAACATACTCACTTAGAGAATTAGATGGGACCAAGTTAAAGGATTTAATTGCTGGAAAGGGAGTTAAGCTCTTTAAAAGAAGAGAGAATGAGAATTATGAGACGGTAATAAATGAAGACGAAGAAGAGGAAAGTGAAGAGGAAGGAAGTGAAAATGATAAAGATGAGGATATCAATAAGGAAAATGATTAAAATAAATTATATCGTAAGATGATGTATATATATATATAAAAACATATATATATATATATATGTATGTATATAATAAAACCATGTAGACAAATAACAAAATATGAATCCGTCTAGATATAATAAATAAGTAAAACAACAAATAAACTAAATGTATGTGTTTTACTTATTCATAAACTTCTATTAATACTAATTTTGTTTCTTACAGGGTACTGACGGAGATTTGTGATCAGACTATTAATAGGAAGTTTTTTTTAGGTTTGATTGGACTGTTTGACTATCTTAGGATCTGGAATGGACAGTGAAGATTCCAATGATACATCCATTCCTGAGGGTAGCATTCCTGAAAGATTTAGAGAGACGTCAAGGAGTGTGCCTGAAGGGAGAACCTTAGATAGTTCTTTCATATCAACTTACTTGCTCCCTACACCTGAAAATGAAGAAAGAATTCCTATAGAAGAGTTTGTTAAAGATCGTATCACTAGAGAGACTTTGATTTCATCATCAAATGAAGGAAGTATACTCAGGTATCGAAGGGCACGAACATATGGAGAAGATAATACTTCAGATGACCGTGAGTCATATATGGAAGTGGACCCAACAGCACTTCTTGTATATAGTCGTGACTTAGCAGAATATGCAGAGCTCTTACAACAGCTTGCCTTGTTCCGTAGGGAACGTGAAGGGGGTGAGACGTCTTAAAGATAGATTAAAATGTTGTATTAAAGATATGTGTAAATAATGTTTATTTTGAATCAAGTTAGGTTTTTTTTTATGAAGAATAAAGTTAGGGAAGATCCTCGGAGATCGGCAAGAAAATAAACATCAATGTATATAAATAAAGCCAGGTAATATTTTCCTTTTTGAATAATTGTTTTTATATAGATTCGTGTGAAATAAGCCTCTGATTTATGCAGGATGACCAAGTTCAAGTTTTTTTTTCTAAAGAAAGAATGATTAAAGGCGACAAGCTCGAGCGGCTTCTGATTTTATACTGGTGAGATGTTATTGTTTCAGTTTCTTTTCCTCTCATGTATATATGTGTATGTATGTATATATATATCCATATAAAAAGGACTTCATGGGTTGGGCATATAACATGTAAATAAATGCATAATTAAGAAAAATTAAGTAGAACAAAAATCTCGTGCCACTAATTAGATTACATGTAATGTATAAGGGCCAGGATTATATGAGTAAGGTTAGAAGATGGACTAGAACTTTCGAGAGCAAGACCTAGGAAGGTGAAGGGAAGACCTAGACTAAGTATTTGTATATACTAGTGTTTATGAGCACTTGATGAGTGAGACACTTCGACTTCTACTCTTGATCTCTCATCTGACCTAATCTTCAGACAGATTATATCTTGAGAAAAGAATTCTTATACCAGCCAGCTATCTATATGTATGTGTATGTGTTGTTGGGTGCTGCGATGAGCTAGTAGGCGGGTGGAACTACCCTGGTCGGGTGATCAGGGCCACGAGCTGACGCTAGTTGTGTCGTATGGCCTGACCTACATGTTGTTACGCGCTCATACGGGTTGATAGGCGGGTGGAGTCACTCTGACCGGGTGGTTAGAGCCACGAGCCTACGTTGATTCCGTATGAGGCTAACATTGTGCATCGTGCGCTATGTCGGGTCGGTAGACGGGTGGGCTAAACCTGGCCGGGTGGTCAGGTCCACGAGTCGCATCCGATTTCGGCATAGGCCGACGTGTAGAAAAAGAATAAATAAAAATATAAACAAAAATATGAAGGTTGAGCTGGGTCAAAGAATGAAAATAAAGAAAAATAGAACAAAAATAAGAGAAAAATAAGAAAAGGTCTGATGGGATTCAGATGATGGAAGGTCAATAGGGAAGCCAAAAGCGAGTTTCATAAATCGAGTTAGTGAAGACTGGTATATGCAAATGCTTCGGATAGGCTACTAGATCTGACCGGGTCGAGTTAACGAGAGAGCTAAGAAGTTTTCGATTTACTCATATGATTTCTAGTCTAAGTGCATTAGTGTATTCTGATATGTTGTATGAAATACTTTTATCTACCTTCTTCTCTTAGTTTATGCCAAGACTAATGCATTTTCAGGTTTCATGCATCAAGTTAAAATTTTCTTTAAGTACTGTTTATATGCTATGACTACTTGATCCTTGCTTGTGTTTGTTGGTATGTATGCAGGTTGATTGGCGCATCCGGAGGATTCACAGGTTCAGAGGGGGTGGATGTCGTCAGGATTCGAATTCAAAGATTGATAGTCAAGTAGGAGACACTATTTTAAAGCTTCGTTGAAGGAAACTGCGGGAAATGTCCAAACTTCTACCTTTGAGCTACTGCCAGTCCATTTGTGCAAAAGGAGGATTGCGAGAGTTCCCTTCTCCTGGTAAAAGTGGATGCATCTTTTACCTCTCACAAGATTCCAGATTCATGATAAAAACTCTGAGGAAGGCTGAGCCTGCCGGTGGCCAGAAGGTTTGGTTTGTAGTTATGGGAAATGTCTTGCCTTCTGAATATCAAATAAGCAGAATATATGACCTTAAAGGGTCCTCTGAGGGTCGCACTGCCAGAAAGGGTGAGACAGCTGGTTTTGCTCCACAAAAGGATTTGGATTTGAATGTTGTCTTTCAGCTAGATTCATATCTAAGGCGAAAAATGTTAGAGTTTCATCTACATACTCATCACTTGTGATTCCATGCCAACTTCTTATATGACATTATGAAATTATAAGGCAAATGGAGAAAGACTGCAAATATCTAGAATCTGAGAGAATCATGGATTACAGTTTACTGCTAGGAGTTCATTTAAAAGATGGGGATCAGGACATCTCATTTTCGGCACTCCAATAATGTTGATATGCAGACCCATGACGTGTTTGAATCAAACTATCATCCAGAAAAAGGAGGATTTCTCCATCTAGAAGAAAGGAAGCGAATCTTTCTTCGCCGTGGGCAAAAAGGGGTGATCGAGAAGACAGCTGCAACGTGTGACAAGAGGGCAACATGTTCTTCATCTTCGTAGGTGGCGTACAGCCGTGGGTCTCAAAAAAAATCCTAGAGAGGAACATAGGACGCAGAAGCTAGTGGCATCGAACTCGGTCTGCTTATGCAGTACATCGAGAGGACTATACCTAATCAGTTCGCTTCGGAGATAGAGCTTTATTCAAACAGGCTTCTGATGATGCAAAATGAATGGTAGAAGAGGCAAGGGCTGCAGCAAAGGTAGAAATCGAATCTGCTAGGACTGCCACACGAAGGATAGAAGAGGGATTGGAGGAGCAGGAGAGGCTCTTTGGTGGTATAAGCCAGCAGGAGCTTGATGATATGAGAAGAGAGCTACAAGATGCAAGAAGGATAAAGATGCTACATGAATCAAGTAAGGTAGGTTTCTTTTTTGCTTTTGAAGTTAGCTGTATCATTTCATTAAAATAGCGTTTGACATCTTTGCACTCCTGGTAAAACAGATGTTGTATTGGAGTGTGACCTTTCATATGTATTTATTGTGATAACGATATGACCTGCCCTACTATTTTGATTCTAATGCTAATACAAGCTGTGGCACAGAGAAGGGAGGCTTGTTATGTGTTGATGACGATATTGTCTGAGCTATCCTGAATGTATAATTGATTAAGTGCCACGTCAAGTGTTCCTTAACGCACATAATGTCAACTGTAAAACATTTGTCTGTGATAAGGGGAAATATTGTTCTCAAGTGCAGCGATTTCTTGAAAGAAGAAAGACATGCAAGTTTTGCAGAAGATCATATGGTTATTCATCTCAAATCATGCACTGTATGAGGTTGGCTTTTCAAGAAATCCCATGTTTGTAGTAATAATGTGGCTGCCAACTTTTGTAAGATATCCTGGGTGTCTGAGCAGGCTATGGATATGGAACATGAGGTAGAGGGCTATGTAGAGCAGCAACATATTGCAGCAGAGAAAGTGTTTGAGAATTACAGGGAAATATGGGGAAAGAAAAAGGTATGAGTTTGTAATTGGAAATAGCGTTAATCATCTGGCAATTATTTGACGCCGAGCTTCATCAAACAAAGAGAGAGCAAGCTTCCTGTCCGCCATTGACTGTGCAGTACTTTTGAGGATAAAGCATCATTAAGTGATTGATGTTATCATCCTTCTCCAGTTCAATCAGTTACTTTCGTTCATTAGCATGCATCTTCAGTTATATCATCCGTTCGTGAGTGAGAAAAATAGCAGAATATTAGCGTCCAAGTAGATGTTTGCAGTGTTTTTTCCCTTTGTCTAGAAACAGATTTATGGAAATTACATATTGTGAGGAAGGCTTAGGTGTGAGGCGTCGGAGTTGCATAACGCGCTCCCATAGACCGAATTCAGAGAGATTTGTATAAGATGTTCGCCTCAGGTTTTGATTCTTCCATTCGGATTAGAGCTACACAAATTGCAATTTGGAGTTGGGTTTGAGTAGATACGAAAACTTTTTAGGGACGAGTATCATCTCCTACAGATTTACGTGGTAATAAACTACCGCTGAACATCATTGTTGATGATTGATAGATCTTTTTTATTAGATCATCAAGGAGAAAATGACAGTAGAGTGAATACACAACAGAACAACAGGTAACCAGCGCAAAGCAGAGGATACTGGCTATGGCGTTTGGTTCAGAGGTCTCTGAAGTTCTTAATGATATCATCGTCTCTTCCTCCGCCCCAGCAAGCTCTCGTCATTTAATGAACATTCGGAGGCTGCAGCATAGAGCATAATTCTGATGTCATCTTACGGAACAGCGCAGCAGAAAGGAGAAGGAATTAAAAGAGTCCCTGGGAAAGACTCCAAAACTGGAGAAAATGCTAGAAGGGCAAGGTGACATGCGAAGAGAAAGCGAGAAATAAAAATAAAGCGTCAGAGTATAGTTTTAGCTCAGTTTATGATCACAAATTTATAGAAAGATGTGGCTTTAAAAGCCATACTTTAGCTTAAAGTATAGAAACCCTTATTTCAAAGTAAAATCTTTTTCCTTTGCAATTAACGTAAGATTACCTACAATGGTTCGAACAAGCACAACTAAGACTCCTAAAGTGTGTTAAATGGGGAAAAGAAAGGAGTAATGTTAGGCCTTCATAAGCTTGAAGCCATATATATGAATTGAGCAATAATTGTTGTTTTCGAGATCTTTAAGTAGGCATCCTCTTTATGCAAAGGTGGTTTATGCACTCATGTCCATGGGACTCAATAGGTGAACCATGAATATCCATACTCGTTCACTTTCTCTCTCTTTTCTTCGAACCCCGCGACATACCTGGTGAACCCGACGTGAAAGGAGGAGAGTGTAGAGATCCTGATCCTAGTTTAAAGAGTGGTGCAGTTGAGTGAGCTCATTGTGCTTGACCATTTATGGGCGACGCAACGATGGATGTTATAACCCAACTTCTGCGCTTTCAGCAGGACGAGAAAAGACGAAGTGCCATTCAGGCATTTCATGAGCGAGTAGTCAGAAGAAGTGGATATTTCAGTGGTAAAAATGTTACTCGTTTTTGCAAGGAATATGAATTGGAGGCACGATACCTTGGTACGGGTCTAACACCATTAAGTGATCAAGAATTAATTGACAATTTTGTATACGTTTCAGAATTACATTTGCGTGACCGACTAGTTGTGGATGCACCTCGACTAGTTATAGAAGGGCAAATAAGATGGTCACAATACAAGATGATACTCATAAGGATGTTTGCACTGGATGACGAAGATAAAGTGACTAGATCCACATTTCTAAAGTGGATACATAAACCAAAAGATCAATCTGTTCTAGATATAAAAAGAGAGTTTGATCAGCAATTTGCAGATTTATCTGATTATGATAGGAGGGCTATGGATCAAGAAAAGGTATCCTTGTTTCTCCGGGCTATAGATTTGAAAGCCCGAGAAGAAATTTTCCCACAGTTACAACAGATAGGAACTGAGTCTGGTCTTACCGAAGACTGGGGTAATGTAGATGAAGCTGTTAGAGGGTATGTAGAAAAGCAAAGAACTTTGTCTAAGTTCATGCAGAGCTGGCATGATGATATGCAAGAAGAACAAGCTCAGGCTGTTCAACAACCTGTACAGAACCCTCAGGTAAACCTACCAACACCAAAGGATGTTGTGCCCACTAATACAATGGAAGATATGTTTAAAAAGTTTAGTGACCTTACGATTCAAAGTATGAAGCAGATGATTGAATCTCAATCTTTACAAGCACCGGCACCTAAAAATCCAAAAGCTCCAGAAATTAAAAGATGTATTTGGTGTGACTCTTTAGAGCATAACAGATACTCATGTGAGAGCTTCAAAGAAGCATTAGCAAAGAACTTGGTATTCGTTAAGGAAAAGATGATATATGATTCTAAGACTAGGGAAAAGGTAAACATTAATTTTGGTCGGGGAGGAATGAGAATATTCTTCCCTGGCACTTGTGAAAACGTTGCTTCAACATCGCATACGTATGCATGTCAGGTAATTGACGAAAATAATGATTTAGAACCGTGGTCTAAAGTAATAAAGTCCTTAGACCGCGGGAAGATGCATCATGAAATTTTAAAGACAGCTAGTAATGAAATCCGAGGGGTAAGTGGATGGGATGATCCTGTAGATACTCTCTCGGTTGTTACATACCTATGCTCTTCGGTAGAGCATGAAGCAGTAGTGGAAGAGAAACGAAGAAGAACCAATGAGGGTGAAGAGGAGAAAAGAAGAACTAGGCGTCAAGTAGAAGCTTCACATGAACAACCTCAAATACCAAACCAAAACCATCCAACACAAACAAACCAACCCACTCAAATAGATCCACCATCACAACCAACAATAATCCAACCAAATAAAATTTCGACTCAAGTTCAAATTCCTACTTCTGCTGAGATGCCAGTCTCTACCCACGATAATATTCCTCCTCAAGATCAAGAAATGCAACCTGTGAAAAAAGGACAAGGAAAAGTGAAAAATCCCTCATATATGCTAAAATCGCACATAGAGCAAGCCACAAATCTTAAACAAGTTCTCGAAAAAAGAGTGCTCGATAGTGTAATCGAATTTACACTCGGTGAGTTACTGGGAATAGCAAAAAGAGAATTTCTAGAAGTAATAATTGACCTCTTAAGAAGGAAACGACAACCAATAGCTGACATGCAAGAGATTGAAAGAATGGATGAAGAGACTCCTGTTCATACTGTGCAAGCGCAAGTTCAAGAGCTAAAAAATATACTTGAACCAATTGAGCCTAATGTTCAACCGTGCGTACATGAGGAAATATCCTTGGAGAAGAATCCTTCCGATATAACCCCTTCGAGTTATTACACTAAAGATCATTGGGCCCGAGCCACAACTGAGACGTTGGTAAGATTAGAGAAAATTAGCACTCCAGTTGTCGCTCTTATTGATCATGGATCTGAAGTTAACTTGATGTCCAAAGATCTCTATATGAAGGGGAAATGGCCAATAGACATGCAGCCTGGTTGGAGACTTAAGGCTGCAAACTCGATGCCAGGTGAGTTGTTTGGTGCATGCCCGCAGGTTCTAGTTACAATTGGAGATGTCAGTGATTATCAAAATTTTTTCGTACAAGATCATTCTAGTTACTCATTGATTCTAGGGCAGCCATATATTATTGCCTTAAGAATGGAAACAAGAGTCTTAGAAGATGGATCGGCTTATGCGCGAATCCGTAGTAAGGATGGGAAAAAGGCAGTTCAATTCATGACGGTATGTGTGGATCATATCAGGAATAGAACTTCTCTTCGGACAAGACCTATTCCTGAAGAATACGAGGATCAAAGTTTTTAAAGGAAGCTTTCATAAGTCGGGACTATGAAAGCTTGAAAGGTGAAAAGATCCCGAATGTAAATATGTTTATATCAAGTTTTATAGCACTTTCTTCGACAAATTCATTTCAGTTTCGTGTTTTTTCTGAGTTAAAAAAGTGGGAAAAACAATACATAGTGGATCTCCAAAGAAATTTTCATGGATGTAGAGTGCTTAACTTCGACGAGGAAATCTCTGGAGTCTTTGATGAGATATCCTTTGCAGACACATTGTTTGATATGCAAGAGTTAATTCAAGGAAAAAGGAGTGATTATGTGATTCAAACGCACTCTATTTCCATGTATAAGGAAATAGCAAAGTTTGAGCAAGATGAAATAGGTAAAGAAGTCTTCGTTGAAACAAAATACAAAACAATTGATAAAAAGATAAAGCCAGTCGCAGTTCCACTTCCTGAAGATAGTAATAAACTTATGGATGATGTAAAATCTCAGCCACCTCTCAGAGATAAGAGAAAAATAGGCCATGAATTCACTAAAGAAACGCTCGAGCAAATTCAATTGGGGAAAGATGGTTTCCTCAGCGAAAAAGAGAAGAATGTATTCTCTCGGATGTTATTTAAGCATGGAAAAGCTTTTTCTTTCAATGCCCAAGAAATTGGATGTGTAGATCCATCTGTGGTGACACCTATGATAATTTTCACAATTCCACATGTACCTTGGAATCTCAGACCGATTCTAGTACCAAAAGCTCATATTTCAAAGCTAATTGATCTGTTGAATGACAAAATTAGAATGGGGATTCTTGAGCCATCAAGTGCTCCTTATTCTAACCGTTGGTTTACTGTACCAAAAAAGAATGGGTCATTAAGATTTATCCAAGATCTACAGCCAGTGAATAAAGTGACAATTAGAAATATGGGAACTGGGCCTATTGTAGACGAATATGCAGAAGCTTTTGCAGGAAGATCTATTTATTCAATGGGAGATTTGCACTCTGGATATGATCAATTCCAGCTAGCTCTCGAAAGCCGTGATTTGACGACTATGAGGACGCCACTTGGGCTTGTGCGTATGTGCACTTTGCCGCAAGGTGCCACGAACTCAGTGGCACATATGATGAATGGTATGCATAAAGTTCTTAGGGATTTTATTCCACATCTGACTATGCCATTCATTGATGATGTTCCTATTAAAGGCTGTGAAGAAAGAGATAGAGACGAGACTCTTGATGAGGATGGATGTAGGAATTTTGTTAAAAAGCACATAACTGATTGTGAGACCATTCTCAGTCGGCTGGAAGAGGTTCATTTGACATTGTCTGCTGAAAAATCAGTATTTGGGGTGCAAGAGGTTTTAATTGTAGGAAGTTTATGTGGACCTAAAGGAAGGAAGCCATGTCCAAAGAAAGTAGATGCCATCCAACACATGAAAGAGGTCTGCTCCTCGATCACTGACGTGAGGAGATTTCTTGGGGCATGTGTTTTCTATGTTGTATGGATTCCCCATTTCGCCCATATTGCTGACCCACTTTATCAATTGCTTAGGAAAGGGCAAAGATTTCAATGGAAAGATATCCATACTCAAGCTATGAGAAAATTAAAGAAAGCACTTGCAGAAGCTCCATTGCTTAGAAAGGCTGATTATACTAATAATAAAGAAATTTATATCACCATAGATACAAGTCCGACAGGTATAGGTTGGGCGATTGGCCAAGAGGATGATGAAGGAAAAAGATATGCAATTCGTTTCGGAGCTAAAGTTCTAAATGTTCGCCAGAGAGGTTACCCTCAAATTAAGCGAGAGCTTTGGGGAATAGTGACTGCGCTAAAAAATGATAAAGAATATCTGATTGGGGCAAATGTGGTAGTAGAAACAGATTGTTTACCATTGTTGGGAATGATCGTGAATTGTTCCACTGCAGATATTGCCATGTTAAGATGGATAGCATATATTAAGTCGCTAAACCCTGAGTTTGTTCATATAGCTGGAAGGAATAATGTGGTGGCTGACATGCTATCACGAGCTATATATGAAAATGAAGATTCGATGACTTCTAATGATGAAGAGATAGGTCTGGACTTTTATGCTTCACATGTACATAATCTAAGCCTAAATGAAGCATCTACTGGACTAAATAGAAAAGAGCCTAAGCGTCAAAATGAAAGGCTTGGAATTTGTACTGAGTCTTCAAAGGAAGTTCAAAATAGCTTAGGAAGAGGGAAAGATAACAGATGGATAGAAGAAGAGCCTTACAAGATTCAAATAGGGATAACAGAGAGATTCAATGAAGACGAATATGAAAATGAGTGGAAGGAAATCGGGAGATATTTAAGTATGAAGTGTCCTGATCTTAGTTGGAGCAAAGAAAAATTTCGTACCATTCGAAGAAAGTCAAGCAATTATTTCCTGAAAGATGGATTACTCTGGAAGCGAAGGATTGGAATGGGAAAGATGCCCCAGCGAGTTGTAGGTTGTGAAGAATCGAGAGGAAGGATTATGCGTGAAATGCATAGCTCACTATGGGCCGGTCATAAAGGCTTTCAAGGAACTTATGAAAAGATAAGGGAAAGATACTGGTGGCCTGGGATGTATGTGGATACCCAAAACTACGTAGCCACTTGTAAACCTTGCCAGATGTACTCCAATGTTAGACACAGAGATGAATTACATCCAACATATCCTCTTAATATTCACTATAAGTGGGTTGTTGATTTAGTTACAATGCCATTAGGGGTGCATCAGATGAGGTATATTGTTTTAGCAAGGGAAGACCTAACAAATCATGTTGAAGGAAGAGCTCTAAGGACGAAAACTACAAGCAATGTATGCAAATTTCTACTAGAAGATGTGTTTAGTAGATTTGGTTATGTGGAGAAAATAGTTGCCGATAGAGGTGAGCTTGATGCTCAGGAAGCTAAAGACTTCTTTAAAAAATATGGAATTCGATTATCTCTCACCACTGCTTACAATCCTGAAGCTAATGGAAAAATTGAGCGTGGTCATCCACCAATTATTAAAGCTTTGGCTAAGGCTTGTGAGGGGAAAATAAAGAATTGGCCAAATTACCTTCCATTTGCCCTTTGGACAGATAGGATGACATACACTAGAACTACCGGATATATGCCAGCGGAATTGATGTATTGTCAAAAACCTATTTTGCCGACGGAGTCACATGCTTTAGCGTGGACTTCCTTGCCTTGGGAAGATGAGGTGTCAAGAGAAGATCTTCTAGCAGTGCGGATTCTTCAACTAGAAAGAGGAAAAAATCTGGTAGAAGAAGCTGCATTTAAGCTTAGAGCTTCTAGAGAGAAAAATAAAATTGCATTTGACAAGTCCCACAGGTTAAGGCCAAAAAGGTTGAAGGAAGGAGATTGGGTACTTGTTTATGATAGCTTATTGAATACTCAATATGAGGCTCGAAGAAAACTGGTTAAGAGATGGTTTGGTCCCTATGTGGTATGTAAAGTTTTTGATAATGGAACATACTCACTTAGAGAATTAGATGGGACCAAGTTAAAGGATTTAATTGCTGGAAAGAGAGTTAAGCTCTTTAAAAGAAGAGAGAATGAGAATTATGAGACGGTAATAAATGAAGACGAAGAAGAGGAAAGTGAAGAGGAAGGAAGTGAAAATGATAAAGATGAGGATATCAATAAGGAAAATGATTAAAATAAATTATATCGTAAGATGATGTATATATATATATAAAAACATATATATATATATATGTATGTATATAATAAAACCATGTAGACAAATAACAAAATATGAATCCGTCTAGATATAATAAATAAGTAAAACAACAAATAAACTAAATGTATGTGTTTTACTTATTCATAAACTTCTATTAATACTAATTTTGTTTCTTACAGGGTACTGACGGAGATTTGTGATCAGACTATTAATAGGAAGTTTTTTTTAGGTTTGATTGGACTGTTTGACTATCTTAGGATCTGGAATGGACAGTGAAGATTCCAATGATACATCCATTCCTGAGGGTAGCATTCCTGAAAGATTTAGAGAGACGTCAAGGAGTGTGCCTGAAGGGAGAACCTTAGATAGTTCTTTCATATCAACTTACTTGCTCCCTACACCTGAAAATGAAGAAAGAATTCCTATAGAAGAGTTTGTTAAAGATCATATCACTAGAGAGACTTTGATTTCATCATCAAATGAAGGAAGTATACTCAGGTATCAAAGGGCACGAACATATGGAGAAGATAATACTTCAGATGACCGTGAGTCATATATGGAAGTGGACCCAACAGCACTTCTTGTATATAGTCGTGACTTAGCAGAATATGCAGAGCTCTTACAACAGCTTGCCTTGTTCCGTAGGGAACGTGAAGGGGGTGAGACGTCTTAAAGATAGATTAAAATGTTGTATTAAAGATATGTGTAAATAATGTTTATTTTGAATCAAGTTAGGTTTTTTTTTATGAAGAATAAAGTCAGGGAAGATCCTCGGAGATCGGCAAGAAAATAAACATCAATGTATATAAATAAAGCCAGGTAATATTTTCCTTTTTGAATAATTGTTTTTATATAGATTCGTGTGAAATAAGCCTCTGATTTATGCAGGATGACCAAGTTCAAGTTTTTTTTTCTAAAGAAAGAATGATTAAAGGCGACAAGCTCGAGCGGCTTCTGATTTTATACTGGTGAGATGTTATTGTTTCAGTTTCTTTTCCTCTCATGTATATATGTGTATGTATGTATATATATATCCATATAAAAAGGACTTCATGGGTTGGGCATATAACATGTAAATAAATGCATAATTAAGAAAAATTAAGTAGAACAAAAATCTCGTGCCACTAATTAGATTACATGTAATGTATAAGGGCCAGGATTATATGAGTAAGGTTAGAAGATGGACTAGAACTTTCGAGAGCAAGACCTAGGAAGGTGAAGGGAAGACCTAGACTAAGTATTTGTATATACTAGTGTTTATGAGCACTTGATGAGTGAGACACTTCGACTTCTACTCTTGATCTCTCATCTGACCTAATCTTCAGACAGATTATATCTTGAGAAAAGAATTCTTATACCAGCTAGCTATCTATATGTATGTGTATGTGTTGTTGGGTGCTGCGATGAGCTAGTAGGCGGGTGGAACTACCCTGGTCGGGTGATCAGGGCCACGAGCTGACGCTAGTTGTGTCGTATGGCCTGACCTACATGTTGTTACGCGCTCATACGGGTTGATAGGCGGGTGGAGTCACTCTGACCGGGTGGTTAGAGCCACGAGCTGACGTTGATTCCGTATGAGGCTAACATTGTGCATCGTGCGCTATGTCGGGTCGGTAGATGGGTGGGCTAAACCTGGCCGGGTGGTCAGGTCCACGAGTCGCATCCGATTTCGGCATAGGCCGACGTGTAGAAAAAGAATAAATAAAAATATAAACAAAAATATGAAGGTTGAGCTGGGTCAAAGAATGAAAATAAAGAAAAATAGAACAAAAATAAGAGAAAAATAAGAAAAGGTCTGATGGGATTCAGATGATGGAAGGTCAATAGGGAAGCCAAAAGCGAGTTTCATAAATCGAGTTAGTGAAGACTGGTATATGCAAATGCTTTGGATAGGCTACTAGATCTGACCGGGTCGAGTTAACGAGAGAGCTAAGAAGTTTTCGATTTACTCATATGATTTCTAGTCTAAGTGCATTAGTGTATTCTGATATGTTGTATGGAATACTTTTATCTACCTTCTTCTCTTAGTTTATGCCAAGACTAATGCATTTTCAGGTTTCATGCATCAAGTTAAAATTTTCTTTAAGTACTGTTTATATGCTATGACTACTTGATCCTTGCTTGTGTTTGTTGGTATGTATGCAGGTTGATTGGCGCATCCGGAGGATTCACAGGTTCAGAGGGGGTGGATGTCGTCAGGATTCGAATTCAAAGATTGATAGTCAAGTAGGAGACACTATTTTAAAGCTTCGTTGAAGGAAACTGCGGGAAATGTCCAAACTTCTACCTTTGAGCTACTGCCAGTCCATTTGTGCAAAAGGAGGATTGCGAGAGTTCCCTTCTCCTGGTAAAAGTGGATGCATCTTTTACCTCTCACAGGATTCCAGATTCATGATAAAGACTCTGAGGAAGGCTGAGCCTGCCGGTGGCCAGAAGGTTTGGTTTGTAGTTATGGAAAATGTCTTGCCTTCTGAATATCAAATAAGCAGAATATATGACCTTAAAGGGTCCTCTGAGGGTCGCACTGCCAGAAAGGGTGAGACGGCTGGTTTTGCTCCACAAAAGGATTTGGATTTGAATGTTGTCTTTCAGCTAGATTCATATCTAAGGCGAAAAATGTTAGGAGTTTCATCTACATACTCATCACTTGTGATTCCATGCCAACTTCTTATATGACATTATGAAATTATAAGGCAAATGGAGAAAGACTGCAAATATCTAGAATCTGAGAGAATCATGGATTACAGTTTACTGCTAGGAGTTCATTTAAAAGATGGGGATCAGGACATCTCATTTTCGGCACTCCAATAATGTTGATATGCAGACCCATGACGTGTTTGAATCAAACTATGATCCAGAAAAAGGAGGATTTCTCCATCTAGAAGAAAGGAAGCGAATCTTTCTTCACCGTGGGCAAAAAGGGGTGATCGAGAAGACGGCTGCAACGTGTGACAAGAGGGCAACATGTTCTTCATCTTCGTAGGTGGCGTACAACCGTGGGTCTCAAAAAAAATCCTAGAGAGGAACATAGGACGCAGAAGCTAGTGGCATCGAACTCGGTCTGCTTATGCAGTACATCGAGAGGACTATACCTAATCAGTTCGCTTCGGAGATAGAGCTTTATTCAAACAGGCTTCTGATGATGCAAAATGAATGGTAGAAGAGGCAAGGGCTGCAGCAAAGGTAGAAATCGAATCTGCTAGGACTGCCACACGAAGGATAGAAGAGGGATTGGAGGAGCAGGAGAGGCTCTTTGGTGGTATAAGCCAGCAGGAGCTTGATGATATGAGAAGAGAGCTACAAGATGCAAGAAGGATAAAGATGCTACATGAATCAAGTAAGGTAGGTTTCTTTTTTGCTTTTGAAGTTAGCTGTATCATTTCATTAAAATAGCGTTTGACATCTTTGCACTCCTGGTAAAACAGATGTTGTATTGGAGTGTGACCTTTCATATGTATTTATTGTGATAACGATATGACCTGCCCTACTATTTTGATTCTAATGCTAATACAAGCTGTGGCACAGAGAAGGGAGGCTTGTTATGTGTTGATGACGATATTGTCTGAGCTATCCTGAATGTATAATTGATTAAGTGCCACGTCAAGTGTTCCTTAACGCACATAATGTCAACTGTAAAACATTTGTCTGTGATAAGGGGAAATATTGTTCTAAAGTGCAGCGATTTCTTGAAAGAAGAAAGACATGCAAGTTTTGCAGAAGATCATATGGTTATTCATCTCAAATCATGCACTGTATGAGGTTGGCTTTTCAAGAAATCCCATGTTTGTAGTAATAATGTGGCTGCCAACTTTTGTAAGATATCCTGGGTGTCTGAGCAGGCTATGGATATGGAACATGAGGTAGAGGGCTATGTAGAGCAGCAACATATTGCAGCAGAGAAAGTGTTTGAGAATTACAGGGAAATATGGGGAAAGAAAAAGGTATGAGTTTGTAATTGGAAATAGCGTTAATCATCTGGCAATTATTTGACGCCGAGCTTCATCAAACAAAGAGAGAGCAAGCTTCCTGTCCGCCATTGACTGTGCAGTACTTTTGAGTATAAAGCATCATTAAGTGATTGATGTTATCATCCTTCTCCAGTTCAATCAGTTACTTTCGTTCATTAGCATGCATCTTCAGTTATATCATCCGTTCGTGAGTGAGAAAAATAGCAGAATATTAGCGTCCAAGTAGATGTTTGCAGTGTTTTTTCCCTTTGTCTAGAAACAGATTTATGGAAATTACATATTGTGAGGAAGGCTTAGGTGTGAGGCGTCGGAGTTGCATAACGCGCTCCCATAGACCGAATTCAGAGAGATTTGTATAAGATGTTCGCCTCAGGTTTTGATTCTTCCATTCGGATTAGAGCTACACAAATTGCAATTTGGAGTTGGGTTTGAGTAGATACGAAAACTTTTTAGGGACGAGTATCATCTCCTACAGATTTACGTGGTAATAAACTACCGCTGAACATCATTGTTGATGATTGATAGATCTTTTTTATCAGATCATCAAGGAGAAAATGACAGTAGAGTGAATACACAACAGAACAACAGGTAACCAGCGCAAAGCAGAGGATACTGGCTATGGCGTTTGGTTCAGAGGTCTCTGAAGTTCTTAATGATATCATCGTCTCTTCCTCCGTCCCAGCAAGCTCTCGTCATTTAATGAACATTCGGAGGCTGCAGCATAGAGCATAATTCTGATGTCA
The DNA here is from genome assembly GCA_020310875.1 of Ceratopteris richardii. Lineage (NCBI taxonomy): Eukaryota > Viridiplantae > Streptophyta > Polypodiopsida > Polypodiales > Pteridaceae > Ceratopteris > Ceratopteris richardii. Next base: position 27,395,291 of record CM035422.1, read on the forward strand.
TCTTACGGAACAGCGCAGCAGAAAGGAGAAGGAATTAAAAGAGTCCCTGGGAAAGACTCCAAAACTAGAGAAAATGCTAGAAGGGCAAGGTGACATGCGAAGAGAAAGCGAGAAATAAAAATAAAGCGTCAGAGTATAGTTTTAGCTCAGTTTATGATCACAAATTTATAGAAAGATGTGGCTTTAAAAGCCATACTTTAGCTTAAAGTATAGAAACCCTTATTTCAAAGTAAAATCTTTTTCCTTTGCAATTAACGTAAGATTACCTACAATGGTTCGAACAAGCACAACTAAGACTCCTAAAGTGTGTTAAATGGGGAAAAGAAAGGAGTAATGTTAGGCCTTCATAAGCTTGAAGCCATATATATGAATTGAGCAATAATTGTTGTTTTCGAGATCTTTAAGTAGGCATCCTCTTTATGCAAAGGTGGTTTATGCACTCATGTCCATGGGACTCAATAGGTGAACCATGAATATCCATACTCGTTCACTTTCTCTCTCTTTTCTTCGAACCCCGCGACAACGTGTGTATGTGTCTATGTGTGTATGTGTGTGTGTATATGTGTTTGTATGTGTGTATGCATGTGTATGTGTGTGTATGCATCATTATGTGTGTAAGTGTCTATGTGTGTTTGTGTGTGTGTATATGTGTGTGTGTGTGTCTATGTGTATGTGTGTGTGTCTATGAGTGTGTATGTGTTTATGTGTATGTATGTATCTATGTGTGTGTATGTGTCTATGTGTGTATGTATATGCATGTATGTATGCATATGTGTGTGTATGCATGTGTATGTGTGTGTATGCATCATTATGTGTGTATGTGTCTATGTGTGTATGTGTCTATGTGTGTATGTGTGTATGTATATGTGTGTGTTGTCTATGTGTATGTGTGTGTGTATATGAGTGTGTATGTGTTTATGTATATGTATGTATCTATGTGTGTGTATGTGTCTATGTGTGTATGTGTATGCATGTATGTATGCATATGTGTGTGTATGCATATGTATGTGTGTGTATGCATCATTATGTGTGTCTATGTATGCATGTGTATGTGTGTATGCATCATTACGTGTGTATGTGCCTATGTGTGTATGTGTGTGTGTATATGTGTTTGTATGTGTGTATGCATGTGTATGTGTGTGTATGCATCATTATGTGTGTAAGTCTCTACGTGTGTTTGTGTGTGTGTATATGTGTGTGTGTGTGTCTATGTGTATGTGTGTGTGTTTATGAGTGTGTATGTGTTTATGTGTATGTATGTATCTATGTGTGTTTATGTGTATGTATGTATCTATGTGTGTGTATGTGTCTATGTGTGTATGTGTATGCATGTATGTATGCATATGTGTGTGTATGCATGTGTATGTGTGTGTATGCATCATTATGTGTGTATGTGTCTATGTGTGTATGTGTCTATGTGTGTATGTGTCTATGTGTGTATGTGTGTATGTATATGTGTGTGTTGTCTATGTGTATGTGTGTGTGTATATGAGTGTGTATGTGTTTATGTATATGTATGTATCTATGTGTGTGTATGTGTCTACGTGTGTATGTGTATGCATGTATGTATGCATATGTGTGTGTATACATATGTATGTGTGTGTATGCATCATTATGTGTGTCTATATATGCATTTGTATGTGTGTATGCATCATTACATGTGTATGTGTCTATGTATGTATGTGTCTATGTATGTATGTGTGTGTGTATATGTGTTTGTATGTGTGTATGCATGTGTATGTGTGTGTATGCATCATTATGTATGTAAGTGTCTATGTGTGTTTGTGTGTGTGTATATATGTGTGTGTGTGTCTATGTGTATGTGTGTGTGTTTATGAGTGTGTATGTGTTTATGTGTATGTATGTATCTATGTGTGTGTATGTGTCTATGTGTGTATGTGTATGCATGTATGTATGCATATGTGTGTATGCATGTGTATGTGTGTGTATGCATCATTATGTGTGTATGTGTCTATGTGTGTATGTGTGTAGGTATATGTGTGTGTTGTCTATGTGTATGTGTGTGTGTCAATGAGTGTGTATGTGTTTATGTATATGTATGTATCTATGTGTGTGTATGTATCTATGTGTGTATGTGTATGCATGTATGTATGCATATGTCTGTGTATGCATATGTATGTGTGTGTATGCATCATTATGTGTGTCTATGTATGCATGTGTATGTGTGTATGCATCATTACGTCTGCATGTGTCTATGTGTGTATGTGTGTGTATATGTGTGTGTGTCTATGTGTATGTGTGTGTGTTTATGAGTGTGTATGTGTTGATGTGTATGTATGTATCTATGTGTGTGTATGTGTCTATGTGTGTATGTGTATGCATGTATGTATGCATATGTGTGGGTATGCATATGTATGTGTGTGTATGCATCATTATGTGTGTCTATGTATGCATGTGTATGTGTGTATGCATCATTACGTGTATGTGTCTATGTGTGTATGTGTGTGTGTATGTGTTTGTGTCTATGTATGTGTCTGTCTATGAGTGTGTATGTATTTATGTGTATGTATGTATCTATGTGTGTGTATGTGTATGCATGTATGTATGCATATCTGTGTGTATGCATATGTATGTGTGTGTATGCATCATTATGTGTGTATGTGTGTGTATATATTATGAGAGTGTATGTAAGCATGTGGATTATGTATGCATATAAGTATGTATGTATGCATATGCATATGCATTATGTATGCATATGCATATGCATATGCATATGCATTATGTATGCATATGCATATGCATATGCATATGCATATGCATTATGTATGCATATGCGTGTGTGTGTGTGTATGCATATGCATGTAAGTATGTATGTATGCATATGTGTGTGTGTGTGTATGCATATGCATGTAAGTGTGTTCATGTGTGTGTATGTGTCTATGTGTGTATGTATCTGTGTGTGTGTATGTATCTATGCATGTGCATTATGTATGCATGTAAGTATGTATGTACATTGTATGCATATGCATATGCATTATGTATGCATGTATGTGTTTATGTGTGTATGTCTCTCTATGTGTGTGTATGCATATATGTGTGTGTATGTGTGTATGTGTGTGTATATGTGTCTGTATGTGTGTATGCATGTGTATGTGTGTGTATGCATGTGTATGTGTGTGTATGCATGTGTATGTGTGTATGTGTCTATGTGTGCATGTGTGTGTATATACTATATGTGTGTGTGTCTATGTGTACGTGTGTGTGTCTATGTGTATGTGTGTGTACCTATGAGTGTGTATGTGTTTATGTGTGTATGTGTTTATGTGTGTATGTGTCTATGTGTGTGTATGTGTTTATGTGTGTATGTGTATGCATGTATGTATGCATATGTATGTGTATGCATGTGTATATGTGTGTATGCATCATTATGTGTGTATGTGTCTATGTGTCTATGTGTCTATGTGTGTGTGTCTATGTGTGTATGTTCTATGTGTGTATGTGTTTGTGTATATGTGTGTGTATGTGTGTGTGTCTATGTGTATGTGTCGATACGCGTCTATGAGTGTGTATGTGTTTATGTGTGTGTATGTGTCTATGTGTGTGTATGTGTCTATGTGTGTATGTGTCTATGTGTGTGTATGCATGTATGTATGCATAGGTTTGTGTATGAGTGTGTATGCATTATGTATGCATATGTGTGTGTATGCATTATGTATGTGTATGTATGCATATGCATTATGTATGCATATGTATGCATGTATGTGTATGTGTGTGTATGTCTCTCTATGTGTGTGTGTGTATGCATATATGTGTGTGTATGTGTGTGTGTATATGTGTGTCTATGTGTGTATGCATGTGTATGTGTGTGCACGTCTATGTGTATGTGTGTGTGTCTATGAGTGTGTATGTTTGGATGTGTGTGTGTATGAATGTGTGTCTATGAGTGTGTATGTTTGGATGTGTAAGTGTATATGTGTGTCTATGTGTGTATGCATGTGTATGTGTGTGAATGCATCATTATGTGTGTCTATGAGTGTGTATGTTTGGATGTGTGTGTGTATATGTGTGTCTATGTGTGTATGCATGTGTATGTGTGTGAATGCATCATTATGTGTGTATGTGTGTGTATATGTGTGTGTATGTGTGTGTATATGTGTGTGTATGTGTGTGCACGTCTATGTGTATGTGTGTGTGTCTATGAGTGTGTATGTGTTTATGTGTGTGTATGTGTCTATGTGTGTCTATGTGTCTATGTGTCTATGTGTGTATGTATGCATATGTGTGTATGTGTGTGTATGCATGATGTATGCATATGTGTGTGTATGCATTATGTATGTGTATGTATGCATGTGCATTATGTATGCATATGCATTATGTATGCATATGCATTATGTATGCATATGCATTATGTATGTGTATGTATACATGTGAACTATGAATGTATATGTGTGTGCATGTGTATGCATTATGTGTGCATGTGTGTATGTGTATGCATTATGCATTGTGTATGTGTGTATATGTGTGTGTATTTGTGTGTATGTGTGTGTGTGTCTATGCGTATGTATGTGTCTGTCTATGCATGTATATGTGTGTGTACATATGTATGTGTGTGTAAGTGTGTGTGTGTGTGCGCATACCTGCCAATGGTCTCGCTCTCTCTCTCTCCCTCTCGCGTGCGCTCTTTCTCTCTCTCTCTCTCTCTCTCTCTCTCTCTCTCTCTCTCTCTCTCTCTCTCTCTCTCTCTCTCTCTCTCTCTCTCTCTCTCTCTCTCTCTCTCTCTCTCTCTCTCTCTCTCTCTCTCTCTCTCTCTCTCTCTCTCGGTCTCTCTCTTCTTGCTCGCGTCCAAGTCCTGGCACAAATGTGCCGGGAGAAACCAAATTTTTTTTTTACATTCCAGAGCGTCGCATATGCGACGCTCTGCAGTTTTCCAATGTCGTTAAATTCGTCGCTAGGCAGCGACGGTGATAGCGATGCTTTTTAAGTAGCGTCGCTTATGCGACGAGGGTGGGGCAAAAAAAAAATTTGAAATTCCTACTGTCACTTATGCGACGATTCCCGTTTTTTACGCCCCCCTTTTTCTTGTAGTGTATGTATCCTATTAGGAGGCCACCACAATATCCACTAGGACAAGAACAACTAGTGAACCTTCTACCTCTTTCGTCAGTGCAAGGAGAAGAATGGTTGATAAACATTTTGGAGTTGAAACCATGGACACTATGTCAATCAAAAGAACAAAGGTCAAATATAGATACAGATCTCAAGATGGAGTTTCTAGCTTGGATATACAGACAAAGAAAGGAAGAGTTTCAGAAGGAGAAACAAATAAAACAAAGAGAATGCTAACAAGGAATATTCCAATGGAAGACTCTCCTCTAGGTAAGGTCATTGAACCTTATGATCTTATTGAGGATATCTCCACAGAGAAACGAAATATCACTTGGGCATAATTATTGCAACTATCTTCAAAAAATAGGAGGGAATGGACCAATCTAGTGAGCACTAGGAGTACTAAAAATAAGGAAATTAATCTTATAAGAGAAAATTCATATGATGATGTTGTACCCACAATAGATGCATATGTAAAATGGAAAATAATTTCAAATGTATATGTGGATGATGGAGCACAAATGTGTGTAATGATAGAGAAAACAATGCACATGTTAGGCTTGGATGTGATAGGACCATATACATACCATGCCAAAATGGCAAATAATATTGCATATAAATATGTTTGTGTCATTGGGAGTTTAAGAGTTACAGTGTGTGATATAGAGGTTGCGTTGGATATGTATGCGATTGCAACCAAGGGGAAGAGCTACCCCATCATATAAGGGTGTCCATGGTTAATTGTAGTGAACATATCAACATGCTAAAGAGATATCCTAGATTATTCATCAAAGTGGCACAACACATGAGTATCTTATCTCAAAATGAAGGAAGAGACTGAACATATCAACATGCTAAAGAGATATCCTAGATTATTCATCAAAGTGGCACAACACATGAGTATCTTATCTAGAATAGCAAAAGGGGTTCTTGAATTACAAGAATATGAGTACAATTTTATAGTAGAGGAAAGCACTAGGGCTAGTCTTGCAGATATATTGACCTATAGAAGCTGGGAAAAAGAAATAAGCAATGAAACCAAGCATCAAGGAGCCTAACATAAAGAAGAAATTCAAGGTGCACATACCCTATTCTTTGATGTTGCTTTTAGGAAGTAGGTTGACAAAGTAGCAGTAGGATTCGTAATCTATGATGAAAATAATAACCTGGTCTTCAAGAATGGTAGGAATCTCCCTAATGCCGATTCAAAAAATGAAGAAACATATTCAGCATTGTATGAGGAATTACACAAATTATCAAACATGGTATTAGGACTCTAACTATGAAAGGTGTTTCAATGCTAGTAATAAAGCAATTTTGCAATATAATTGGTGCTACAAAAGTGAAAAATTGTTTCGGAATCATTGAAAAAGGTAAAGAATTTATTGCATAATTTTGAAGGCATTCAGATATGTCACATATCAAAGATCCAAAAAAGGGAGTCAGATTCGTTAGCAAATGAGCAATTTGAGATTCTTGTGGCAACATTAAAAACTAGGATCAACAATTTATTGGTAAGGAAGAGATAAATGATATTATGGAATTCATTGAAACTAGAGGACCACCCAAGCATCTAAACAAGGTACAAAGGCATATGCTAGTGAAGAATGTTCTACATTATCAAATCATAGGGGGCAATCTCTATGAGAAAGATAAGGATCTTATCCACAGAAGCATCCCCTCATATGATGAAATGAAGAGCATTTTGGAAGATTATCATGTCCATGCATGTGGATGACACCTCGCATGAAATAACAATGAGGAAGGTGTTGGAAAACAATGTCCTTTTGGTCAAAATGTTCCAAAAGTTACAGCATGTATAGAGCTCAGTTTTATTCCTTGTACAAACAACAGTGCGTGGGCGCTTTGTTAGTTTGCTGTCCTCCCAATCCTATGATCTCGGTTCGAATCCGTTTGGTAGCGATGCAACGTGACTATTTTAGTTTGACATGATTTTGAGGAAAAACCACACGAACACGAAAGATAGACAACAACGAACGGATTTTTCGTGATTGAATCATTCTTAGCGATCATGTTGTAGCGATTGTATTGTTCATGCTTTATTGAAGAGCTTTTTTTTTTGTGCTTTTGGAAGGGAACATGAAGACTATATAACAAGTACTTGGCTTATTGTTTATTCATCCTTCACCTATTTCAACACAAGCTTTGGAAGCGTCGTCCCTCAATAGAGGTGGTGCTTCTTAGCACATGGGATAGCCATGGTGCTATCTTGGAGCATGTTGAGGAGCGGCCATGGATTTCTTCTTGGAGAAGAAGAGTGTGCTCACACTCTTGCTTATGGAGAGGACTTTCCCATCAGTAGCTTGGTAGTGTGGATCAACCATCTACATAATGTATTTGAAGATTGTCTTCTACATGAAGATTTCTGTGTACTTCAAAGACATTGGATGGAGCTTAACATAAGATTTGCATCTCATGTTAAGAATTCAGGTACATATTCTCTTTATGCACACAGGTACTACTTGAAGTATATGGAAGTGGCATCCATATTAGGAGGAGTCCTATTCGGCATAGGTACAAGAAAATCAGTACATATATGCTTTATGCATATTTGGATGAGGTGTTCGAGAAGGTATGATCATATGAGTTTGAGGATTTTTGGCAGCAAACTTGTTAGCATTCTTTGCTACCTTTGTAAGTATGTGATCTTTTCACACACATGTCTGACTCAGGGCCTTCCATAACCTAAGTTCAGATGAGGGTTTGTTGATTATCAGCTTTAGAGGGATCCTTCCTCTTTTTGTCACTCATATTCACTCTTCTACAACCTATCAGGTCACACATCTCATGTATATTCAGATTTTTGTCAATACATCTGAATATGTTTGTTACATTTGTACATTCACTCATCCATCTATTTTGTTCACATAGAGTGGTTGAGAGTTTTGCTCCCATATTGTACATTGAACATTGGTATATATGATAGTGTGAGTAAGCTTGGCTTATGTAACACTTTACACATGTTCTATAATCTTTCTCTATCTTTGTCTCATCATTTGTATGATTAAGTGTGGTATGTACATGTTTTGTCAATATTGGAAGATTTCTGGATTCTATGTTGTAAATCCTGGACCTATGGAACCATGGACTTGTGGTATTAGTTATGGGCCTACCTAATTTCAACATTTGGTATCAGAGCTTTAGGGTTTTGGTATCAGAGTTCATTCACACTCTCAGATTCCCAAGTTCCCAGACTTCCAGGTTTACAACATATGATTTAAGGGAATCTTCTAATATTTGACATTTGGCATACACACTTAATCTAGATGAGTAGAGATTTGAGAATTAGACAATTGAGTCACATGTTTATTCATCAGTGTGGAGTATGAAGTTGATGATCTGTTAGCAGCCGAATACTTTTGGAAGAGTATGAAAATACTTTAAAGAAACATTATTTGAAGATCAAGAATTGATGAAGAGAAGGATACTTCAAATTTAAGGAAAAACAATGGTTTAGAGAAGATGAAGGAATCAGATTAACATCAAATCACAGGTATCAATTTCTACTATCAGATTATCATCTGTAGGTCATGTCTTAGAAGAGCAGTTATGGAGAGATTTGAAGGATTCAAGGAATGCTTTTATACACTTTCATTATTTGAAAGATAAAGGCTACATTAAAACAGGTATCTAGAGGTTTTTGTAGAGAGTTTTGACAAATCTCTTTCATGCCAAGAAAGCTCATCTAAGAAGACAAATGTGGAGAGAATCAGTTTTGTTTCCAGCCAATCTTCTGCTATAAGTTGGTTGGAAGTTTTTTGCTCACATTTTGTATCTAGAGAGGTAACTCTAGAAAGGTAATTCATCATTCATACAAAAAATTGGTGAATTCAGTTATATCAATCATATTTGAATTAGAGTTTTGATTCATAGATATGAGAGATGGTAAAACATGATTTTATATTCACTTCCATTTATATACCATGTTTGTCTTGTCTCTTAATCTTAGCATTACAGGAAGAGAAAAAGTTCATTTGAAGAAGTCAAGAGTGCTTGCTACTTCAAGATGAAGAGAACAAAAGGTACGGAAGAGAAGTTTGAAGATGTTGACATTATCAAGTGAAAGAAAGATGTAGAAGAAGAAAGTCCAACATTTCCAAAGGGAAAGTAAGACTTCCTTTTCTCTTATATTTTCCATATAATTTTCCTACTTTATCCTCTACACCCAAAGACATTTAGATTCTAAATAAGCTAGTAGGTCCCTTTGTAAGAAAGCCCATTACTTAATTCAATATTTTCTCCATACTTTATGTATCCATAGATCTCACTCTATTTTTTCTATCAAACATATTGTTATAAATTTGGCACAAATAACATATGCATATTTTGAGAGAACTCGAGCGTGGAGTTAACAATGGTCTTTGTGTGCATGTCTAGTGAAGGTAATCAGTGGTCAATCTAGAGGCATTGACTCTCAAAGTTGAAGCAAGTATTTTGATTAGGATAAGTTTCATTACAAAGGTGTCATACTCTAGCTTGAGTACCTAAAAGCTCTCACGTTCATTCCATAAAAACTTCAAGACCCATTGATTTGATTGAACAAAGGTATTAGTGAGAATACCTATGAGGATACTCATCCTTCAAGCTGCATAGGGAAGGTTAACATTCTCCCATCAGGGTCTATCAAGAAAGAACCACCATAACCCAAAAAATAAATAGCTTCTCATGCCTATGTAGGTTATTGTACATCTCCTTTTGTAGAGGCATGTATAAGATGAACAAGAACAAACCTATATATTGTCACGAGGAAGGAGATAAGGAAGAGAGGTCACACACACACACTCTCACTCTCAAGGAGAAGCACACACACAGATTGAGGCAAGGAAGAATGATCTTCTTCTTCTTCTATTACATAAAAGGAATGTACAAGAATGACCTAAAAACAAGAATACATTAAGTGCAATATATAAAGATCAATACATAAGGAAAAACCTAATGTCTACGAATGAGTGAGCTGGCAAGAAACAAATGTGCCATCACTCTCGGTAGATAAATCTAATAAAGCTCAATGAAGTATCCCTGACATATATAGGCATGACCACTATACATGTCAGAGAAACAAAAAACTAGTACGTGTCATCCTAGATCATCACATGTTGATCTTGATATCTTAACACTCCCCCTCAAGCTTAATGCCATATCTTGTAATCCAAGCATCTCCCAAAACTTCTTTAACTTCTCAGCTCCAAGTGCTTTGGTGAAAATATCAGCAACTTGCTCATGTGTTCTCACATAAACAAGATCAATATCACCTGCTAATACTTTCTCTCTGATGAAGTGATAATGTACCTCGATATGCTTTGTTCTAGCATGGAAAACAGGGTTCCATGCTAACTATATGCTGCTAAGATTATCACAATAGATAGTGATAGGCTTTTGCACTTCCACACCTAAATCTGCAAGTAACATCTCTAGCCATGATGCCTCACATGCTACCATTGCAGCACTTCTATACTCAACCTCTGTACTCGACAACGCAACAGTGGGTTGCTTCTTGTTGCTCCATGTAATAGTTGCACCTCCAAGTGAGAAAAGAAAGCCACTAGTAGATCTTCTATCTGGAGTATTACCAGCCCAATCAGCATCGGTGTATCCATGAACCTGCAACTCCACACCAGCTTCATAAAACAATGCATAATCCAAAGTAGCACTCACATAATGTAGAGTGTGCCTTAGAGCATCCAAATGTGTCTTCTTGGAAACCTGCATAAACTAACTTTCAAGTCCAACAGTATAACTTAGATCAGGCCTTGTAATTGTGAGGTATATAAGACTTCCCACAATTTTCCTGTGCATAGTAGCATTTTCCAATGCTTCACCTGATGTAGTATCCAATTTCATATTCTGATCTAATGGCATAGAAATTGGCTTACAATCAGCCATACCATACTTTTGCAGCATATTCAAGGCATATTGCCTTTGCGACATCCATATACCTGTTTCTGTATGTATAAACTCAATGCCCAAGAAATAGTACAACACACCAAGATCTTTCATGTCCAATTCCTGCATAAGAAGTTTCTTTACCTCTTTGATGCTTTCTTTATTATCACCACCTACAATCAGGTCATCAACATAAATAGCCACAATAGTGATGCCATCATCAGTCTTCCTGCATATAGTGAGTGATCTGCATCACACATAGAGAACCCAATGGTGGTTAAGTAATCAGCAATCCTTGCATGCCATGCCCGAGGGGCTTGCTTCAGCCCATACAAAGCCTTTGGCAACCTGCAAACATATTCTGGATGCTTTGAATCTTCATATCCTTGTGGCTGGTCCATATATACTTCTTCCTGTAACTCACCATGTAGGAAAGCATTCTTCACATCCATCTGATGCAAAGTCCATCCTTTTGCTATAGCTAATGCAACAAGAGTTCTGACAGTAGACATTTTAGCTACAGGGCTGAATGTTTCCTCATAATCAATGCCATATGTCTGTGCATAACCTTTAGCTACCAATCGTGCTTTATACCTGCTTATGCTACCATCAACATTATGCTTTACCTTGTAAACCCATTTGCAGCCTATGGGTTTCTTTCCTTGTGGCAATGGAACTAGCTTCCATGTATCATTTCCATAAAGTGCAGCCATCTCCTCATCCATAGCTTTTTCGCAATCTGCATTACCAATTGCATCTTCAAAACAAGAAGGTTCAGCATCTTGTATTACCTTTGTCATGTAGGCACAATGGCAAGCCATGTAACTATCATATGTCGATGGTTGCACTGAATTACGCAACCTCCCATATGATGCTCTTGACTGTTTACCAAATTGACATGCTGAACATACCTTTTGCATTTTTGCAACTTTGAAATTTGGTAGTCCATGAATAATCTCCTTTGATTGCATCAGTTTCAGCCTTTGCAAGTTTGCATGTCCAATCCGTTTGTGCCATATCTCTATATTTACAATAACTCCTGCACCCTTTGCAAACATGGCTGCATTCATTTCAGGAATCTTCACATTTAAGGTGAACATCCTACCCACTTTGTTTCCTTTGGCAACCAATCGTCCATCCTGCTTGTACTCTTCTTCATATAATCCATCAGCATTGAACCTGACTTGTAATCCCTGGTCAACCATTTGTCCAATAGAAACCAGATTCTTTGTTATATTTGGAACATGCAACACATCAGCAAGATGTTTTACCTTCCCATCCTCCAAAGACAATGCTATGTTTCCTGTATGCTCAATAGGATGTGATGTATCATCACCTGTTTCAACATATCCAGGAATTGGCATTTTCTGTAAACTACTAAACCATTCTGCATAACTGGTCATGTGATTTGAAGCACCTGAATCAACATACCAGACATTATCATTTGATTTTGAAACACCAGCAAACATCGTATTCATCATGTGATGTTGAACCATAAACAGCTTCTCAGAATCATCTGCACTTATGGATGCATAGTTGTTTTGCTGCCTTCTGTTATTTTGATTCTTCAACTTGCAATCACATTCAAAGTGTCCAGGTTTACCACAATTCTAGCATCCTTTACTATCATTACCTGAATCATTTCTTTGGAAATTTTTGCGACCTCTTTGGCTCCCCCTGCCTCGAAACTGTCCTCTTCCTCTTGCTTGATTATGTTGTTGACCTTGTTCTTGGTTATTGTTTCCTCTTCCACTTCCAAAACCTTTACCTCTGCCTCTTACTCTGCCAGAGTAGAATACCTGCTCAGAACTGGGCTTTCCTTGGGAGTTTGAATCCTCACCAAGATTCTTTTCTTCAATAATCAACAGAGATACCAGATCAGCAAAATTCAAAATATTTTCCCTGGTCTGTATGGAAGTTCTGAACTGCTTATACGTAGCTCATAAACCATGAAGGCACACTTCGACCTTATCATCATCATCTACAATAACGCCAATAAATGCAAGTGACTTGCATATGCTTTTGATTTTTAGAGTATAGTCACTTACTGACATGCTCTTCTTTTCCAATGTATGCAGCTCGTTGTTGAGTTGCAATTTCCGTGCCTTTGTATTAGTCTCATACAAAGTGACCAAACTGTTCCAAGCCTCTTTTGGAGTCTTAGCATCCTATATGTATCCAATCATGCTATCCTGTATGTTAACAGATAGCCAATACATTACCTTTCGTTCTCCTTGATTCCATTCCGCATATGCTCTTAATTGGTCTGTAGTCCGATTCCTTTCTGGTAACTGTGGATCATTTTCATTCTCTCCGTCGATGTACTTTCAGTAGCTTTTTCCCATCATGAAATTCTTCATTCTAAATCTCCAAGCATGGAAGTTGTTCTTGTCCAGCTTATCGCTCATAAGCTGACTCATTCCATCTACATTTGCCATTTCTGCAACAATTCACAACGCTGCAAAACACTACAAGCAACACTTCTGCTTGAACATTGTCCCACTATGATGTGACAGTTCGATCTCAAAAAAACACAGTTTTCGTGTATCAATAGTACACGGAATTGCTTGAAATTCTGGATCTAGAATATATAAGTGTCGCCGAACATAAGGCAAGTTACAGTTTCTCAAACTGACCTGGTTTTTCTGTGGGCCCCACCTTCTAGGCTCGAAACGGAGGTTGAGATGGCTCCGAAACTTTGATCTGACAAAAACAAGTGACCCTAAAGGAATAACTCTCAAAAATATTTTGAGGTCTTCTACCTTCACATTGATTTTTGTAGCAAACGGAGGCCGTTTGTGAAATGCCATTTTCTCCATGCCTTGCCGCATAGTCTTCACCGTCACCTTCTCCACGAGCTCTCTACAGCCACGCTGGCTCTGATACCATGTCACGAGGAAGGAGATAAGGAAGAGAGCTCACACACACACTCTCTCACTTTCAAGAAGAAGCACACACAGATTGAGGCAAGGAAGACTGATCTTCTTCTTCTTCTTCTTCTATTACATAAAAGGAATGTACAAGAATGACCTAAAAACAAGAATACAACAAGTGCAATATATAAAGATCAATACATAAAGAAAAACCTAATGTCTGTGAATGAGTGAGCTGGAAAGAAACAAATGTGCCATCACTCTGGGTAGATAAATCTAATAAAGCTCAATGAAGTATCCCTGACATATATGGACATGACCATTATACATGTCACAGAAACAAAAAACTGGTATGTGTCATCCTAGATCATCACATGTTGAGCTTGATATCTCAACATATATAACCACCATATTCATAATTCTTTACATAAACATTTACATCTACCTATACATAAATATCATAATACTAGACTTATGAATAAACATTTACACAATCATCATTATCATCAAAATATATATAAACATTGTAATCATAAACCTCAACCAAATAGAAGTAATCATAATCTTAATTAAACTTGAGAAATATAAATATACAAAACCAAATCTCAGGTATAAATGATAAATATAAATACATAGCATTCATATGATGCGTGCAAAAGGTATGTCTCTAGAAGACTCTTATTAGTGCATAAGAGTCTTATTAGCTGTCTTATTAGTGTAGCCCATAAGAGGCTGATGATGTTTTGCACTTTTTTAATCTACTTTGCAATGCAAGCTTGTTTCTCTCTTTCATGTCATTTTAGACACTTTCGTGTCACTCTTCATAGGAGACCATGGAGAACCTCAACCCAAACACTCTCACTGAGCTTTCAACCATCCAAAATCATTGTGATTAGTTCCATATCAACATTGCAGTTAGTAATGAGTATGCAATGACAAGAAAGGTATTCCAAAGGGATCTTCAACCTTATGAAGTGGATGGATTGCAGAAAGAAGGCAAAAAACATATCGACATATGGGCATATGGATTTGTTTATCCAATTGATCCACAAAATGGCATGTATCCCTCTTTTCATAATCTTCATGATCTAACATGAAGCAAAAGCCACTAGTGGACACATGAGTGTCATAGCAGCCAACCCAATCAAAGTTAGAAAAAGCATGAAAATTTGGGGGTAGTGATCCCCCCTTGGGATAAAACAAGCCAAGTACCCGAGTACTAGTGAAGTAGCAAAAGATGCACTTAACTTCTTGCCAATGCTTGACTCGTAGGCAATGCATAAACCTACTCATCTCTGAGACAACAAATTGAATATCTGGCCAAGTAATGCATAAGTAAATCAGGCACCCAACAACCTGCTGATAGAGAAAAACATCAAATGGATCTCCAACATCATGAAGACTCAATCGTTGTCGTTGAGATTTTCTCTCCTCTCTCATTCATAAAGCCCTATAGGAAACACATTTGGTGAAGGTAGTCAGAATTCCCTAAGAAGTCCAAGATGCATCAAGGATGTCAAAGGGAGTTCACATGCAAACTTTAGATCAAGCAAATCCAGGGTAGCAGTCAAAGTTGGTCAAATTTTGGAAATTAGGGCAAAAATTTCAATGTCTCCAAATCACATGAAAATTCATATACTTGTAAAGCCTATCAAATGAAGTCTATAGGCCGAATTTCACATGAAAATGGATTTTCTAGCACATTGATATGCCATGTGCATTTTGTAAAAAATGTAATTTTTCCACTTAGACCCTACAAAATCTTGTATAGGAATTTTTGTTAGCCATATGGTTTGGCATATATAAAGACCATATGAGCCTACATATTTGTACAAAGTCTCAAAGCTATCAGAGCTTCGTAGACACCTTAATGCCACCTTGCAAGCTTCCAAATGTAGTCAAACTTGTACAAGGGAGATTCAGATGGGAGTTTTTTCTGCATATTCCTAAAGGAGGCCTTTCAAAATATATTCATACAAATTCTTATCTTCATCAAAGGATATTTGAAGGGTCAAAGAGCACAAAATCCAGTTTTCAAGGTCACTACAATTTCCTAGAATAAGAAAATTGAAGGCTTGAAGGGCTACCACATGGCAGACAATGATTGAACCATGTTGTATGGTCACGATGAGCTCATATTCAAGGGTGGAGATGCACTAAAGCATAAAGGAAGAAGGATCCACAAGTTTTTTCACCGGATAAGCTTTTTTTGATGATCAAAGATCAATAATGAAAAGTTTCTCCAAAAATAGTAGCTTATCTTATCCAAATTGATGTCAGCACTGATTTGACGGTCCAGATCAGCCCCAGATCCAATGGTGGAGAATGAAGGAACCTATTTTCCTCCCCTTTGCCCTAAATATGATATAAAGAACCAATTCTAACCATCCATTTGATAAATCCAATGGTTGTAATCAAAAGAAGCTGATCTTAGGGTTGAGAGTTGATTTCTCTAGATCCAAGGGCCCAAATTCATTCAAAAAACTATGTAAACCCCCCTCCAAACTCTTAGAGCATAATTTTTAGGCATCCTTAGGGCCCTTGCTAACACATGGTTTCCTTGAGACGATCACCCTCAGTTGAGTGTGTGAGGTCCAAGGTAGGCTAGTAAGAGCATAGTTCCTAGATTTAGTTTTTAGACTTCTCTCTAGGATAGGCTCATAAACCTAGTTTCTCTTTCTTTGCTCACCCTCAGTGGAGTGTGTGAGTGAGTTGGAGCTGGTTTTATGTGTCTTAGACTTCTTTAGAAACACGTTACGATCCTATAAGACATAGGGTCAATGAAGTGGAACCTATCCTCTTACGTGTGACATTTGGTTGAACTATCATGGTGAGAGGGTCATGAGGACCATCTTTGACTAGTAGAATGCTTAGCTTGACGTTTCACAAAATTCATGTATATTTTTATCATAACAAGATCTTCTAATTCATGTGTCATGTCTCTTATCTCTTTGTCTCCTCTATATTTTTACATGTCACCTTCTATCTCTTTCTATGTGTGAGAAGGCTCCGCAGTATTACGTTGAACTAGTGAGGATGATCCATTAAGGTTGAGAGAATAATTTTCTTTACATTAATAAATCATGAGCCACGTGCATTCATACCACCCACAAACACCCATGCATATGTTTTAGTTTCGAAAGTGTATAAGAAGCTCCATTCTGGACCATTCTTCCTTTCGAGACTGATTCATGTGTGTGGTTTTAGTTTTTTTCTCATCATGCATTCATTCCATTCAAAAGAACCTATGAATGTGAATTAAATTTGGAAAGTGTTTAAGAAGCTCCATATTTTTGGACCATTCTTCCTTTTTGAATTGATTCATGTGAATGGTTTCTTTTGTCCTCATCATTCATGTTCATGTGATTATTTTGTGTTCATATGTTTCCCTTTCTCTAATCAAATCATGACATATCTTCCCCCCATACCCAACTTCATCTTCACCTTCACATTTTTTATTACATAAACCTTCCAACACTCACTAGCTTCATACACTCTGCGTGTGCCACGACCGGACTTGATCCACCCAGATTGCGATCACCTCCACATTTGAACCCGACGTGAAATGTTTCGTGGCATTTTGTTCTGATCTTGTTGGGAGGTTGTGATCCATATTTTTTTGTTTCATATTTTTCATCCTCATCGTATCATCATCATCATTCGTGATTGTTGCACTGGATTTCTCACAATATCGTGCACATCTTGGTCGTGAAGTAAATGCATTTGTGAGAGATCTAGAACATCGTGCATCACTCGCTTATTCACATAAGATGGAGGAAGGATTCAAATCCCTTATTGTTGAGAAACAATACCAAAGAATAGTCTCTTCTATGTTGAGACAGAAGGGAAAATTCAATGGCATCAACATTACAAGCTACTTAGATTTGTTTGAAGAGCAAGCTATGACTTTTAGTCTTCCCGAGGATATTTTGATATCATTCTTTGAATGAATTGTTGATAGCTCATAAACCATGTGACTCAATATGATAGTCTTCCTTGGAGTGATTTTAGAAAGGAGATGCTCAAATAATTCTATCTTGAAGATTATAGCCAACATAATTGGGATGGATTCTTATGATGGATCAATTCCCCAAAGCCTAGTAGCTCTATTACTATCTTACAAAATGAGTATATTAGACGCTATGAACAACTTCCTGATGAGGATAATATAACTTTGGAACTTGATCTTGTGATCAATTTTCTTAAGCTTCTTCATCCTAAAACTCGTAGGGAAGTTGAACGGTGATTAGAGAGCCAGATAAGTGCTATGGTCTTACAGACAATTGGCAAAAAGTGCGTAAAGTAGTAGAGGTTGTAGCCCATAGACATCAAAAACAATCCATGCTTTATGAGCAAACTAGTCTTCCTCAAGCTAGCCTTCCACAAACTAAGGAGCAAGTTAGAGAACAATCCCATGCTATGCTTTTTGACTCTTCTCCTACTCCTCAAATGATGGAGCCTACTCAAGGTTTAAAAGTAGAGCCAAAAAAAAGTGTAGTTGAAGAATCTCAAGTGGAAATTCTCACTAAGAAAATGGAAATTCTTATTTCTACACAATCCAATTTGGCCACGACTATAGATGCTTTACAATCTAATTACACCAAAACTTTCAAAAATCAAATGAACCCAATTTCTTTTCAAGAGCCTAATCAACACATTATAGCTACCAACCAAAATCCACAAGTAGCTCCTACTCAAGCATATCAAGTTCCTCTAATGCATAATCCTTCAATGCAAAATCCTCATCCTCATGTGCAAAATCCTCAACTGTATCAAAACATGTATCCTCAAGCTTCTCAAATAGCTTTTCAAAATCCTCAAAATCAAAATTTTCAAAATCATCAATCGTATACTATGCAAACTCCTCTTGCACCTCAAGTACCACAGGTTGCTCCCTAGGCTCCTCAAATACATCAATTACCTGATTAAAATCCTAACTATCCTGTTCAAGCAATACCTTATCAACAAAATCCTCAATTTCAAAATTTCCCACCACAAGTTAATCAAAATCCTCAAAATCAAGATGGGTTTGTGCATGGCCCTCATAGCTGTCCTTGGTGTGATTCGTTAGAGCACTTTCTGAGAGATTGCAAACTATTGAAGGCTGCTAAGGAGCAACGACTACTAATATGATGGGGGAAGTATCTCAACCCCTAAGCAACGACGAAGCGCGAATGACCTCCACAGGTATCCTTCTTTGACCTCTGCACACCAAAAGTGCCCTTACTCAGAGCTTATGCAGAGAACTCCAGTGAGCTTTTGTAGACCTGTAGTAGACACCAAGAGCTTTCCAACAAGACAAATTTTACTTCAAATGGATGCTTACACAAAGCGAAACAATGTCTATAACATGAGCTAGTTGAATGCTCACAACTGCTAGTCAAGCAGAGACCTCACTTCACTCCAGCAAGCTTTTCTCAAAGATTATACAGAGAATGAATCTCAAACTTGGGTCAACTTTAGAGCACGCTAATAGCTACCCAATGACACCAAAATCATAGCAAATGGATAAATAGAGAAGGAGAACCAGCCCTTACAACAGAGAGCAAAATATTTCCAACAGAGCCTACACACAGAGAGAGATATCAATCACACAACTTCACTAAAATGAATGTTGCTCCCAGATTACTCAAAGAATGCTCCAGAGAATTTGTGAGCATAAAATAGACTCTAATAGCTATCCAATGAGACAAGAATTACATCAAATGGATACAATATTAGGGAGAACCAATGCTAATAACTTAGGGGTAGAGAGTTGCAACACTACCTGCGCACACACATAGATATGCCTACTAAAAGAAAACAAAAAAGAAATCAAGGGGCTTGCTTATCACAACTCCTGCACTTAGTGCTCACTTTACATGAGCTAAAACTCCAAGAAGATGGCACAAAATAAGTCGTGATACATGCTTCTTTTATAGTGAGAAGTGTGCCCCTAAAATCTAGGAACTACCTTTTCAAATCAGCCTCCTAACTTGGAGGATTTAGTTGAGATGAATTGGGGAGTGGTTGAGTGACTTTTCTTGATGGAATCTCATGGCTTTTGGCTCCTTTGATTGCTCCACATGTCCATAAAAGATTCTCCACGAATTTGTAGCTTGAAGCTTGACTTTTAACACTCCCCCTCAAGCTTCAATTCTTCATCCTCATCCAAGCTCCTTCATGTTGATGCTTTGCTTGAATTTTGAAATCTTCATTCCATCCAAAGCCTTTGTAAACATGTCGGCAACTTGGTCCTTGGTACCAATATGATGTACTGAAACTTCCTTCAATATCACCTTTTCCCTTATGAAGTGATAGTGCACTTCAATATGCTTGGTTCTAGCATGATAGACAGGATTCGATGTTAGATGAATGCTACTCATATTGTCACAAAAAATTGGATATGTGTCAACCTACAAATTAAGCTCCATAAATAACTTCTTAATCCACATTAGCTCACATGTGACTTGAGCCAAAGCTCTATACTCAGCCTCGGTGGAAGATAATGCCATCGTGGGTTGCTTCTTTGAAATCCCTGAGATGATCTTGCTACCTAGCATGACTAGGTAACCACTTGTACTTCTTCTATCCTCCTTGGAACCATCCCAATCCGCATCAGAATAAGCTTTGACCTGCATATCATCATCAAATGAATAGAACAATCCTTCATTTATAGTGGCCTTGAGATATCGTAACATTTTTCTTGCAGCTTGCAAGTGTGTAGTCCTTGGACTATGCATAAATTGTGATAACACTCCAACTCCATATGCTATGTCAGGCCTAGTTATTGTGGCATAATTGAAAGAGCCTACAATAGAGCGATAAAAAATTACATCCTCTAATGGCTCTCCATCAATGGAGCTTAGCTTTACATTAACTTCCATGGGAATTGAAATAGGCTTGCAATGTAGCATCCCAAACCTCTCAAGTAGGTCTAGAATATACTTCCTTTGTATGAGCATAATACCTTCTTATTTGTATACAACTTCAATGCCAAGAAAATACCTAAGATCTCCAAGATCAGATATCCTAAACTCCTTTCCAAGCTTTGCCTTGATCTCCTCAATGCCCTTTGTATCATTACCTGTAATGATAAGATCATCTACATACACACACATGTAGACTACAAGTTCTCCTCTTTGTTTGATGAAGAGAGATGGATCCGCCTTGCATTGATTGTAACCACATTTGATCAAATAGTCCACCAATCTTTGGTTCCAAGCCCTTGGAGCTTGCTTTAGGCCATAAAGTGCCTTCTTCAACCTACAAACATGATGTGGAAACTCTTTATGAACAAAACCTAGTGGTTGCTCCATGTATACCTCTTCTTCCAAGTCTCCATTGAGAAAGGCATTCTTGATATCCAATTGGAAAAGCTTCCATCCTTTGCTAGCAGCCATTGCAATGAGTGTCCTAATGGTACTCATCTTTGCCACGGGGCTGAATGTCTCTTCAAAGTCCACTCCATAGGTTTGTGCAAAACCCTTGGCCACCAATCTTGCTTTGAACCTAGAAATAGATCCATCTGAATTCCTCTTTACTTTATACACCCACTTATTACCTATTACCTTCATGTTCTCCTTCTTGGGCACTAGAGTCCATGTTTGATTTTCCTCAAGTGCATTGATCTCTTCTTGCATTTCCTCTTTCCATTCGGTGTACCTACTTGCATCTTCATAGCAAT
The DNA here is from genome assembly GCA_020310875.1 of Ceratopteris richardii. NCBI lineage: Eukaryota > Viridiplantae > Streptophyta > Polypodiopsida > Polypodiales > Pteridaceae > Ceratopteris > Ceratopteris richardii. The sequence goes on from CM035422.1 coordinate 27,416,801, forward strand.
CGGGCTCATGATCTTCTATTACTTTGTTCATATATGCATAATGTGTTGCCATGTATGAATCATAAGTAAACCTTTGAGTTGGATACTTAAATCTAGAAGACTTCCTTTCTTCACCTTTTGGAGGAATAAACCTCCTTTGCCTTGGGAACTTGATCTCTTTCTTTGACGTAGCTTCTTTCTCCATCATGTGTCCTTCATCATCTTCAACTTCATTACCTTCTTCATCCAACTCCACCAATGTTGCTTTGCCTTTGTTGATTGATTGTGCTTCATAGCTTGATGAAGATCTCCCCCTCCATGGTGAGTTCATGCTTGAACTATCTTCATTGATGGAACACCTTGGGCCGCTTAGCTCTAGGTCGATTTGTTCTTCATCATGTCCATGCTTTTCTTCTTCATACTCCTGCATACAATCATACTTCTTATACCAAGGGAGTAGCTCATCAAATGCTACATCCCTTGATATCCTCAAGTCCTTTGTGTTTGGGTTGAAGCACTTGTAACCTTTATGATCATTTGAATATCCTAGAAACACACACTTTTCTGCCTTTGGTTGTAGCTTGTGCCTCAATTCACTTGGCACATGTACATAACAAGTACATCCGAATATCTTCAAGTGGGAAAGATTAGTTTTCTTACCATAATAGGCTTGATATGGTGTCAAGCCATGGATCCCTGAGGTAGGAGCCCTATTCATAAGATACACGGCAGTATTTGCTGCATCACTCCAAAACATGTTAGGTACATTCATCTCATTAAGCATTGCTCTAGCGATCTCGGCAATGTATCTATTCTTTCTCTCTGCTACTCCATTTTGTTGGGGTGTGTAGCTGCATGTTACTTGCCTCTTGATGCCTTGATCCATTAAAAAATCAGAAAACTCATTGGAGAATTATTCTCCCCCTCCATCGGACCTTAGCTTCTTGATATATGTACCTGTTTCCTTTTCTACCATTGCCTTGAATGCTTTGAAACATGTAAACACATCTGATTTGTTTTTTATGAAATAAACCCAAACCATCCTTGTGCAATCATCTATAAAAGTGACAAAGTACTTGTTACCTCCAATGGATTGCTCTTTGGTTGGCCCCCACACATCTGTATGTATCAAATCCAATGGATGTTGGCTTATGTAGCCACTCTTCTTGAATGGAAGTCTCGCTTGCTTCCCTAGTTGACAAGATTCACATAAATGCTTCATACCTTGCCTTGGAAGTTGGGAAGACCTTCAACCAGCCTCTTGAATTGCATTTCGTTCATTCTTTGTATGTTGATGTGACCTATCCTCTTGTGCCACAAGTCCAACTCCGAAATCCTCTTGTTTCCATATGTGAAGTAAACATGTTGAGTGGAATGAGAATTTACCTCCAAAGTGAAGAGTCTCCCTTGCTTCTTTCCTCTTGCTATGACCTTGTAACCTTGCTTAGGGTTCTCCACAAAGCATCCACCTTCATACAAAGCCTCTTTCAACCATTTGCCCAATGGACACCAAGTTCTTTGTGATGGTAGGTACATGCAAGACATCCTTGAGACATCTTCCTTCCTCCTTATCATCCAAAGCTACATCTCCAACATGGGAGATCTCATGGGCTGTATCATCACCTGTTTCTACATGTCCTTTACCTTTGGGAACATGTAGATTAGTGAACCAAGAAGAATTGCAACTCATATGGTTGCTACATCCACTATCAATATACCAAGTGTTATCTACTTTACATGAATTCCCATTCATGTGCATCATCAAGAGATTGTCATTTTCTGAACTTGTAGAAGCATAATTACCTTGGCCTTTGTATGAAGAACCTTGATTATAGCTCCTTTGGTTTCCTCATTGGTAGCAATCTCTAGCATAGTGGCCAAACTTGCCACATATGTAACATCCTTCGCCATCTTGATTCATGTTTTGTTGATGTCGTCCTCCTCTTCCTCTTGTTCTTCCTCTCCCTCTTTGTGATGAGGTGCCTTGGTCATGTCCTTGATTGCTTGAGTGGCCTTGCCTTCCTCCAAACCTTCCTTTGCCCCTTCCTTTTCCTCGTCTTCCTTTGCCCCTTTGATTACCTACATAGAAAACTTGTGCATCCTTGCTTTTAGTTGAACTTCCACCTATGTTCATTTCTTCGGTGACCATGAGAGCAACCAATTGCTCAAAATCGGGAAGATTATCCCTTACATATACTGAAGTGGTAAAGGTTTTCCACTTCTCATCATCTCTCAAACCATTGAGAGTATAAGCCACAAGATCGTCATCGTCTACGTGGCTTCCAATGGATCCCAATGCATCTGATAACTCCTTGACCTTAAGTATGTAGTCATTTATGCTACTCCTTGACCTTAAGTATGTAGTCATTTATGCTACTCCTTGAGCTCTTCCTAAGGTTGTTGAGCTCACTCTTGAGTTGGATCTTCCTTGCTTTGGTGCTTGTTGAATAAATCCTTTCAAGTGTCTCCCATACCTTCATGCTTGAATCCAAGTCTTGGATATGGCCAATCATGCTATTGCTAATGTGTTGGGAAAGGATAAAGATAACCCTCTTGTCTCTTTCATTCCATTCCCTAAAGGCCCTTCTCTGGTCATTGGTTGGATTCTCATCCAACCTAGGTCTTGGTTCACTTCCACTAATCAACCCCCAAAGTCCCTTGCCCATAAGATAGTTGGAGACCCTAAATCTCCATGGTTGATAGTTCCCTTTGTCTAGCTTTTCAATTTGAGTGTTGAAGTCTCCCATATCTAGTCTTTGATACTTGACCTAGCCCTTGGCTAATGCTCCAATGTGTGTAAAATGAACATGAGGCTCTGAGGTTACCTCAATCCAAAGCTTTCCTTAGATGGACACCTTGTGCTCTTGAAACTTTGAGTAGAATAGCTCCCCCTTGATGTGAGCTACCTCCAAGAAGCTTTTGTTGATTCAAATCTTCAACCACCAACTCCAAGAGGTCTTCTTGCTTGTATGTGATTCCTCCAAGATACAAAAATGCTCTGATACCACTGAAGGGGGAAGTATCTCAACCCCTAAGCAACGACGAAGCGCGAATGACCTCCATAGGTATCCTTCTTTGACCTCTGCACACCAAAAGTGCTCTTACTCAGAGCTTATGCAGAGAACTCTAGTGAGCTTTTGTAGACCTGTAGTAGACACCAAGAGCTTTCCAACAAGACAAATTTTACTTCAAATGGATGCTTACACAAAGCGAAACAATGTCTACAACATTAGCTAGTTGAATGCTCAAAACTGCTAGTCAAGTAGAGACCTCACTTCACTCTAGCAATATTTTCTCAGAGATTATACAGAGAATGAATCTCAAACTTGGGTCAACTTTAGAGCACGCTAATAGCTACCCAATGACACCAAAATCATAGCAAATGGATAAATAGAGAAGGAGAACCAGCCCTTACAACAGAGAGCAAAATATTTCCAATAGAGCCTACACACAGAGAGAGATATCAATCACACAACTTCACTAAAATGAATGTTGCTCCTAGATTACTCAAAGAATGCTCGAGAGAATTTGTGAGCATAGAATAGTTTCTAATAGCTATCCAATGAGACAAGAATTACATCAAATGGATACAATATGAGGGAGAACCAATGCTAACAACTCAGGGGTAGAGAGTTGCAACACTGCCTGCGCACACACATAGATATGCCTACTAAAAGAAAACAAACAAGCAAGCAAGGGGCTTGCTTATCACAACTCCAGCACTTAGTGCTCACTTTACATGAGCTAAAACTCCAAGAAGATGGCACAAAAGAAGTCGGGATACATGCTCCTTTTATAGTGAGAAGTGTGCCCCTAAAATCTAGGAACTACCTTTCCAAATCAGCCTCCTAACTTGGAGGATTTAGTTGAGATGAATTGGGGAGTGGTTGAGTGACTTTTCTTGATGGAATCGCATGGCTTTTGGCTTCCTTTGATTGATCCACATGTCCATAAAAGATTCCCCACGAATTTGTAGCTTGAAGCTTGACTTTTAACATAATAGACATAGACAAGAAAATCTGTGACTATCGATGTAGGCTACCTTTGCAAGGAAATTATGGTAAGGGAGGAATGAAAAAACACTATGAAAATATAACCATAACGGATGTAGAAACTAGAGGAGTGAAACTAGAAGCTCTTGATGAACAACAAGTAAAATCAAGTAAACCCACAAAGGAAGGTGACTTTTCCATAGAGACTTTAGTAAGAGCACGTGATGAGATTAGGAGAATAATGGCTTGGGAGTCACCGATAGAAGATCAATCTCTTATTTCTCACATATCCAATGTAGAAGAAAAACGAGAAATAGATGAAGTTGAGCATAGTGAAAGAAGAGTAACGCAAAAACAAACCTCAGAGGGAATAGAAACAATCATAGAGCAGGGAGAAACATCACAATCCAAAGATAAAAAAAAAGAATCACAACCCAATGAACAAAAACAAGAGGAGAAACAAAAAGGGAAGAAGACAAAGCAAAGAAAAACAAAACCAAAGCCTTTAGATAAACAAGAACAATCAAAACAAACTGAAGATCAAACACGAGAACATGAACAAAAACAAGATCATGAGCAAAAACAAAAGAAACCAAAGAGAAAACCTAAAGCCATCTTGATTTTAGAAATTGAGAGAAAAATAGATCCTATGGAGATTTTAGATGACATTTTGCTTAAGAGTCAAGTGACTATGTCTTTGGAACAAGTTTTCCCTATTGCAAAGCCTATTTTAAAAGATAACTTTATCAGCTTAATTAAAAGGAAGAGGTTTCCGCTTAATCTAGATACTGAGATGCAAGATTCTCTAGATCAATATCAAGCTATGAATGAAGCCTTAAACTTTGATGAATCTGATGAAGAGGGCTTTGATGATGATGAAGTAAATGTTAATAAAAATTTCTTAGGACCTATTCAACTTGACCATGAAAATCATGAAAACAATCCTAAAAGTCACTTTAAAAGAAAATTTTGGTCTACAGGTACATCAAAGATGCATGTTAAAATAGGAAATGATAACAACACTATCACTCTAAATGCATTGGTAGATTTTGGCTCCGAAATCAATGTGATTTCAAGAGAAGTCTATGATAAGTTTTGATGGCCGATAGATAAAGATTGTGGATGGCATATGAGAACTGCAGATAATGGTGTAGGTGCCTTGTATGGAGCTTGTGCTAGTGTGCTCATATCCATAGGAGGAATCACATAAGAGTTTCACTTTTTTATTCAAGATAATTGCTCCTATGAAGTTCTCTTAGGTCAACCCCTTAATTGTGAGAGTCTTTATGGAAACTAAAGCCATGGATGATGGGTCTACCTATGCTAGATTTAAGTCTAAGGATGGAATGCAATCACTTCAAGTCATGCCCGTAGGAGTGAATCATCCTAGGAATCGATTGTCAATTAGAAAGAAACCAATTGTTACTTAGGATCATGAGCAAGCTTGTAGTGATTGTGCACCTCGATTCATGTTTGGAGCTACATATGATCAAAAGTTAGGATAAAATCCATTGTTGAGCATGAAAACAGTGGATATTGGTTTGACATCTCGCATCCAACCAACATGTACAATAGTTTGTCACTTTTTTTCCACATTCTAGATTAAATTTTCTTCATAAGAGTCAATTGTCCCAGTCTTTTATCCAAAAAACCCAAAAAAAAAAAAAACAACAAAATCATGGAACATGATGAGAACATTGAGCATGTGATTGAAACATCTCATTGGTTCTCTACTCTTGAGGAGTTAGAGTTATGTCTTCAACAAAATTCTAATTCCCATATTATTCTTCTTTCTTCCCTTGATGAGTATGCTCTTATGCTCTCAATGTTGACAAGTGCTCAAAATTTAACCAAACACATGATGCCTTAGTTGAAACAAAGTACAAAACTGTAGACAAAAAAATCAAACCCATAGGTCAACCGTTACCCCAAGGATGTAATGAAAAAATTATTGATGTGAAAAACGATCCAATTCTTCAGGATAAGAAAAACATAGGACATACATTCACAGATGAGACAATCAAACATGTGAAAATTGGTACAGATGATGACTTTCTTTTGCCAGTAGAGAGAGATAAATTTGAGAGAGTCATATCTAGCCATGGAAAAGCCTTTACTATGTATCCTCATGAGATTGGTTGTGTAGATCCTAAGCTAGTTGCATCTACCTCGATTTTCTCCCAATCAATGGGTTGCGGTTCATCTGATGGCACGAGTCAATAATGCGTGGAATATACCAGCTGTTCATATGCAAATAACTGCAATAGATGTGTAGGCCTGCTAATGAACACCTCTGAATGGTATTCCTGGAAACTGGTGGTGAACATTTCTTTGAAGGTCTGCTTATAACACGCTGGTAAGTATTTGAGTCTACAATGCCAGACATAACACACCCGGAGCGATGGCGTTGTACTCATATCATATGCAAGATCTTGGTTACCATGCTCGAATCTCGAGGTGTTTACATGTGGTGCCTTGACGCCATGGAAGACTTTAAATACAATTTGCATCATGTCAAAGATCTTGACAGTCATATGCGCTATGATATCATCCATTCTGCATAAGCTAGGAAGCCAGTGACGAATCGTTCCCACCATGTATCCAACTGTTGGTGGTCCTATGGGTGGAGTGAAGTACGGGTAATTTAACCAATCCTGGCATTGCTTGTTATTTTGAACTTTAATTGCAAAGGCCTTCCAGGATCGACGACGTGGCATAGGTCCCCAACATGGGTTATACTTTAAGTGTAAAGGTGCTTTGGCCCATGTACTCATCATTTCTGGGTATGCTTGTAATAAATCCTTGCGCCAATCTGGTTGATAGATTTCTCCTCGCTGTGCATCTAGTGGCAAATCGTCAGGCAAAAACTAAGTAGCGTGAGAGGGTTTCTTGCATGTTTCTTTCTCTATGGCCAACTAATATTCTGCCATTAACATAAAATATGGTTTGTATTGTAGCTCATGCCCAGATATGTATCGACGAGGGGCCAAGTGAGAAAAATAAGGAGACTGTAAAATTCTTTCTTCTATCATTACCATTGCGTGTAACTGCGCCTCTACCATTGCGGAGTGGGTTCTTCCAAGTTCTTTGACTATCTTCATCCATACGAGAATAGGAAGTTCAAAAGTCATCTGGCCTTCGGTCGTGACGCATCCACCTGGGATGGGTTGAGGTTCATATGCTTCTTCAAAAGTTTCCTCCACCGGAATAGTCACTGTCTCTTCCTCCACTGGTAGTTTCGGTGGGGAGTCTGGCCTTGGTGGTGTTAAAAATAAAGAAGTAAGCTCATATATATTTCTGCAAAAAGGATTTACTTCAAGTAGAAGGAAAATACAAAAATGAAAAATGGAAGCATTTACTTCAGCAAGTAGTGAAGGTCAAAAGAGAATCAATCAAAAGAGAATCAAATCCAAAAACTGAACTGTAAGAGGAGTGGCTGTCCAAAGTAGTGGAGAAATGATGGAGAAGAGCTCTCAAACTCATCATGAGAGATTTTGGTCACTTGGCTATAAACATGGCAAGAGAGGACACTCAAGGATAGAGTAAGAAGGCATGGAAGTCCCCTTGCAGCTAGTTTATTTGGTTTGAGTCATTTCGTTCAGTTCACTCTCATAGAATATGTCCAGCCACACACCCATTTCTGGGTAGTCTACTTGTGAGAGTCATATCTCTCAATATATGTATCCAATTTTAGGGTTTAAACATTCGTTGGAAAGTTTATCTTGATTACGTTCTCTTTATAAAACCGTTTTATGAAATTCTCTATGCTCTATGAGTTATTCCATTTTTAGTGAAGTCCAATTTTTAGCCTAACTAAGTAGACAATTAGCCTCTTTTGTATCAAAGAGTTGCCAATCCAAATCTACTCCAAATTGAGTGTTTAATAGGTCATTTGAAAGCTAAATCTTTTGTATCAAAGAGTTGCCAATCCAAATCTACTCCAAATTGAGTGTTTGATAGCTCATTTGAAAGCTATAAGTGTTTAGTTTGAGTGACTAAAGTTTCAAGTCCATCGCAATTTTCAATTGGTACCAGTTTTCATTTGAAGGTTCTGTTATTGGCAAGAGTCTTGATCCTGAGAAGGTCTTCTACACTTTCCGCTGCGAATAGGAGAGGAATTCTCCAACAATTGGTATCAGAGCATTGTAGTTTGAAGAGGCAAAGCATTGGAATTGAAGTGAAGCAAAGGAGAAGCTACAAATCAAGGGGGAGCTTCGTAAAGTCAAGAAAGAGCGCCACAACATACTTGAGGTAAACTTCAATCTTAGAAGTTTTCAATGGCTGATTTAGGACAAGAAGTTGAGAAGTTAGACAAAGACAATTTTCAGTCTTGGAGGTATAGAATGATAAATTACCTTAAAGGTAAAGGTTTATGGAGTCTAGTTAGTGGAAACGATCCACAACTAGTGGACCTTGAAGATCCCAACATTACTCCGCCACAAGGGAGACAATTTGTTGATTGGGAAGAGAGGAATCGAAGGGTGATGTTCCTCATCTCATAAGTTATTTCTAACACTATAATTGATCATGTGCAAAGCTTAGAAACAACCAAGGAAGTTTTAGAAGCATTGGAGAAGGTGTATGCTACCTCAACAAGGTCTCGGAGGATGCAAACTCAAGAACGAGCTCAACAACATGAAGAAAAGTTCAAACCAAAGCATTAGTGAGTATACATTGAGGATCAAGGAGCTTCGAGATCAACTAGCATCGATTGGATACAAGATAGAAGAGGAAGACATCGTCCAAACAGCCCTCAATGGCTTCAGGAGTGAAGAAAAGTGGAAGCCCCTCATCACAAACATTCTTTATAGAGATCCTCTTCCAACATTCGACGAGATTATACCAAATCTTGTGGCTGAAGAGGTTGCTCAACAAGGAGAAGGCAACAAAGGTAAGGATAGCCATAGTCAAATGTTATATGTAGGATGAGGTAGAGGAAGGAACTCAAGAGGAGGCTCGAGAGGAAGAGGAAGAAGTTACAACGACACAAATTTCAGCCAACACAACTCGGAGGACAAGGACAACTCAAATGACAACACACATGGAAGAGGTCGAGGAAGAAATAGAGGAAGAGGTCGAGGTTCATACAATCCTCATAAAGGTATAACATGTTATCATTGTGGTAAACTAGGACATTTTGCAAATGATTGTTGGCAAAAGAATGGAAGGCTGAATGGAGGCAACCAAAGGAGCCAAAATAACTATGCGAGTACATCAAGTGAAGGAGACAAGCAAACCATGCTTGCCATGAAGCATGACTACAACAACTCGAGAAGTGATGATAAAAAATGGTTCATAGATTCAGGTTGTAGCAACCATATGACATGCCAAAGAGATTTATTCACAAAGCTACAAGCTCCCAGTGGAAAAGGATGTGTGGAGACCGGGGACGAAACTCAACATGCAATTGAGCATGTTGGAGACATCAAGCTTGAAGACAAGAAGGTATTAGTTGATGTTCTTCATGTTCCTACTATTGCAAAGAATTTGATCTCAATAGGACAAATGGTAGAGAAAGGATATCATGTTATCTTCAATGAAAAAGTTTGCTTTATAAAGAATCCAAAAGAAGGATTCAAACTCATTGCTCAAGGAAGGAAAGAAGGTAGGATGTTCACTTTGGGCATTCAACAACCACATGGAAAGGTGATGTATATTCAGTTTGGAAACAAGAGAATTGCTGAAATCGACTTGTGGCACAAAAGGTTTGGACATATCAAGATTCCCAAGCTCAAGGACATGAGCAACCATGAAGTGGTAAGAGGTCTTCCAAGATTCAATGATGCCGGACTATATGAGTTTTGTGAAGCATGCAAACTAGGAAAGCAAACTCGACAACCATTCAAGAAAAGCAACTATGTGGCAAGGAATGTCCTCGACTTGATACACACAGATGTATGGGGACCATCACAACAACCATCAGTGGTTGATAATAGATATTTTGTCACTTTTATCGATGATCATTCAAGAAAAGTATGGATGTTTTGCATAAAACAAAAATCAGATGTGTTCTCCATGTTCAAGAGATTAAAAGCACAGGTAGAAAAAGAAACAAGAGACTACATAAAGACCTTGAGGTCCGATGGAGGAGGAGAATATTTCTCCAAAGAATTTTCAGATTTTCTTTATGAAAATGGCATCAAGAGACAATTTACATGTAGGTACACACCTCAACAAAATGGAATAGCTAAAAGGAAAAATTGACATATCACAGAAGTTGTAAGAGTCATGCTCAACGAGATGAAGATGCCACTAAACTATTTGGCTGAAGCAACTAGTACGGCCGTTTATTTGATGAACAAGTGCACAACGGCTGGAGTGCATAATCTATCTCCCGAGGAGGTTTATTCCAGTAAGAAACCTAACCTTACACATCTCAAAGTTTTTGGATGTGTGTGTTATGTTCACATCCCTCAAGAACTAAGGACAAAGATGGAGGCAAAGTCAGAAAAATGTATTTTCATTGGATATTCATCGGAGCAAAAGCGATATAGGTGCTACAATCCGGTGACAAAGGAGCTACGAGTCTCACGAGATGTGGTATTTGATGACCTAAGACCATGGTTTGGAGACAAAGGGAAAGAGAATATTCTTGAAGAAGATTGCAAAGATGATGGAGGTGCTGTCCAAGAAGAATTTCAACAAACAAGCACTCAAATGTCAGGTCCAGAAGCTTCTACATCACTTGGAGAAAGCTCAACATGGAAGGAGAGACTAAGGAGTCATTCCTCATCATTAACATCATGTTATGAAAGATCTAAAGCTGAAAGTGCTGCCCAAAATAGTGATTCAAATGCAAGTGAAGTAGAGTATGAAGAGATGATCACACCAAAGGTAAAGTTGAACCGGTTGAAGAAGCAATATTCAAAAGAAAATGAAAGGAGGTCTTCAAGAGCAAGGTATCCAATTCAAAGGCTGAGCTATGATAGTTTTATTGCAAAGCATTTTGCATATATGAAACAGGTGGTCAAAGACAAAGATCCGGATGCATATGAAGAAGCATGTACACAAAAAGAATGGCAAGAAGCTATGCAAGAAGAGATGAAAGCTCTCAAGGACAATCACACATGGGAGCTAGTTCCAAAGGCTAAAGGTATGAAGATTGTTCCAAATAAATGGTGTTTAAAATAAAGAGAAATGTTGATGGTTCTCTAGCAAGGCATAAAGCTAGACTAGTAGCAAAAGGATTCAAGCAAACTCATGGCATCGACTATGAAGAGACTTTCAGCCTGGTTGCAAATATGGGAACAATTAGAACCTTGATTGCAATGAGTGCAGCAAGAAGATGGCCACTATACCAACTTGACATAAAAAATTATTTTCTCAATGGTGAACTTCAAGAAGAGGTATACATGAGTCAACCAATTGCATTTGAAGATAGAAAGCATCCAAATTTTGTTTGTAGATTGAAGAAAGCTTTGTATGGGCTGAAGCAAGCACCACGTGCTTGGAATCAAAGATTGGTCGAGTACCTCACAAGGTGTGGGTATAGTCCAAGTAATGCGGATCCCTCTCTCTACATGAAGAAAGAAGAAGGCAAGCAGGTATATATTTGCATATACATTGATGATCTCATCATAACAAGAAGTGCAAGCTCCAACAAGTGAACATTTAAATTCAGCCAAACGAGTGCTAAGATATGTGAAGCACACAGTCAATCATGCTTTGTTTTATAGATATGATGAAGAATTGCAGGTAAAAGGCTTCAGTGATGCTGATTGGGCTGGTTCGAAGGAAGATAGAAGATCCACTTTAGGTTATGTGCTCATGATAGGTAGCAAACCTATCACATGGAGCTCAAAGGAGCAACCTACTATTGCACTATCATCTACAAAAGCTGAATATAGAGGTTTAGCCTTTGCAACTTGTGAAGCTATGCGGATTAAGAAGCTCTTGGATGATCTTGATGTGCAGGTGGAGACCATTCCAATTTATGGTGACAACATGTCAAGCATTCATTTGACAAACAATCCAATGTTTCATGCACGAAGCAAGCACATAGAAGTACATTATCATTATGTTCGAGAAAAACTTTTGAGCAAGGATATCGATATAAACTTCATTGGAACTAATGACAAGGTTGCAGACATGTTTAAAAAGTCCTTAGATGCTTCTAAGTTAAAGAGATTCAAGGATGACATCAACTTGCAGGATATGGTTGAAGGTGCAAGCTCACATGTGAGCTTGAGGGGGAGTGTTAAAATTAAAGAAGTAAGCTCGTATATATTTTTGCAAAAAGGATTTTCTTCAAGTAGAAGGAAAATACAAAAATGAAAAATGGAAGCAATTACTTCAACAAGTAGTGGAGCCCAAAAGAGAATCAATCAAAAGAGAATCAATCAAAAGAGAATCAATCAAAAGAGAATCAAATCCAAAAACTAAACTGTAAGAGGAGTGGTTGTCCAAACTAGTGGAGAAATGATGGAGAAGAGCTCTCAAACTCATCATGAGAGATTTTGGTCACTTGGATATAAAAGAGGCAAGGGAGGACACTCAAGGATAGAGGAAGGAGGCACGGAAGTTCCCTTGTAGCTAATTTATTTGGTTTGAGTCATTTCGTTTAGTTCACTCTCATAGAGTATGTACAGCCGCACACGCATTTCTGGGTAGTCTACTTGTGAGAGTCATATCTCTCAATATATGTATCCAATTTTAGTGTTTAAACATTCGTTGGAAAGATTATCTTGAGTGCTTACTGTATTTAAAATAGTTTTATGAAATTCTTTATGCTCTATGAGTTATTCAATTTTTAGTGAAGTCTAGTTTTCAACCTAACTGAGTGGACATGTAGCCTATTTTGTATCAAAGAATTGCCAACCCAAATCTACTCCAAATTGAGTGTTTGATAGCTCATTTGAAAGCTATAGGTGGCTTGTTAGAGGGACCAAAGTTTAAAGTTCATTGAGTTTTTCAATTGGTATCAATTTTTATTTGAAGGTTCTGCTGTTGGCAAGAGTCTTGATCCTGAGAAGGTCTTCTACACTTTCCGCTGCAAATAGGAGAGCAATTCTCCAACAGGTGGTGCTTCATATACTGTTGTCCGTGATTGAAGAGTTGATACCTGGGCTCGTAATGCATTGAGTTCCTCTAGGATCTAAGGAGAAGGGTCCACAAGAGTTGGTAGTCCTTGTTGTACAGGTGCTCTTAATTGCAATATCTTGTGTTCTTCTTTGAGTTTCTAGTATTCTTCATTCATACTGTCATACTCCTCGAGTAATCTGACATGATCTTCCAATAACATCTTCATGGATTGAGAGGGGATGGCTTCAAAGCGACTGGGGCTCAACGATTGATCTGATTGATCTAGAGCAACTTCCAAATTCTCTTTGTTCTGTTCCTGTAGATGTTGATTTTCTTCTTTGGCTGCTGCCAAGTGGCATCTGAGCAGTCCCATATTTCTCGTCAGTGTTGCATTCCGAATATTCTACACCCTTAGCAAGTTGTCTATGTCAGTGATGGCTTCTTTGGTCTTTTCTTCACTTTCTAGTTCAAGTTTATGATATGCCTCTCGTAGCTCTTGGTAGCGGTTGTTTAGTGAGCATTCTCGATGGATAGCGAATTGAGCTACGACTGTAAATCGTTGGTTGTCTTCTGTAGCATCTGGTAACTGGCTCCAAGAGATGAAAACTCATCTCTCACTTGAGTCATACATGTGAACATTTGTTGAAATGCAGTGTTGATGGTGGGTGATAAAATTAATGGTGTAGATGCGGTGTGTGTGGGTGGCGATGCAAGGGGAAAGGGAAATAGGGGTGGGAGAGTGGATGCTGTGGTGATTCTGGAAAATTGTGATGTGCCTATGTGTGGGGTAAAATGAATGAAGTGAGTGGTGTGCAATGGGCAGTGATATATCCATGTCATTAGATGTGGTGTCAAGTGCGGTGACTGTGAATAGTGGGGAGACAGTGGGTGCATGCGTGGGTGTAAATACAAGTTTTACAAAGGTCGAAGAATAATTTACACAGGGGGTCTCTTGTACTCCTTGGTGGAAAGGGGAAAGCGAAAATACGGTGGGTTGGGGAGGTGGTACAGGGGAGAAAGTCAATGGGGGTAGAAATGGAAAAAGGGGTCTTGGAGGTGCGGGGAAGGATGGGAAAGATGGATGGAGAAATGGACTAGATAGAAGGGTAGAATTCTTAGGGGGTAGGCTCATTTTGGTGGGTGCGGGAAGTGCGGGAGGAATGGAGGTAAGGAAGGCTTCTGCTACTACACCATCAAAGGAAGTGGGTGTTCTGGGAGAGGTAGGGTGTACGGGTGAGACTGGATGGATGGGAGGTGAACGAGGCTCTGTTGGGGTGGTGGGTACTTCATTAACAATGGTGGTATGTACAGTAGTGGTGCGAGGAGGGGAGTCGATGACAATGGTATCTTCTGCTAATGAGCCTTCAGGGATGACACGCGCTTCCCTGGCCTATTCTGAAGATTGGGCACCCGTTGGTACGTGAATGTATTGACCCGGTTTGGTTAGTAAGCAAACTCTGCGAGGGTCAAACTATGGCAATGACTTCCTCTGCAAATATCTTAATGCTTCATTAGATCCCATAGATTTAACAAGTTCCCTGAAGCCTTTGATGTATACTTCTTTGAAGCCGCCTGTTAGGAGTTCCTGTTTTATAAGTGCCTGGCTTTCTTCCTCAGATAACTTCTTGCGTGCCCAAACTTTTTCCATAGTAGGATATAACTTCCTGATGGCCAGCGTATAAGTTGCTGCTTCAAAGGTTTCATCTTCATGCGTACTGGTATCACCCTGGGTGTCCGTTTGCTGTTCGTGCTCATCTATCTACACATTCTCTTGGGATTCATGAGTGCCCTGGCTGGCTTCATCATCACCCTCATCATCATTCGTCTATGTCCTTTCTTCTTCTGAGTTGGACACTACTTGTCCTTGTGGTTGATCCGGGGGAGTGGTCGGGTCGTTCATATTCTTGAGAAAAGATTTGTCCTTCTAAAAACTCAAATTCACTTGAAAACACATCCTGCATCTCAAAATCAAACGTGGTATCGGGTTGTTCTGCCTCTAAATGGGGTATAGGAAAAGAAAATGCTTCCGCACCAATAGTGGTGGGAACTTCTGTTGCTGTGGTGGTAGGTTCTTGAACGGATGTTGCTTGAGAGGTTATTGCACTGGTAGTGCCTTCTGTAACGATAGGTTGTGATAATCGTATGTGAACAGGTTGTACAGTTATAGGGGCTTCCGTTGAAGACTATTATGGAGAGGGTTGCAGCAGTGACGGTGATTCTGGAACCTAGAGACATGGGATAATACCTCTCATGCACTTTCCTGCGCATCCTTTGCTAGCCTTCCTAGCTTTCTTTGTGGTTCCTTTGAAGTCCTTCAACTCCTCTCCGGTCATTGCATGCTCGATTGGCATGGTCACGTGAGAGCACAATTGGCATGGTCGTGTGAGAGCGCAACATCCATGGATCACTTTCTTTCTCTCCCATCTGTGTTGTGCTAGATACAATTGATCGATAATCTAGCTTGCTAGATCGACCATCTGAGGCCCAATACAAGATAAATATAGTCCAAACCTGGTGCGCTTGTGTGGCATGGTGAAGCGATCCTGAGTAGGGAAAGCGAAATGTTGCATACATATCCTTAAGGGTTTAGAGAGCTCGATTGATCGCTGAAATATCTTCCCACTTAATGACGTCTCCACGTTTCATAGGCTCTGGAATCAGCCTCTCTCGCTCTATAGGAGTATGCATTCCATGGATCTTGATGGCAGCTCTAATCAAATCTTTCGTTAAGTAAAACCTTTTGAATGGAGGGCCATTCACCAAGGACAGCAAAATGAAGGTGCTTGGTAGATCCTTGTTCTCAGAAGCTGTCAATGTTGTTACCAGGTAGTAACATCGGTAGAAATCCGGTTTAGGAAAAGGATCACTGAAGTATTCAGTGAAGCCTGCTCTCACCCAAACATGTTTCAAGTCCTCTGTGCTCTGTAGTCCTTCGAACTCTCTGGAGAAGAATTGGTACTTGCCCCATGTACGGTTATCAAAAGTCAAATTGGCCTCAAAAATGAAATCTGCATCCGCCAATGGTCCTGCTAGCCCTTGAAACCAGTGCGAATTGCGATGAATCTTTTTAGTATACCCCCTAGGAGGGTCATCAATTGGCATAGGTCTTGGAAATCCTTGAAATTTTGGAGGTTGAGCCGTAGGATGGGGCTCAGCAAGTAGTTCACCAATATTAGCCATGGGTACACTGGTGCCAGCTTCAGATGGTCTTTCTTCTGTCTACAAGATGATTGATGCACAAATGGAGCAGATATGCTACAAAATATTATCACATTAGTATGGAAATTAATTATGATCCCATTAAAGTGAGACCTCAATCCCTTTCCATAATCAATGTGTAACCCGTGTAGCCAAGTGTTGTGAAGTGATTTATGCAATGATGTTTGCAGAGCTAATGTAGGTCTCTAGACACCTACATGCTTTTAGATAATGCATACATTGCTTGATGAGGTTGTTATTATGAGTGATGTGGGGTTATGGTGTGTGGATTTGTACAAGGCTTGGTCGTGAATGAGTTATAACAAGGGTAATTTTTAGTCGGGGTGGGAGTAATGTTAGATAAGGGGGTCCGAGAAGGCGTCTGGATACGTTTCGATATCCACTTCCTAAGAGTTTTTGAGCAGGTGGTATGTTTCTGCTGAGTGGCAAAAGGTGATATCGGATGTGGTGGTATTGAGGGTTGAAGAGATTTCTAATGGGTATATATTACATGGCTTGAGGGTTGAGCTATGATAGACTGTTTAGGTACCCAAATCTACCTGGGTGTGGGTCAATTTGTAAGGTACTTTTTGGCAATCCAAAACTATAGACTGTTTGTACTTGTAGAAGAAGGTCGAGAAGACGCTCGATACTACTTTTGATTCTGTCGTAACTTCTTCTTGTCATTGTCTGCATTGGTGAAATCTATCGGTGGTTTTTGTCCTTTTGGCACCCATATTTGTCTCATGCCTCTTGCCTTGTGATACTGATACTGCTTTCCTCTTCATGTTGTCTGAGATGGTCGTCGGTTTGGGTTCTTCTGTTGTGGTTGACTCCTTCGTGGTTGGGGTTGAGAGGTCGGATGGACACTCTGCTTTGGAAAAGAAGGGAGGTCCAACACTTGCAAAACCTACCCATTAGGAAGTGAGGCATTCTATACCACAGATCTAGGCCAATCTGCAGTAAGTGTGGAAGGATGGGCATGGCAAGGTTTCTTGCCCATGTGGCTGTTGATGCAATCCACCTGACCGCTGATGAAGTCCACCTGACCTGCAATGGTCCCCATTTGTTCGCTGCTGGAAGACCAAGGGAAAATATGTTGACATTTTCTAGTCTGGCCCCTATCCATCGGCAAGCTCTCATGGATTGACTTTGGAGGGTTCACGATTAGCCGAGGGATTTGGCCAAATATCTTCCGGTCCTCCATCGCAAGCGTTTCGTAGGGTCGCGGGTCCCGAACCTCAGGCGGAGTGTTGTTAGGGAAGTCAAGTGGTATCATGATCTAAGGTTCCAATCTGCAAGGAGCCTTGTCTAAGATTTAGGTCCAGTGAATGATCGTATAGCCAATCTTGGCCAAGGATTAGGGGTTCTATCAGGTCGTCATCATGGCACACTAGTAGCTTCGTTGTCATAGTCACATCGTGTATGAGGATAGGAAGGTCCACCTCACCCATGCAAGGTGTTTCCATGCCTCCTAGCCCTATGAGGTATGCCTCAACTGGCCACATTTCTAATCTTGAGTCCCTTTAGTGGGACCATCTAATTGTGCTAGTCGCAGCACTTGAATCAATTAAAGCCCTGAGCTCTTGGCAAGGGTTGTCGTGCTCTAGCATAACTGTAATGAATGGTCTCCGATCCACTATGCTAGGATGAGTACTTGACTTTGCTTGACACATGGCCATGGGATATCTCGGTGTTGTTTCTGTCATGGACAAGGAAACCATCTAAACCTTAGATTCCATGTAAATTTCTATACCTCTTGATTGTCTTAGAGTTCGGTGAAACTAATGCCTCCATTGCATCCGGAACGTGCCAAACCCCCAAGATCGATTTTCTATTTGCTAAATTCTGACACTCTGAGGTCCTGTTACAAATTGATGACATCATGATGACATCATCAATTCGTAACCGCCCTTGAAAACCTATATAAGGAGGGGTTGGCCACATTCATAATCAGTCTTGCCAATAGCAGTCTTGGGAGCTCAAGGAGTCATGACCACCAAGTAAGTACTCTCCAAGTTCCAGTTCCAGTTCTTGTCTTGTTCTTTGTTCCAGTCTTCTCTAGTCTAGTTCTTGGACATCTTGTGTTGTCCTCTTATAATCTCATAGTACGAGATCTTGCTGAGTTCCCTCTTGTATTCAGTTCATCTCCCAAAAGGGAGTTCTTGTAATCCAGAGATCTTGTTCCATACTTACGATCCCGAGTTGTGGGATCTCTTGTATCATCTCTAGCTGAGTTATCTATACCTATAGTCCCGGGTTGTGGGACTTCTTGTATCAGCTACTCTAGTTCATCTCCGAGAAGGGAACTCTTGTAATGGGGATATCTTGTTTCCTACCTATGATCCCAGGTTGTGGGATCTCATGTATCGTCTCTAGTCAAGTTTTCCATACCTATTGGTCTTGGGTTGTGGGACGTCTTGTATCAGGTGCGTCTTCTTGTATTATTTTCCCTACGTGGGTGTTCTTGTAATCATAAGTGTATTTTGGAAATCTTTTCTACTGTAGTCAGAGAGCACAATCTAGTGCTCCCCTGACTTTTTGTATTTCCGAAATCTTGTCTATTGAAGTCAGAGAGCACAATCTAGTGCTCCCTTGACATTTTGGCAAGACTACCTTCATCAAGACCAAGAACCATGGAGATTATTCGAGAAGAATTTTTTTCTGCACTTAAAGTAATTCAATAACAAGTCCAAGATATACGAGAGAACCAACAAAGGATTCAACAATAGAGTATTCAAGATGTAATCACAGAAAATCAGAGGCAAATCCAAGAGCTACAGATCATTGTTAGTCAATCTTCTTCAAGTACCCCCATGACAACTAACATGAAGAAAAGTCCAAAAGTGAGCATGCCGGAGAAATTTGATGGGACGAGATCAAAGTTTCGAGGATTTGTGCAACAAGTGAAGCTATTCATAAGGATGCAACCAGA
This sequence comes from Ceratopteris richardii, assembly GCA_020310875.1. Classification (NCBI taxonomy): domain Eukaryota; kingdom Viridiplantae; phylum Streptophyta; class Polypodiopsida; order Polypodiales; family Pteridaceae; genus Ceratopteris; species Ceratopteris richardii. The sequence goes on from CM035422.1 coordinate 27,435,926, forward strand.
TAGGTACCCAGATGATGCTTCTCAAGTAGGACTCATAGGAACTCTATTATATGGTCCTGCTCTTTCATGGTTTGCACCTATCCTTGAGAAGGACATGGATATTTTGCATGATTTCAAGGCCTTTATTCAATAGTTCACATCCTCATTTGGAGATACCAATTTTTCACGTGTTGCCGAAACAAAAGGAAGCTACATCAAGGAAATAGGCATGCATCTACCTATGCATCAGAATTCAGACAAATCATTTGTGACCTCACATGGCATGAGGATTATTTTATCAACCAATTTCGATGGGGCTTACGTGATGATGTTAAGGACCTCATGCTAACCATGCCCAAGGTAAATACTTTGAATGAATTCATGAATCAAGCAATTGAATGTGATAATAGGTTGTTCGAGAGAAAGCAAGAGAAGAAGACTTCTATTAGATATCGAGAATACAACTTTACTTCTATTCCACAACAACATATGCTCGAGGAAACGCAACCAGAACCCATGCAATTGGATCACATCCTGGTGAGACGACTTACAACAAAGGAAAGACAATATTGAAAGGATAATGGATTATGCTTTTATTGTGGAGAGCATGATCATATGGTATTCAAATGCCCTAAGAAAAAGAAACAAGTTGGGATTAGAACTTCCACAATCACCATCCCACATCAAAAGGACCACCATCAGAGTCAAAAGAATAATATAGTTCATCATGAGAATCATACCCTTGATTCTGTACCTCGATATACTACAAACCCTTTCTAGTTTCATCATGGATATCCATCATCATCTTGTTCCAGTACCACATATCAAGAACTCTACAAAGACCAAGAGTTATGAAGATTCAAGTCCTAGAAGATCTCAGAGTCACATAACCGCTCTTCATGGAACTCGTCGCTTGAGGGGGAGGTGATGTCATGGACAAGGAAACCATCTAAACCTTAGATTCCATGTAAATTTCTATATCTCATGATTGGCTTATAGTTTGGTGAAACTAATGCGTCCATTGCATCCGGAACGTGCCAAACCCCAAGATCGACTGTCTATTTGTTGAATTCTAACACTCGGAGGTCTTGTTACAAATCGATGACATCATGATGACATCATCAGTTTGTAACCGCCCTTGGGAACCACCCTTGAAAACGTATATAAGGAGGGGTTGGCCACATTCATAATCAGTCTTGCCAATACCAGTCTTGGGAGCTCAAGGAGTCGTGACCACCAAGTAAGTACTCTCCAAGTTCCAGTTCCAGTTCTTGTCTTGTTCTTTGTTCCAGACTTGTCTAGTCTAGTTCTTGGACATCCTGTCTTGTCCTCTTATAATCTCATAGTACGAGATCTTGCTGAGTTCCTTCTTGTATTCAGTTCATCTCCCAAAAGGGAGTTCTTGTACTTCAGAGATCTTGTTCCATACTCACGATCCCGGGTTGTGGGATCTCCTGTATCATCTCTAGCTGAGTTATCTATACCTATAGTCTTGGGTTGTGGGACTTCTTGTATCAGCTACTCTAGTTCATCTCCGAGAAGGGAACTCTTGTAACGGGGATATCTTGTTTCCTACCTACGATCTTGGGTTGTGGGATCTCCTGTATCATCTCTAGTCAAGTTTTCCATACCTATTGGTCTTGGGTTGTGGGATGTCTTGTATCAGCTACGCCTTCTTGTATTATTTTCCCTACGTGGGTGTTCTTGTAATCATAAGTGTATTTCGGAAATCTTGTCTACTGTAGTTAGAGAGCACAATCTAGTGCTCCCATGACATTTTGTATTTCTGAAATCTTGTCTATTGAAGTCAGAGAGCACAATCTAGTCCTCCCCTGATAGTTTCTAGTTGGTTATAATTTTCTCTCCCTATTCCTTGTCTTCTTAGCTTCATGCACTTAATGCGTTCTATAGCTTCTGCCTAAGCTTATGCACGTATTCTCTTTTCTTCCTCATGCTTCTTTGCCAACGTGAGTCGTCTAAGCATATCCTCCAGTATGAGGTTCCTGATATAGCCTGACTCTACAGCCACTAATGCAATTAGGCATTATGTCTCCTTCTAGGGTGGCTAATTGTACCGCTCCACTGGTCGAGAGTCTGTTAATGATCATAGGTCCATAACCTCGCTTTTCTAACTTCCGTGCGTGTTGTTTCAATGTATATACTATGACTAAATCTCCTTCTTTTAAGCCTTTATCTTTCACATGCCCATCCAAATAGGCTTTCTGTCATTTCTTTGCCACATATATACCTACTGTTGCTTTCAGCATGGTTTCTCCTAATCATTCCAAGTCTATTATTCTTGATGATAATTCATGGCTAGTCCACTGATGTTCTTGTGCAACCTTAAGGGTCGGTATCAAGAAGTCCAAAGGACGCACAACATTCTGACCAAAAACCATCTGAAAGGGAGTTGCATTGAGTACGGTCTTGTAGGCCACTTGATATGCCCAAAGAGTGTGGTGTAACTGTTTGTCCCAATCTGAATGTTTGTTGTTCACGAGTTTCGTCAGTACATTACAAAGGATCTTGTTAGTGCTTTCAGCCTGACCATTGGCCTGAGGATGATATGGTGTGGATTTCTTGTGAATCACCATAAAATCCTGTAACAAATATTCAATGACTTGGTTTAGAAAGTGAGTTCCTTGATCGCTCACTAACTCTATAGGCAATCCATATCTTGTAAAGACATTTTCAAATAAGAATTTTACAGTCATGTGTGCATCATTCTTTTTTGTGGCCTTTGCCTCTACCCATTTGGTAAGATAATCTGTCGCAACAATAATGTATTCAGCATGTGTACCTTTTGCAAGGGGGGTTAATGGGTCCTACAAAGTCTATACCCCACTTAGAAAATGCATGTCCTCCCATCATGGGTTTCAATGGCATTTCATCTCTGTGAGTAGGAAATTGAGTTCTCGGGCACACATCACATCTCTTTACATAGGTATGTGCATCCATGTGAAGAGTTGGCCACCATAATCCTGCAAAGAGGATGGCTTTGATTATCCTATCAGGTCCAAAATGACCTCCTGCAACACCTTGGTATGCAGTCTCTAGTACGCTCAAATAATCATTTTCATGAACACATTGTCTTAGGTATCCATCTCGTCCTCGTTTGTATAGCTTATCACCAATAAGCACATAGACTTGAGCTTCCTACTCTAGACTTCGTTGTCGTGCTAAGGTCATTCCTTGAGGGAATGTGTTTGTCCTCCAGTATGTCACTAAAGATTCACTCCATTTTGGTGTGAGAGAAATGTGATATAGAGTAGCATGTTTTACTGGTGGTCTTTCACAACAAACATGGCCTTCTTTACACATCGTGTAGACATCTGCTTCCATAGAAGGCCAATATACTCCTAGTCTATGCAGATTTTGCAATGTACAATGTTTCGAATGATGTTGCTTTAATGCACCTGTGTGCTAACTATAACCAATTCGCATGTTCTGATTCATGTACACAAAAAGCAATAATCTTTTGATTATCCTGTTTATATTTACTTCCTCCCATGATTTGGTATCTTTGAGACTTGGTAATCCCTCCTTCCTTGATCCTTATCCTAGGATTCTTGGGCCCATATGTTAGCATAGGGATAATCGTCCTTAGCCTATTCTGGTGCTATCTCAAGGTTAAACAAGTATGCATCTGGTAATTCATCTACTATTCCTTGAGGGGTTTCTCCTGTGGTTAATCTTGAAAGGTGGTCAGCTCTAAGATGTGTCTTTCCTTTCCTGACTACTACCTCAAAATCATACTCCATGAGTAATAGAAACCAACGTATCAATCATCCTATTTTACAAGGCTTGTTGACTAAGTACAGTAGTGCCTGATGATCTGTGAAGAACTTGAACTTATTCGCCAACAAATAATGCCTGAATTTCTTCACTACGTAGATCATTCCTAATCCTTCTCGTTCCGTCGTGGTATAATTTCTTTCTGCTGTGTTCAACTGTCTGTTTGTGTAAGCTATAGGGAGATCTATATTACCTTCCTTCGTGGGTTATGCTAACACACATCCTATGGCATAATTGGATGCATCCACATGTACATGGAATGGCTTACTCAAATCTACGGTTGTCAATATAGGTGTTGAGCACAAACGTCGTTTAAGTTCATTGAATGAATTCTCACACTCGTCTGTCCATTCAAACTTGGTCAAAAGAGAATAAAGAGGCTTGGCTATGATGGCATACATGTTTATCAATCTCCTATAATAACCACAATGGCCCATAAAAGCTTGTACCTCTTTCACGTTAGTTGGCCTAGGTAGGTCTGCAATCACTTCCACCTTTTCTTCATCTGTTGAAATTCCATTCTTTGACAACCTATGGAGTGGACTTTGAAGAGACATTCAGCCCCGTGGCAAAGATGAGCACCATTAGGACACTCATTGCAATGACTGCTAGCAAAGGATGGAAGCTTTTCCAATTGGATATCAAGAATGCCTTTCTCAATGGAGACTTGGAAGAAGAGGTATACATGGAGCAACCACTAGGTTTTGTTCATAAAAAGTTTCCACATCATGTTTGTAGGTTGAAGAAGGCACTTTATGGCCTAAAGCAAGCTCCAAGGGCTTGGAACCAAAGATTGGTGGACTATTTGATCAAATGTGGTTACAATCAATGCAAGGCGGATCCATCTCTCTTCATCAAACAAAGAGGAGAACTTGTAGTCTACATGTGTGTGTATGTAGATGATGTTATCATTACAGGTAATGATACAAAGGGCATTGAGGAGATCAAGGCAAAGCTTGGAAAGGAGTTTAGGATATCTGATCTTGGAGATCTTAGGTATTTTCTTGGCATTGAAGTTGTATACAAAGAAGAAGGTATTATGCTCATACAAAGGAAGTATATTCTAGACCTACTTGAGAGGTTTGGGATGCTACATTGCAAGCCTATTTCAAATCCCATGGAAGTTAATGTAAAGCTAAGCTCCATTGATGGAGAGCCATTAGAGGATGTAACTTTTTATCACTCTATTGTAGGCTCTTTCAATTATGCCACAATAACTAGGCCTGACATAGCATATGGAGTTGGAGTGTTATCATAATTTATGCATAGTCCAAGGACTACACACTTGCAAGCTGCAAGAAGAATGTTACAATATCTCAAGTCCACTATAAATGAAGGATTGTTCTATTCATTTGATGATGATATGCAGGTCAAAGCTTATTCTGATGTGGATTGGGCCGGTTCCAAGGAGGATAGAAGAAGTACAAGTGGTTACCTACTCATGCTAGGTAGCAAGATCATCTCATGGATTTCAAAGAAGCAACCCACGGTGGCATTATCTTCCACCGAGGGTGAGTATAGAGCTTTGGCTCAAGTCACATGTGAGCTAATGTGGATTAAGAAGTTATTTATGGAGCTTAATTTGCAAGTTGACACATATCCAATTTTTTGTGACAATATGAGTAGCATTCATCTAGCATCAAATCCTGTTTATCATGCTAGAACCAAGCATATTGAAGTGCACTATCACTTCATAAGGGAAAAGGTGATATCGAAGGAAGTTTCAGTACATCATATTGGTACCAAGGACCAAGTTGCCGACATGTTTACAAAGGCTTTGGATGGAATGAAGATTTCAAAATTCAAGCAAAGCATCAACATGAAGGAGCTTGGATGAGGATGAAGAATTGAAGCTTGAGGGGGAGTGTTAAAAATCAAGCTTCAAGCTACAAATTCGTGGGGAATCTTTTATGGACATGTAAAGCAATCAAAGGAAGCCAAAAGCCACGAGATTCCATCAAGAAAAGTCACTCAACCACTCCCCAAGTCATCTCAACTAATTCCTCCAAGTTAGGAGGCTGATTTGGAAAGGTAATTCCTAGATTTTAGGGGCACACTTCTCACTATAAAAGGAGCATGTATCCCTAATTCTTTTGGGCCATCTTCTTGGAGTTTTAGCTCATGTAAAGTGAGCAATAAGTGCTGGAGTTGTGATAAACAAGCCCCTTGCTTGCTTGTTTGTTTTCTTTTAGTAGGCATATCTATGTGTGCGCGCAGGCAATGTTGCAACTCTCTACCCCTGAGTTGTTAGCATTGGTTCTCCCTCATATTGTATCCATTTGATGTAATTCTTGTCTCATTGGATAGATATTAGAGTCTAATTTATGCTCACAAGTTCTCTGGAGCATTCTCTGAGTAATCTGGGAGCAACATTCATTTTAGTGAAGTTGTGTGATTGATATCTCTCTCTGTGTGTAGGCTCTGTTGGAAATATTTTGCTCTCTGTTGTAAAGGCTGGTTCTCCTTCTCTATTTATCCATTTGCTATGATTTTGGTGTCATTGGGTAGCTATTAGAATGCTCTAAAGTTGACTCAAGTTTGAGATTCAATCTCTATATAATCGCTGAGAAAAGCTTGCTGGAGTGAAGTGAGGTCTCTGCTTGACTAGCAGTTGTGAGCATTCAACTAGCTCATGTTGTAGACATTGTTTCTCTTCGTGTAAGCATCCATTTGAAGTAAAATCTGTTTTGTTGGAAAGCTCTTGGTTTCTACTACTATTCTAGGAAAGGATCACTGGAGTTCTCTGCATAAGCTATGAGCAAGAGCACTTTTGGTGTGCAGAGGTCAAAGAAGGATACCTGTGGAGGTCATTCGCGCTTCGTCATTGCTTAGGGGTTGAGATACTTCCCCCTTCATGCCCATGTTCAAGACTTGGGCATCCCCCACTATATATATATATATATATATATATATATATATATATATATATATATATATATATAGGTGTGTATGTGTATACACACACACATATATATATATATTTACCTATATATACAGACACACACACACATACATACATACATACATACATATATATATATATATATATATATATATATATATATATATATATATATATATATATATATGTGTGTGTGTGTGTGTGTGTGTGTGTGTGTGTGTATGTATATGCCAAAGTTGTGAGTAGTTGTAGCCATTGTGCCAATGTTCTTGCCCTTTGATAGTGGGATTTGAATTTGGGCATGCGACACACTAGGCATTCTTTTTATATACCTTTTGGTCCATTAGCATGAATGTTTTTTACAAAAAATAGACCTTAGATGTATTCTTTTCTAATCTTCTAGAGCACATTTCTACTGAATAATTTCTATTCTAGTATAGAATTTGGCTCAAATACTTGAAAATCGAGCTCGCCTCTTCGCAAGTTGAGTGAGAACATTGAGAACTCATTGTTGTAGCTCTTGGTAGCCTCACTATCCATTTCTTCACCTCTCTCCTAATCCATACCTATAGGTTAGTAAGTTGAATATGAACTTGAATAATTGCCATTCTAATAATTCATATTATAGAGTGACTATTTTGCATATATATATATATATATATAGTAAAGAGTTTCTCTCCGTGCTCATATGCTCCCAAGTGGATGCTTTTGGATACATCGATGGTTCCTACATACCATTTAAAGAAAGATATGGCAACACTTCTTTTGAGCCAATGGCTCTCTAAGATAATCTGAAACTCACTATTTGAGTCATATAAAAAAACAAATAATAATTCTTCGATAGAACTTGTGTGTGCTTAATGAATAAGCCTTTCTACTCCAAGTTTACCTTTATCCAATGCCTTAATGTCTCTTAAGATGGTATAGGGTCGTCACACAACCCTACGACTACTCTTTTAGAGTGTTGATTCTGCCAAACTTTAAGGTCAAAACTATTCTTATCTATGATTAAAGCTTCCTCTTCATCTTTCGGGTCCATATGATCAACCTCAAGATGGTGCGGGTTCTCAGTAACAATAGACTTGCCTTTCAAATTAGGAATAAAAGAGGAAGATGAAACATTAACTTCTATGCTTTGAATCAGAGATGAAGAAAGAAAAAAGCCTGTTGACCTCTAATGGTGTTTGCATAGGACTTGATGATTGAAGGCCTTTGCGCATCACTGATTGAGCCTTCCAATGTTTGACTTGGGAAACATTCTTCAAAGTTATTCACCTTTGTCATCACATTATGCTTTGTAATTCCATCTCTGAGTGCTTCGTGAAGCACCATTGCCTTCCAAGAGGGGAGATGAAATAGAATTCAAAGGTTGCCAAGCACCATATGTGCTGGTTGATAGAAGAAAGGACCTCGATAGCTCTGATACATGCATAGGAGAACAATCTCCTGGCGAAAAAGATAGACACAAGAGGGTAGGATTCCAACTTCTCTCCAACCTTTGAATTGTTTTTTTTTAATGAAAGAGCCCCTGCGAACTAGAAAGAAACCACCTGTAGCTCAGTGATGAGTAGCACCTCCTTTAATGTCAATCCGAGAAGACATGAGGATGGTATGAAGACCTAGAGCAAGTGAAGGCACAAGTGCATGAGTGAGAAGCACACTAACATGCACACACATACACACACACGCGCACACACAGTAAGACAAAGAGTGAGAAGCAATGGAGTTCTTTAGATTACCTCCAAAATGCTCATACAAGTTCAATTCAAATACAAGCTAACCTCAAAAATGAGCTCTCTAGCTCTATTCATAGTTTTTGACTAGGTTTTGGCCCTGTCCAGACCTAGTGTCCGGCCTAGTTAAAAATTAGGTTCCAGGGCCAATTTGAGGGCTTAAACGGAGTCTAAAAAATACGAAAATTGATATGTAGGTACTTCTAAGGCTCCTCAAGCTCAAGGACTCCTTGGCTTGCACAAAATGGAGCTACAAAAATATGAAATGGTATTTACAATGATTGTTAGTGATAAGAATCACTGTTATAAAGATGTTGATTTGGAAAAATTTGAAGGGCCTATCTGCCAGATTTGCGTCGACTGCTTTGTCTACTTAATCCTTCACCTCGCTCTGACTCTCTCCGCTGGCTTCCTTGTCTAGTCAGTCCTTGGGTGCCCATACTGCTCTCAACACCCCCCCCCCTCTCTCGCGTCTGTCGTCCCTGACAGACCCTTGTTGCTGGGAGTGTTGGATGTAATATTCCACAACCTGAGTGGCAAGCTGATGTTCTTGTATGCGTAGTCCTCTGGCCAAGTCTGTCATCATACGATCCCAATCAATTGGTCCTGGAATGTCCGAATGTGGCAGACGTAACTGATCTGCATGGATCGCTTGTTCTACTGTGAATAGATGTAGCAAATGTGTGGGTCTGGGAATGAAAATTTCTGAATGATATTCCCAGAATCCCGTAGAGAACATTTCCTCAAATGTCTGCTTGAAGCATGCGGGTAAGTACTTTATTCGTGCATGCCAGGCAAAGATTATAGTGACCGAGGGAGTCTGGCTCATGTCGTAGACTAAATCCTTGTTACCTTGGGAGAATCCAGGGGCAGAGATGTATGGAGCTTGTACCATCCGAAAGGTTTTGAAGACAATGGTCATGAGCTCGAATATTTTCACACACATTTTCGCTGCTATGTCGGGTACATTATTTAGACGTGTAGACCAGTGCCGAATTGTTGATATCATGTAGGCTACGGTTGGGGTCCCTCGAGGTGGAGCAAAATATGGATAGTTAACCCAAGCCGAGCATTCTTTATTGTTGCGTACCTTGATCGCAAATGCTTGCCAAGATCTGCGACGTACCATTGGGCAATAACATGGATTATACTTGATATACAGTGGCATGGTTGCCCAGGTGCTCATCATCTCAGGGTAATCGGTTAGTAGACGTGCACGCCAATTAGGCTGGAAAATCGAGCCCGCATGTGCATCTGTCGGTAAGTCCTCTGGCTCAAATTGAGTGGCAAATGTGGGCTCCTTCCCTGTATGTCTTTTAACTTCTGCATTATAATCATGTAGCAAGACAAAATAAGGCATGTATTGCGACTCTGATGTTGTGATTAACCATTGGTGGGATAGGTTCTGAAAGTAAGAAGACCGAAGGACAGTTTCTTCCAGATTTGTGAGAGATTGCATTTGCACGGCAACGCGATCATCATGTGTCTTACCCACTTTCTCGACCCTTTTGACCCAATCTGGAACTTGAATTTCTAAAGTGTCCTGTCCTTCCTCTGTAATCCGACCACCAGGTGTTGGCATTGGCTCGTACGGCTCTTCATAGCTGTCATCAACGGGGATTTCCACTACTGTTTCAGGTTCTGGTTCTTCAGTGGGCGAGGGGGGCCTTTCATATGGTAAGAGGCGTGCTTGGAGTTTTGCCATCTGTTTCCGGAGGGTCTCTACTTCTTCTGTAGAGTGTTGCAAGATTACCGGCTCCTGTTGAGCTGTGGGGGCACTGGCTATCTGTTTCTTTAGGTCTGCACATTCAGTCTCTAACTTTTCATATGACTCCAAGAAATTTGCATGCTCCTCAAGTAAGATGTGAATGTCTTCCGATGGGACTGCTCTATACTTGGTAGGGCTAATGGTTGCGCCTGCAGTTCCTTCCATAGCCGCTTCAAAGTTGTCTTGGTTTTGTTGTTGAAGCCTCTTGCTCTCTTCTAGTGCTGCTGCCATATGCTTCCTTAATAGCCCAAGGTTGCGTCTAAGTGTAGCATTAGATATCATTTGCGCTTGGAGCACTGTTTCTAGTTCCTTGACTGCTTGATCATCTACTGTCGATGTCTTTGATTCCAATTCGGAGTGAGCCTGCTGTAAGGTGGTATGCTCGGTTAGGAGCGTTTGGTAATCAGCTTCAAGAGTGGTGACTCTAGCTTGCAGACGCTGAGATTCTGCCTGGAGGGCCGTAGTGCGTTCTTCCAATTGATGGTATTCTTGTTTTAGTTGATGTGCACATTGACGTAATGTGTTGAACGTGCTATTTACATTATGACATGCAAGGGGAAAAGTTTGAAATGCAGGGGAGGTGGGATTGGGGAGGGTAGTGAATGTTGTGTGTGCCAATGATGTGGTGAGTGGTGAGGTGGGGGGTAGTGGAGGGGGAGAGGGTGGAATTGTGGGGAGAGGTGCTGTGGTGGGTGAAATGTCCATTGGGTCAGACAGAGTGGTGTGTATAGGGGCTACCATGTAGGTGGGTATGGTAGGTGAAGTGAGTGTGGTGTTCGTGTAAATTGATGTCGTTGCGAACATCGCGGAAATGTGCCTTTGAAACATTGGAGAGCGGATGAACTGCTCCACAAAGGACGGGTATTGGGGTGGTGAGGTCAGGTTGAAAGAGGTGTAGGGGCCAGATGGGAAGTGAGGGTCATGGAATGGAGGTACCCGTATTGGGGGATAGGCTGGGAAACACAGGGTGCCTTCTGTGGGTGCTGGGTTTCCAACCACACTTGGGATTATGGGATGGCCAGTTATGGGTTCGGAGGATAGAAGGGTTGAAGTGTACAATGGATTGGTGACGAAAGAGAAGAGGGTGTCCTGTGAGGTGGGTTCTCGGAATGAGAATGATGTGAATGAGGATGGGTTATAAGTGAAGGTAGAGGTGATGACTGTCGTTTCTTCCATGGTGGGAGGTGGTGGTGGGGTGGAGAAGGTGGTGATGGGGGATGCTGGGGTGAGATGGGTGATGTCTGAACGAAGGTTTCAGCAGAGAGGTCAATGGTGGTGATGGGGGTAGCTGTGGTTTCAATGGGTACTTCTTGTTCTGTGACGGGTATCTTGATAGTCTTACCTGCTCGGGGTAATGTGTCAACTCTGCGTTTGTCATACCTCAGGAACTCCTAAAGATTCTGACACTAATTTGAGGGTGTCAATGAAATGTTGATCCACCCCATCATCTGATAGCATTTCTTGCATCAAAGCTTGACCTGATACAAGAGAGAGTTGATGCCTTTCTTGTACTGCTTTGATTGTGTCGTATAACCTTTGTAGTTGAGCTGTATATGCAGGTGCACCTACAAGTTCTGGCACTTCTTTTTGCTCATCATGATGCTCTTGATCATAATCCTCCTCATCTTCCTCCTGTTCTTCTTCTTCATTATCCTCTTCATCCACTTCAACTGTGGTGACAGGTACTTGGGAGGTTGTTGCTTGCGTTTGCACATTCTCCACTTGTTGTGCCTCTTCTGCCTCCAGCTCTACATCTTGTAATAATTGTTCGAAGTCTTCATTCGTGAGTTCTTCCAAAGGTGCACCACTGGGAAATTCAAGATCGGTTGGGATGGGAGGGAATATCAAGTTAGGACCATCGGTGCTGCGTCTTGGAAGTCGGAGTGTGAATGGTCGGACTCTTCGGGGTGGAGGGGTGACATCTGGTGTTAGGGTGGCTCCACGTGGTTGAGCACAAGGGACTTGGACAGTACCTCTCATCTTCTTAGAAGGGGGTCCAGTGGATGTCCTGCCTCTAAACTGCTCTACACGATTCCACATTAGGGCCCGTTGAATAGGGATGTCATAAGCCAAACACCTATAAATGATTCTCGTCAAAGCACAGCATCCATATAAAACCTGTTTCCGCGGCCATCGTTTGTGAGCTAGGTGTATCTGATCAATTATCCAGTGGGGTAAGTTGATGGTGAGGCTCTGTACCAAATCTTTTTGGGCGGCATGGTGAATCTATCTTGGGCAGGAAAAGCAAAGTGTTGCATGCACATGCAAAGGTGTATTGCAATATTAGGCGTCATGGACACCATGTCCTTGAGTTTGGTGAGACTTCGATTCTTCATGTAATCCGGTACTAGGGTTCCTTCTCTGTAGGAATATGCATTCCGCGCATATCTAGAGCCTCCCTCACCAAGTTGTTTGATAGCCTAAACCTCTTGAGCTCATTCCCCTTTGTCAGAGATGGAATCACAAATGAGCTTGCACCTTTTGGGTTCTTGTTTGGAGTCAAGGTGTTGATGAGATAGTAGCATCGCATGAAGTCAGGCTTTGGGAGCCGTGCACTGAAATATGCATCCAATCCTGCCTTCTCTCATATCGAACGTAGACCTTCTACATTTTGTAACTTCTCGAATTCTCTTGTAAAGAAATGGTATTTACCTTGCTTCCCATTGAAGTCCAACTCTGATTCCCATAGGTACGTTCCCTCTCCCAAGGGTCCTGCCACTTCACTAAACCAGTGGGAAGTTTTTCCTACGGGCATGGTATGGCCACTGGGAGGGTCGGCTATAGGTATGATTTTGATGGCCTGCAATTCTTCTGGTCTTTTGTTTGTTTCAGGCAGAACGGGTAAACTGTCTAAGTCCACCACTTGCTGGCTCGTTTCTGTTTGAGAGCTAGTTCCTGCCGCCTCAGCCATGTTGAAAACTTCGCAGCTGGTTCTGTGAGAATATATGAATAGATGTTAACATTGCAATGGACACAAAAATGACACTGTGTCCCCGTTACAACATTAACATGAGGTTCGGGAGAGGTTAGGGGGTTAGTAAGTGCTCGGTGCTTGTGTGTATAGTTAGGAATTGGGTAGACCTAAGAACTAAGCGGAATGATGTGATGTGAGAGTGACGTAGTTAGTAGGTGGACATGGATTTACAACTGGGGTCCGGGGGTTTATTACAAGTTTTAGGTTGCCAAATGCAATGGATAGGTTTTGATCTTGACTTTGTGGAGACTCTGGAGAGTGTGATAGGGTATTTACTTGAAAACTGGGGCTTTTTAGGGACCCATTTACAAGTGATTCTACTTGTGCTCATGGAAGAATACGTGTTAGTGCGTGATGTGTAAGACTGGGCCTCAGATGTTCGCGTGAGTGAAACATGTTGTACAGGGTTTGGCCTTGGTGTAGCTATTTGAGCCCGCAAGCAAGCCTTAGGCACCCAGATTTGTCGTGATTGTGGGCTGGCCTTCATTGACTTCTTGGGTACCCAAATAGACTTCACTTTCGCAGAAGAATTTATGAAGGACTTCTTATTAGTGTCGTGTTGTTGATTACTAATAAGAGGTTTTGGCCGTGGTGCTGGCCTGGTCGGAACAGGGTGTTCGCCTTTTCGCCTCCATACTTGTTTCATCGGCTGAAACAATTTGCTTTGCTCCTTTTTTTGGCATCCAGTATAGGTAGTGTTCTGCTTCTTCTGTATTTGATCTGCCGTTGGCTGCTGCATCCTTCTGGCCTTTGGAAAAGAAGGGAGTACCGTCTTATCCTTGACTCCGTTGTTGAAACAATCCTCTTTCTGCATCATACATTTTTGGACAAGAATAGCATTGTCAACTTCATGTGCACCCCTGGAAGGACCAGGAGTTCGTGCCTTACCTAGTTCCTTGAGTGCCTCATTTTCCAGTTCAACTGTAATTCGACTATGATTTACCCATACCTGAAGAAGTCCACTTCTTAGGTTTAGGTTGACTGCATGATCATAGATCCAGTCCTGACCCAAGACAAGAGGCTCAGTGAGGTCCTCATCTTGACACACTAGTACTTTGACTGTCATTGCTTCGTCTTAAATTGAGATGGGAAGATCCACCTTGCCCATGCAAGGGGTTTCCACACCTCCCAATCCTATGAGATATGTTTCTATAGGATTGACAGTTAATTTCAACTCTTGACAGTAAGACAACTTGACAGCACTAGTGGATGCACCTGAGTCAATCAAAGCTCTTACAGTCCTTGCACCCTTTCCTTGTCCTATATCTAAGGTTATAAAAGGACGTCGATCAATTATCCTATGAGAGCTGATACCTGAAACTTCACACATAGCCACATGATATCCTTGATCTGCATATGCATCTGGCTTAGGTTGCTCTCTGCCTTGTCTTCTTAATTTCATTCTCTGTATGCGCTCCAATGCTTCTGCTTGAGCTTCTTCTCGAATTCATCTTTCTTCTTCTTTGCGTTTCTTAGCAGTGTTGAGTCGACTTAGCATCTCTTCCGTCAGAGGTTCCTGATATAACTTGACTCTGCACCCGCTTATATAGCTCGGGAGAACATCGCCGTCTAATGTGGCTAGTTGTACTGCTCCACTTGTTGAGATTCTATTAATGATCATGGGTCCGTAGCCTCTCTTCTCTAGTTTCCTCGCATGTTGTTTCAAAGTGTAGACTAGTACTAGGTTGCCTGCCTTCAAACCTTTATCTTTGACGTGGGCATCAAAATATGCCTTCTGCCGTTTCTTAGCTGCATATATCCCTGCAGCTGCCCTCAGTCTTGTTTCTCCTAATCGTTCAAGGTCGGAAAGTCTAGAGGAATACGATCTGAAAGGGGGTGGCTTGGAGTACCGTTTTGTAGGCCACTCGATATGCCCAAACAGCATGGTGTAGCTGTTTGTCCCAATCAGAGCGTTTATTGTTCACTAATTTCGTTAGTACATTGCATAAGATCTTATTGGTGCTCTCAGCCTGGCCATTTGCTTGAGGGTGATAGGGGGCAGACTTCTTATGTACTATCAAGAATTCTTGGAGCAGATTTTCAATAACTTCATTCAAGAAGTGAGTGCCTCTATCACTAACTAGCTCTATAGGTAGCCCGTATCTAGTGAACACATTCTCAAATAAAAACTTAGATGTTGTTTGAGCATCGTTCTTTGTTGTGGCTTTTACCTCTACCCACTTTGTTAGATAGTCTGTCGCAACAATGATATATTCTGCATGGGAACCCTTAGCTGGGGGATTAATAGGACCTACGAAGTCTATTCCCCACTTAGAGAATGCACGTCCACCCATCATAGGTTTCAGTGGCATCTCATCTTTACGTATAGGATACTGAGTTCTCTGACAGACATCACATCGTTTCACATAGGTATGTGCATCCATGTGAAGGGTCGGCCACCAGAAGCCCGCAAATAGTATTGCCTTGATCACCCGATCTGGTCCAAAGTGTCCTCCTGCTACACCTTGGTGAGCAGTTTCCAAGATCTTGAGATATTCACTTTCATGGACACATAGTCTCAGGTAACCATCCTTACCACGCTTGTAAAGATTATCACCAATGAGTGAGTACTCTAGGGCTTCTTGTTCTAGACTTCTTTTCCTAACCAGATTCATGTCTGGAGGGAATGTTTTCGTCCTCAGGAAGGATACTAGTGGTTCACTCCAATCTGGCACTATGGACACTTGATAAAGAGTGGCACGTTCCACAGGTGGTTTAGTGCAACAGATTGGGCATTCCTTGCACAACTTTTGGACATCAGCTTCCATAGTTGGCCAATGCACTCCCTATCCTCTTGTGCCATTTGATGAGTAGTGTTGCTCTAATGCACCTACATGTGCTAATTGCAACCATTTAGTGTACTCATCCTCTTCCACACAACAAGCCAAGATCCCTTGATCTGTGTGCTTGTACATACTACCTGCCATGATGTGATACTTTTGAGCTTTTACTACCTCTCTATCGTTGTTTTGAGTAGTGTTGCTCTAATGCACCTACATGTGCTAATTGCAACCATTTAGCGTACTCATCCTCTTCCACACAACAAGCCAAGATTCCTTGATCTGTGTGCTTGTACATACTACCTGCCATGATGTGATACTTTTGAGCTTTTACTACCTCTCTATCCTGTGTGTTTACTATTGGGTGGTTAGGCCCGTATGTCAATACTAGCACTAATGACTTAGCCCACTGCGGCACCACTTCCAAATTAAACAAGTAAGCATCAAGAAGGTCATCTGACACTCCTTGTGGGGCTTCTCCAAATGTGAGCCTAGAGAGATGGTCTGCTCTCAAGTGAGTCCTACCTTTCCTTACCACAACCTCAAAGTCGTATTCCATTAGTAAGAGAAACCATCTTACTAATCTACCTGTATTGCATGGCTTGTTCACGAGATATAGCAGTGCCTGATGGTCAGTAAAAAATTTAAACTTATTTGCAAGCAAATAATGTCTAAACTTTTTAACTGCATATACCATGCCTAATCCTTCTCGTTCGGTGGTTCTATAATTTCGTTCAGCTGCATTCAATTGTCTACTAGCATAGGCAATTGGAAGATCCATATTACCTTCACCAGTATGTTGTGCGAGTACACACCCAATAGCATAATTGGATGCATCCACATGAACATGGAAAGGCTTATTCCAATCTGGTGTGGTTAAGATTGGTGTTGAACATAATCGCCGTTTAAGCTCATTGAAGGAATTCTCACATTCATCCGTCCACTCAAAGTTAGTCAAAAGTCCATACAGAGGCTTTGCAATGATGGCATACATGTGTATAAACCGTTGGTAATAACCACAAGCCTGTACTTCCTTGATGTTCTTTGGCCTAGGTAACTCGGCTATGGCTCTCACTTTCTCTTCATCAGTGGATATGCCATTCTTTGACACTATGTGTCCTAGAATCTTGCCTTGCCTGACCATAAAAACGCACTTTTCTGGGTTTAGGCAGACTTGATATTCTCTACATTTGTCAAAGATTTGTCTGAGTTCAGGAATATGGGTCTGCCTAAAGTTGGAATGAGCGCAAAGATCATCAACATAGACTTCCAAATTCTCCCTCAGGAATTCTTTAAACACGTGACACATCAATCTTTGAAAGGTAGTCGGTGCATTGGTAAGCCCGAACGGCATTACCCGAAAGGCAAATACGCCCCACTTCGTGGCAAAAGCTGTCTTATGCTGATCTTCTGGAGCTATGGCTACTTGATTGTAGCCCGATATCCATCAAGGAAGCTGTACACTTCCTTGCCTGCTACTCTTTCTAAGAGATGTTCTGTGATGGGAAGCGGATAGTTATCTCGAATTGTGGCTGCATTGACCTTCTTCAAGTTAATGCATACACGCAGCTTGCCATTCTTCTTGGGCACCACTACGATGGGGGATACCCACTCAGTGTGCTCAATTTCATAGATGAATCCAGCTTCAACCAGTCGATCTATCTCCTCTTTGATCTTGGCAGCATAATTATCATTATATGTATATGGCCTTTGCTTAGAGGGTTTGGCATCTGAGGTCATGGGGATAGTGTGTGAGCATATGTCTGGATCAACCCCCTTCAAATCCTTGTAACTCCAAGCGAATACATCTCTGTATTCTCTTAGCAAGGCTATTAGCTCTTGTTCTTCCTCTTCTGTCAGGTCATGGCCTATGTATGTGCATCTCTCTTCTCCTTCTTCTATGGCTACCACAATTTTCTTTGTGGTTTCTTTGTTATCATAGGCCTCTCCTGATTGTGCCTCACCTTTAGGCATTCTCACCATGACTCTTCTATCGTCTATCTCATACTTTTTAAAGTTTTCAGGGACCTCAAACAAAGATTCTTCCTCTGCTTGTGTGACTTCTCTCTTCTTTCTTTTCTTTCCTTCTTCCTTAGGAGTTACATGCGTGGCTAGCCTTACATCATTTGTAAGCTCTCCGTGCCCCTGGGGTTGAAATTCTACTTCATAGAAGTATTCTTCATCTGATGCAAAAGGTGGGTCCATAATGATTGACTCTAGATCGGAGTCACTTGCGTCGTCAAATGCATCAGGGCTAGGTTTGCATTCTTCTAGAACTGCCTCTCCCATGATTGGCTCTATGGAGAAGACTGAAATGTCATAGCCATCTTCATCACAGTGAGGTGTCCATTGTTCTTCATTGATGGTTACATCCATTATTGCTAAGATTTCTGCCCAGTTGTGGGGTTCAAATTCTTCGTCAGGAAAGACTACAGGTGCATAGGCTGGGTCTTGAATGGATCTATGGGTTTCTTTTGCACCTATCTCTCTGGCTTTTTCTCTCTTCTCTTCTTCTACTGCTACTTTGCACATCCATAAATGGGTGTCTTCATGCATCCATGAGGATCCTGATCCTATGGAATGCACCGACTCGGTATCATCTTTAGCTCTATGGATGGGATTCCATTGGATAGGAGGGACATCTCTATGAGAGTAATCTTTGAGATTCACTTTGGTCGTAACACCCAAGTGTTGCAGGTACAAGGAATTGGTTCCCCAGTCCTGCACCACTTGCAACTGTCGCATAAAGGGTCGTCCCAGGATCATCTCATAGGCATGATTTTTGCTAAAATCACATATAGCAAATGTGTGCTCGAACTCAACACCGCAGGTGGTGAGAGTTATTCCTTCTAACAACCCTAGGGGTCTCTCTATGTGACCATCAGCCATTTGCAATTTCATCCTTGTGGGCCTGAGTGCTGGCTTTCCCCAACGCTTCCATAGGGAAGTGGTAGCAATTGCAACACCTGCGCCTGAGTCTAGAATGGCATTGGTGGTGTATCCTTGATGGGTGATAGGAAGATATGTGTTTCCCTCTTCGCCCTCACTCATGTCTCCTATCTTGTCCAATGGTATTTCTGGTACTGTTCTCTGGGATCCTACCTGGGAACGCGGTTTTGCTATCTCTGGTACTTGTTTGGCTACATGTTTCCATAGCTCTGGCCTTACTATGAGTAGCTCTTCTAAGGTGAGGTTGCACTGTACTTTAGTGTTTTTCACTACCTCTGTGTTCCTAGGTATGACCGAGTCTTCATTTCGTACCATGACTGTGGGTGCTCTCATGCAAGTAGACTTAGCTTCCCATGGGCCTGTGAAGTGGGGTAATTCTTGTAAAGAATTAGACTCAAAGTCTAGTCTTTCCTGAGAGTGGGTGCTCTCCTGTTCCTCATAAATGGATGGGATGTCTTGTGGGAATTGGTCATGTGCCTCATCCACAAGTTCAATGGGAGGAGGGGCTTCACTTTCTTTAGCCCATTTGTCTTCTTGAATCTCTCGTAGGAATTCTGGTGTGAATCGATTCATAGAAGATGATGTGTCTGGCTCCGTAGAGTCAGGCACATAGGCTTCAGGCACATAGGCTTCCTAGGCAGGAAGAATTGCTTCTTCACTTGCCTTGTCCTTATGTTGAGAGGCGGGTTCCTTTTCTGATTGTGCAATCAACTTCTCTATTCTTTCTAGCAGTCCATCAAAGTGTAACTGTGTCTTCGTTGAACTAGAGATGTGAAATAGGCGACTGGCTTCAAACATGGTCTGAGCCAATTCCACCATCTTAGCACAAATTTTAGTTCGTTCAAGTTCTAGTTCTGCTCTAGGGTAACACTTTTCATGATCATTTACGTTTGGCCCTACTTGGATTCTGGCCTGATATGCTTTGAGCATCATGTTTAGGTCCTCGAGAGTGGGATCTGCTAGGACTGATCCTACTCTTGGGGGTGGTGGAATTGTGTAAGGTGGGTTGGAAGGTGGTGGGTCAGATGGAGACGGGAATGGTGGTGGTGGGGTAGTGTGAGAGGGAGTTTGAGATGTGAGTTCAGTTATCTTGGCTTTTGTTTCTCTGAGGCTTTCCTCAAGTTCACTCATTTTCTTTGCCCATTGTCTTTTCATTCTTTCACGACTATCTCTCCAAGCTCTAGTCCTCTTCATTGTCATTCTCTCTGTTTCACTAACATCTGGGCTCTTTTCCTGGCCTACCCCTTGGTTTTGCTGCAATGCCTAAGCTCTAGTGACTACCTGTACTGGTGCAGTGGACGTCACGCTTCCTGTAGAGTCTACTACTAACCCAATGACGTTAATGGGAGTGATTTTTGGCATATTGCTGGGATTCTTTGGACAATCTCGTAAGAGATGCTCCTTTCCACACTCTTGGCAATAGCCCTGGATCGTTACTAACTGGGGTTGTGTAGGTGGAGGCAAGGGACAGTCACGAATGAGATGATCTCCCTGACATCTGTAGCATGGTCCTCTAGGGAATGGGGGTCTTACTTGCCTAGGTTGAGGTCTAGGGTTAGGGTTTGCATAGATGACGTTTGTGTAATCTGACTCCCAACTAGGTTCATTTGGCTCTTCACTATAGTAGGACTCACCATGTTCGGGGGACTACATGTAGTAAGCCTGGGGACTATCAATATGTGTAGAATCAAAGCTATGGTCACTCGGGTCAATTTCTGAAAGCAATGGAGTCACTGGGACTATGGCTCTATTCAAATTTTCTTCTACAGCTGCATACTTACCGGAATCACATTAGTAGGAGCAGGTGGTTGTTGTGTTAGCACTGGCTGGGGTCTCAGTTGGGCCTGATGTTGCGGTTGGTAATTTTGCTGAGGCCTAGTATACTGTTGTGGTCGGTACTGACTCTGGTATCTGCCTTGTTGAGGGTACGGCTGAGGGTACGTCTGCCTAACAGCTTGCTTATTGTAGGGACAATCTTGCGCGGTGTGATTGGTGTACCTCCGTTCTATGGTGCAGTATTGGCTACTAGGATTTACTTGGGGTTGAGTCATAATGGGACATACATTCGCCATGTGGTCGCCACCACAAGTATAGCATCTTTTCACAGGAGCAAACCTTGGGATCTGTTTGCTAGTGACACCTAATTTTTGAGCTACTTTCTCTGCAAGTTCCTCAATTGATGTGGATTGCGTGGAAGAGAGGCTAGAGGCACTATCTGAATCTTTGTATATCTTGGAAAGCTCTAACTCCTCCCCTAGGTTATCCTCGATGTCAATGCACATGCGTACACACTCTTCTATAGTCCTAGGGTCCTTCAGATACACATATGACCTCAATTTGGTACTTAGCAATCCATCCAAGAATAAAGCCACTTGCTTAGCTGGCGTGGGTAGTTCAGGGACAGGGCATCTCTCCAAGTATTGCCTAAATCTTCTTCCAACAAGTCTCACAGTCTCTTGAGGGGTTTGCTTGAAGCTGTGAATTAGCGAGGAAGTGTTATGTCTTATGCCACTTTTAGAGGATTCGATAATGAATGCCTCTAGAAGTTGGTCTATGCTCCTGAACTGCCTCTCCTTTAGTGGTTGAAACCATGTCAGGGCACTGTTCCTAAGGGTTAGACCAAAGGCATTGTATTGCGTGAACAGATCTTCCACTTGTTCAGCTCTCAAGACTTGCCTAAACTCAGCCACATGATCGTATGGATCTCTAGTGCCATCGAAGTAGTTCTTCATGGACTTAACTAGCTGAGTCGGTCTCAGAGTCCTTGTGTGCTCTCTAGGTCGTGATAGAGGGAACTCATCCACATTTCTTTGATTCCTGGGAGCTCTAAGTACCTCAGGTTCTACTCTGTTTGTTTTCGTCCTCGTTCTTTCTCTGCCCCCTGGGTTGGCAAAGCTTTCTTCTGGCCTATCTCTACTTCTGTCTCTTTGAATTCCATGAGCTTGGGATGTTCCAGCTCCAGGGTGACCATAGGACACATTCGATCTTGGTTGGGGGAAAATGAATTCACCCTTCCAAGTGTAAGCATGTCTATCATGTTCTGTAACCACAAAGATCCTCTCTGAAGCGTGATCTAAGTAGGTCACTCTGCCTGGGCTATCTGGATCTTTAAACTCATAGATCATGATTGTTCCTATATCATTTGGTCGATCAGATTTATACCTCCAAAAGGCTTCATCAGTCTCTCAGTTCAGAAGCAGATCTATGCTCTTGTTGTCTTGGGGAATCCACTCAGGAGTGAGAATTCTCGTAAGAACAGATTTCCCTCGAGGGGTCCTGGGCTCTGCACCCATGTTTCCTTGTTCTAGGTCCTCTATGTCCGTCTCAGGGATCACATTCCCGAATTCATCTGTCCTCTCCGGAAGACTAGTGACCACGTATATGGTTCCCTCTTTATCAAGGTATGCACCATTTTCAAACTTGACAGCAGGGTGCTCTAGCCCAATAGATTGGTCTGGGTTTTTGATTTGGACCACAGATCTTCCTAGGCCGTCCTCATAGATGCTAGCACCTAATCGGTTGGTCCTAAGGTATTCCATCTGCGTCTTGTACGGGCCTTCTACCCTGTGCAAGTATGGCACTCCTGAACTTCCCGTAGGTCGGTCCATGCCTTGAGACATCTCTGATTCACTGGTCTCAGAGCTAGGGTAGTATGAGTGGTGGCTCAACTGCTGGGCGCAAGACCTAGCAGTGTGGTTGACACTAGCCTCTGAAGACCTAAGACTTTGTCTATCTCTCCATAGATGTCGCCCTGATCTAAGGTTCATAAACCTAATTGAATAGGCCAAATTTGCCCAAGTACAACCTCGTTGCTGAGTTCTTTTGTATCAGTCACTTGATTCTTTTTTAGTCGATTATCGTGTTTATGCTCTTGTCAAAAATCACGTCATCATGAATATTTGAGTTAATTTTCGCACTGTAAGTTGATCGTTCCACGTTAGGTTCTTTTCCTTTAGAGTTCTCGACCGTGCAAAGATTATGTCGTTAGCTTGAACTTGGGTAGTTAGGTAGTCTTCAACTTGATAAATGCCTATCGCCGCCCTGGCTTACTCCTATCACTAGTGGTTCTTAGCCTAAGCTAGGAATTGACAATGGGAGTTGAGAATTTCCAACCTTTTGTTTCCTTCTTGGTTGCCCTGGTGTGCCCAGGATGCGTGTTCCCAAGCTTGCACTTACTCTTGCTTAGAATGCCCTCAAGTGCTCTTGTTGGATCTGTAAAAGTCCCACGGTTAGCTCAAGACTTAGATTCAAATGACACAATAGACCACTTTCATGCATGTAACTCACAGACCAAATTATCCTTTGCTTTTATGGAAAACAATCCCAAGGATCCCTCAGTTTTCCTACCTCGGGGTATGGTCAACTTCAAAAAACCCTATCTAATAATCCTAATATTAATTTTCCTACTCCCCACGAGCTTTCCAACAAAACAAGAATCACAGCAAACGGATTTCGTATGAGAAAGTTATGTCAGTTCAGGCTTCAGGGATTAAAACAGGGTTCAAAACAGGCCAACAGGTTTTCCTCGGGTTATTTGCCTATAGCCTCCTTATGTGCTCTAGAGTCCATGATCCATGTCCAAAATTAGCCAAAATCTTCAAATTAAAAAACCCTAAAAAATTGGCCGAAATTGGCTGTCAATCGCGATCGACTGGGCTGTCAATCGCGATGGACAGGTGTCAATCGCGATGGACTGGTATCAATCGCGATGGACTGGTATCAATCGCGATGGACTGGTGTCAGTCGCGATGGACTGGTGTCAATCGCGATGGACTGGTGTTAGTCGCGATGGACAGGTATCCGTCGTGATGGACAGGTATCCGTCGCGATGGACAGGTATCCGTCACGATGGACAGGTATCAATCGCGATGGACTGGTATCCGTCGCGATGGACAGGTATCCGTCATGATGGACAGGTATCTGTCGCGATGGACAGGTATCCGTCGCGATGGACAGGTATCAATCGCGATGGATTGGTATCCGTCGCGATGGACAGGTATCCGTCGCGATGGACACGTGTCCGTCGGGGTTTGTCAATCGCGATGGACTGGCTGTCCATCGCGATGGACAATGTCAATCGCGATTGATGCTATCAATCGCGATGGACTGAAAAAATGCAAATTTTCCAAAAATTTTTGTGGATTTGTGATGTGCAAAGTCTCTAGTCTACTGTGGTGCACTTAATTTTACCAATAGATGAAATTTTCTATCAATCGCGATGGACAGAAGCTTGCGACACAGAGACAGTTCTGCACATTTCTGTACCTGCACGACGTGCTGGAGATGATGGGATGGCCAATACCTGCAAGCAAACTCAAAAAACATGCAAAAACAATGCACACAAGATTGCTCTCTCACTCTCTCTCACAAGTGAAATGAGGGAAATGAAAGGAGGAAGGAGATATAGTAAAAAAACTGAAATTTTTGCGATGATGGAGATGGAGGTGGAAGATGACGAGGATGATGATGGTGATGATGATGATGAAGTAAGGATGAGAAAAGTAAAGAAAAGTAAAGAAATTACCTACAACGCCAACGTCACAACTCTACGTCTTACCATCACACGCTCGTCCTCAAAGCTCGATCCCCGGCAACGGCACCAAAATTTGGTGTAGCTCAGTGATGAGTAGCGCCTCCTTTAATGTCAATCCGGGAAGACATGAGGATGGTATGAAGACCTCGAGCAAGTGAAGGCACAAGTGCGTGAGTGAGAAGCACACTAACATGCACACACATACACACACACGTGCACACACAGTAAGACAAAGAGTGAGAAGCAATGGAGTTCTTTAGATTACCTCCAAAATGCTCATACAAGTTCAATTCAAATACAAGCTAACCTCAAAAATGAGCTCTCTAGCTCTATTCATAGTTTTTGACTAGGTTTGGCCCTGTCCAGACCTAGTGTCCGGCCTAGTTAAAAATTAGGTTCCAGGGCCAATTTGAGGGCTTAAACGGAGTCTAAAAAATACAAAAATTGATATGTAGGTACTTCTAAGGCTCTTCAAGCTCAAGGACTCCTTGGCTTGCACAAAATGGAGCTACAAAAATATGAAATGGTATTTACAATGATTTTTAGTGATAAGAATCACTGTTATAAAGATGTTGATTTGGAAAAATTTGAAGGGCCTATCTGCCAGATTTGCGTCGACTGCTTTGTCTACTTAATCCTTCACCTCGCTCTGACTCTCTCCGCTGGCTTCCTTGTCTAGTCAGTCCTTGGGTGAATACTGCTCTCAACACCACCCTAAACCCTAACCAGGCCCACCTCTCCCCCTGACGAGGGGGGACCCCTCGCTCTTTGTCATACACCTACCTCATGTTCTATGGTGATGGCATTACAAGATGCCTTAAGAGATGGATTGTCTGGCCGTTCAAAGTCACAGACGGGATCCTTTGGGTTGTCGAGTAGTGTTATAAACCCCATTTTAGAGGACTGTGGGACTAACTGACTCATTGTTGTTGTAGATTCTTCTAGAAACAACTATGGAACAGAGCATACAAGGGAGAAAACTAAGATGCTACTGTAGGAATTGAGAAAGAAGTGTTCCTGAGAGATGAAGGAAACTAGTTGACCTTCCAAAATATAGAGAGTAATACAGACAATGGAACTAAGCAAGGTATTTCTTATGCTCAAGCTTTACATGTCCAATAGCAAGGGATCTTGTCAATGTTCAATAGTCAAGTATTACCAGGTAATCCTAGCACTATCCTCAAGTGTCAAGAGAACAAAGGAAAGGAGAAAATGGATTTAGACCTTGAATGTAAGAGGAAAGATTATAGTACAAGTGAAGAAAATAAGATCAAATAGATCCTCAACACGAAGATAAAGACGAGAGTACTTTATATATAGAGAGCTCTTCTTTGGAAAAATGGAATAATCATCTCTCTGAGAAGGTTGTGATAGGCCTATGTCATGGACCAAGACCTTCTCAAGAAATCCTTAAAAACTGGATGAAACTTAATTGGGAAAGTAGGGGGCTTCTTATTAAATATGTTCAATACTTGCTTAACAACTATTTTCTATTCTTTTTTGAGGATGCTCATAATACAATGCATGTCATAGTTGAGGGACATTGGATAATTTGTAACACACCCATTTCCGTCTTTAAATGGTTCTCGGGATTTAATCCCAGAGGTTCTAAGCCTACTAGGATTCTTGTTTGGATTGAGCTTGTGGATTTCCCTGTTGAATTTTATCCTTGGATTGAACAGTTAGAGGGATTGGTTGGTAGGATCCTAGGCCAAAAACCTAGAAATAGCTTTAATCCTAAATGGGATCCCCAAATGTTGGTAGAAATAGATTTTTCCAAGAATGTTAAACATGTGTTGGTACATAAAAACTCTAAGGGATTTAAACTGCATGAACAAAAAGTGTTTTATAAAAAAACGTCTCTAATGCTTGTTTTCATTGCCATAATCACGGTCGTCTCATTAAGGACTACCCTCTGCTGGAAAGAAATAAAGAAAAACAAGAGGCAAGTGTTGATAATGCCCAAATAAGAGATATTCATAAGGTGGAATAGAGTAAGACAGAGATGTTGAACAAAAAGCCCCTTAATAAAACCAAGAAAAAACTCACTAATTGGGGGAATACAGCTGAAGTGTTAGTTAAAGAAATTTCAAATACTTATCAAGTGCTGGAAGAACATACTAATGGTGACGTTGCAGGTACCTCAAGGAAAGTAATAGGTCAGTTCACTGAACATGGATGCCCTCCTGAAAAGCTAAATACTACAGGTAATTCTAGACAAATGGAGAATGATGGATGGGCTGTTCTTGGGAAAAAGAAAACCATAAAAATTAATCTACAAGCAGGTATGACTCCTACCAAGATCTCTTCTGATGATGAGGAATTCAACTATAACCTTAATACTGATGAAGTTTTTGCTAAGCAACACAACAAAAATGATGAAAAAACCATTCTCATAATGCAGGCCGAATCTAATTCTGATCTTAAGGTGAGTATTAGTACTGACATGAATATTAGCCCATAGGCTAAGGAAAAAATGAAATCCAAAAGGAAAGAAGGAGTGAGAACTTCAATTTCTGCTATTAAGCCCCCAAAGAATCATAGGAAATAATTGTTCTCTTTTTTGTTCTGCTGGTTGTTTTCTCATGGATACAATCAAAATTGTCTCTCTCAATACTAAAGGTCTCACTGACCTTGTTAGGGTAAAGATGATTAACAACTAGTTAACTGAGTCTGCTATAGTTCTTGACTTTATCTACTTGTAGGAGCTCAAAGTTGGAGGGTTCTCCCTAAAGGCCAACCTGAAGATAGTCTCTAGCAGATATTCATGGTATCATACAAAGCATCAAGGAAAAGGTGGTGCAGCTATTGGTATCATTAATAACCTCAATCACCTTGTTGATGAAGTTATGTGTAGTATCTCTAATCAATGGATAGCCTTAAGATGTAAGGACCCCTTGAATTTAACTATTGTTTGTGTTTATGGTGCCAAGAATTCTTCTGACAGGTACAAGTGTTGGGAAGAGATTTCTCTTTTACATGGTGACATCATGTTGATATGTGATTTTAATATGGTTAGCAACACTGTAAATAGATTGGGGAACAAGGAGAATATTCTGATTGGTAAAGAAAAAGATATGTGGTATAATTTGATAAGCTCTCACAACCTATTTGACATGTATGTGCACTCTTGACACTCTTGGAATAGTAGAAGCTTTAGCAATAAATTATTTGCTAGGCTCAACAGGGTTTATTTGAATGTTTCTAGGTATCCGGAATTTTGGAATACTAGCTGTGTGCTTGACCAATCCCTTCAATTGTCTGACCATGTCCCTCTTGTTGTTAAGCTGTTTAGAAACAACCCTGATTACAAAGCTGGCTGGCCTCATCTAGATGTTTCCCTTCTCACATTACGAAAAAAGGTGAACCTTGCATGGGCCTTTTAGCTCAAGGAGTGATTAGTGATGGACCAATGAGAAGAGGGTGGTGGCCACAGTCTAGTCCCTTAATCACATAGGCTAGGCATAGGCTTCCCTTGTTTTTGTGTGGTCAAAGAGGAAAAAACCACTTAGAACTACTCGTTTTGTCCATTTGAATGGTTTTGAAAAGCTTGCAAATGAACTAGAACCCTTGGATTGGATAGAAGATCCAAAGGTTGAGGTATAATGGCAAAAGTCAAGGCACCATTACATTTGGGCCCTTAGATTGTTTTTGAATGCATGGCTGAGATTTCATGGAGGTATCGAAAGCGCCTTTTATTTGGAGCCATTGGATGCAGCTAGAGATCCGAGGGTGTGTATGAAGTTATTTAGAAGAGCAATGTTGCCTACAACATGATTCGAACATCCTGAATCTATGTAGAACAAATGATAATCTTCTTTACCTTATTTGTGGCTTAGATTCATAAGAAGCAATGAGTCTTCATGTGGTTGATCTTCTGAATAATTGTTGTAGTCCCTTCTATTATAGCTTCTATTGTTATTGTTGAAGTTGTGTCCACCTCTACCTCTATTGCTACCATATCCACCTCTTCCACTTCCTTTCTGGGTTTTCCCATTGAACTAGCAATTCTAAGTGGTGTGGTTGGTCTTATCGCATATGGCACAAGGTTGAACATTCTAACCTTTGGGTTTGTCTTGCTTTGGTCCTTTCTTCTTTCCTCTCCACTTGCTCTTGCTTGCAAAGCTGGCTTGGGAGGTCTCTTCTTCATCTTCTTCGTTCTTCTTGCCTTTCTACTTCTTATCCTTCTTATCTGCATATAGAGCACTAGTTGAATTACCATGATAAGAGTTACCTTCCTTTATGCTATTGTTGGCTTCTTGATTCAAGATTTGTCCAAGAAAGATGTTGAAGTCTGGAGTTTGCACATCCATGATGAGATCATAAGCCGTTGTGAAGGATTTCCATTGCTTGTCACTTCGAATGCCATTGAGAATTTGCCTCATGATGACCTGTTCTTCAATCAGCTCTCCAATGGATGCTAACTGATCCGCAATCTCCTTGACCTTGGTAACAAACTCTGTGCTGGTTTGTTTAGGTGTCTTCTTCATTTGGTTGAACTCGTCTCAAGGCCATCCCAAGTCTCTTGAGATGTCTTGCATCCTCTAATATGTGGTAATAGAAAGTCAGAGATAGAGTTTAGTATGTACGACCTTGCTTGAGCATCCCTTGAGCACCAAAGTGTGAGCTTATCTGTCTCCTCTTGTGTTGGTCCTCCTTTGGATCATGGAATAGGCATAGCTTCATCACCTGCTACAATTCCATAAAGATTTCTACCTTGAAAATAGGCCTCCATTCTAATTTGCCAAGCTGCGTAGTTGTGTCAATCAAGCTTCTCGATCATTGAGGTAAAGCCGTCACCCATCTTGATCTAGCTCTAATACCACTGAAAGAACTTGGGGAAGCTTGTAGAAGGTAGAAAAATGTGTTTCGAAGGGACAAAGTTTGGTCTAGCCAAGTGGCACAAGACTAGCCCTTGAGCTTATGGAGACTCAAATAGACCCTATAATCATGTGATAAGTGCAAAGAAACACACTATGTACTTTAGAGCGTCAATGAGAATGAGTCGATACAAAACAGATAGGTTTGTGGGTCGACTAGCTCAAAAAACTTACTATCTATGGAAGAGACAATGAACTTCAAATGCCCATAGCGACCAATGTGATTACAATTAGGAAAACTACTTTAATGGGAGTGATACACATAGTGTTTAGTGTATAGAATGCACAAAAGTATAAGGAATAAGAAAAACATGCTATAGGAATGAATGAGACATTCACCGGTGGTACTTCCTATTTTTCAGGATACGTAGAGATTGACCCGGAGACAGAAAAACTCTGATTTCTCCCAATCTACTAAACAAAATGCTATGAACATTTATAGGCAAAACTAGACACTAATACCTTTCCAATGAGCCATCTTCCACTCAATTTGGAGCTCTAGAGAGAGAGCCGCAACCTCTGCAAGATTACTGTTGGCGAATAAGATGATGCAGAGAATTGAAGGAGCAAGACAATGATGGTCACAAGTGTATGTATATTGCTTCCATGTATTGTACAAGTGGTTTCAAGTTTTTATATAGACTCTAGGAGTGTTCCACGACTTCTACAAGTGAAGTTTGAATTCAAATGAAGGTGGGAATGGTTGTTGGAAGGAATCAATTCACTTTCCTACAATCTAGGAAAAGTGAAGATATAGTTTGATCTACTTTTAGGTGATTTGATTGCTTGATTGAATGCAACTTCAACCACCACAAATTCGTGGGATTTGGGATTTATCTTTCTACCTTTACATTTTCAAAGCTCAAAGCTTTTAGAATGGTAAATGAACCATCAAAAATCTCTCAAAAAAATACAATAAATGAGCATAAGAAAAAGAACTCTCCAACATATATTCTTTTGACACGATAGCCTTTGATGTAGATCAAATCCACCTCAAGCATAGTGTAATCTTGATGTTCCAACAAAGTTTAGAGTAAAAGTTTTTAAATTGATGGATATGCAATCTGGCATTTCTGAAAGGGTTTTTGTACTTAATCACTATATCTTACCTTGTCTTACCTATTTTCTGGCTTTTTGGCATCCAAGCATGAAAAAACTTGCTCAAGCTATTTCTCTTGCAAGGATGTTCTTGTGGGGTGGAAACAAGATTTCCAAGGTTGCCTGGAGCATTTGATATATGACGAAAGCAGAGGTGGTCTTGGAATTATTTTCCCCTCCACGATGGTTGCACAATTGGCTGCTAAATGGATCTTGAGAGCAACTCAATCTGAGGACTATTGGGTCAGACTGATCAAGAGGAATATAATCTATCTGCAAGATAATAAAAGCTGGTACAAATTTCATTTATGGGACATTGTTATTTTTTCTGCTACCTTTGTTCCTAAAGGCTACATGCTAGTGTGCAATTTCTAGAAAGCTTGGATGAAAGTTAAGGGAAGTTATTCTTTACCTGTTTTGTTTTCTAATAATTTCTCCTTTATTATGCAAGATTCAATGTGGGTTGTTAGACTTCTTACACTAACAATGACCCTCTGTCTATAAGAATGAATAAGTGCAGGAAACAAGGATTTGATAACTGGAGGAGTCTTTTCATAAATGAAGCCCTGTTAGAAGATAATGACATAATGAGTATTGATTTTTTGTCTTTGCAATGTAAACAGATGTTAAGTAACACGAAGAGGGATCTTATGTAAACTGAATAACAATCTCTCGAGGAAGCAAGTTGATCTGTATGAGGTGGCCAAGGACATGTACTACAACTTTAGAAGATCTAGTGCCAGCAACGGAACAATAGTGGTGAAGCTGAACAGAAAATGGAATATTGTTTGGAAACCTGAGCAATGGAGATAAAGATTTCAATGTATTTGGTCCTTCCCTTTATCAGTCAAGCATTTTTTCCTACTGTGGTTGATACTACACAAAGGAGTGTGGATTGGGAGCAAAGCAAATGAATATAAAATTGATGTTGGGAAGTGTTGTCACTGTGGGATTACTGAAGACATTGAACATTTATTCTTCAGATGTCAAGTTGCTCAAAGATATTGGCAAGGAATTTATTTGTATTGCAAAAATTTGGGCCTGAAGCTTCCTGAATTGAGAGTGTTTCTCCTTGGAGAAGCTAACAGAATGGACATAGCTTTATGGCAGTTGCTTAGAGCTCACACATTGTGGTCAATTTGGAAACACAGAAATACAAAGCTTTTTAATGACAACACCAAGAGTTACCTCTTCTCCTGTATGATGGGAGTAAGGAGAATCCTGAAACTCTATACCTCCTATCTTTCTGCCTCCCCTCAGTTGGAGACTAATCCTTCTTTAATCATTAGAAATAACCCTTGTAGTGCTTGGAGAAATAAGTTGTTAAAAAGTTTGTCCATGGCTAGAGTAGATGTGATTCATTTCCTTGAATTGTACATTAAGGATCAAGGGGTGTAATGGTCCAATCTTGTGGGACTAGTTCTGTTTTGATGTCCCAGGAGATTGTTTGATCCAGGGATTTTCTTGTCGTCTAGAGGTCGGGTGTACTCAATTTTATATTTTTTTGTTTTCTCTCCAAAAAAAAGGTGATGCCCAACACCTCGCATCAAATTTAAGCATTGCATGTGTGCGTGCCGCTTAGATGAAACGTTACATCGTTTGGAGCTGCCGTACATGAAAGAGAAAGACAAAGAGAAAGAGAGGCGAGAATAGTACAAAAAACAGAAAGGTGTGACTCTGTGAGTAGTGACACTGTAAGCTGCTTGATGTGAGTAGTGACACTGTAAGCTGCTTGAAGTTGCGCCTGAAGACTCAAGAGGATACCTCGAATATGACGCGTTGACGTTGCCTTAACAGTCGAATGCCCAAGCTGTAAGTGAGGTCAACCGAGCAGATGCTTGACTCCGCTGAGGTTCGAAATACGGTCAACGACATCATCTAATGCCTACGCGTTTTCTGAGTGCTAACTCGCTTATCCATGTCCGCTGATTAATATATGTGCTCAGTTTAGTGCAATGAAACAGCCGTGAGGAGTAAACCGTAGCATCGTAACCTTGCGCGTATGATCAAATACAACGAAACGCCCCCCCTACCCTGGTACATGCATATTCATCCTTCTCGGCATAATCTTACTCTTTCTGAGTTCAACGCCATAATCTTACTCTTTCTGAGTTCAACGCCAGCTCAAGAACGATATGCGCCAGGTGTGACGTTATGCGCGTGTCCCTTTTTTTTTTATGAAAGGAAGTTCTGCCTTGGCCTATTCTCCCTCACTTTAATTAAAATAAAGAAAAAAAGTTACATGTGAATGGGATTAGTGCCGATGGGACTCCCAAATCCCACAAAGCAGGGGACAAGTTTCATAAGCTAGAGGGCATTACAAATGAGACGTACAAAACTATTATCTACCTCATGTGGGACCCATTTGGGTTTCAGCTTGTCATCTACGAGGAGATAAATACAATGGTGCCTAAATGGTGGAGATCTCTTATCTTGGGAGATTCTTTTACCTAGAAGGAACGAGGATTTCTCAATCGACCATTCCTTTGGTGTTTGGCTAAAGTTGACAGCACATCGCTCCCTCCAAATCTTCCAAAGAGTCTCGCCTCTGATGGCATTCCACAGCCTTGATGAGCAGTCAACCACCTCACCCAACAGTGCCTATTGCCAGTTGATTTGGTTTGAGAGTCGCAAAATCCGTGTCACGTGAAGCCAGATAACACAGGACTTGGGGCAATCGAAGAAGAGGTGACCAAGGTCTTCGATGCATCGATGGCACGACTTTCACCATGGAGGCACACCACAAATTTTGTTGGCCCTTGCGTTGTGCCAGATACCCTTATGCAAGATTTTCCACATGAGAACAGACTTCTTGATCTCAATAAGGGGGTGCCAAATAGACATGAACTTAAGTTCCCATCGAAGTTTGGTCCAAGAAAGGCACCACACCTTGTTAAGAGTGTGATGATTATCTAAGGTTACTTTGAAGTTGGGAATTCTGGATAGTTTCTTACCATTGCTCCATTTGAGGCCCTCTAGGCAAGGAGGATCATGTCTGTAGAGAAGGCGGGTGGTTGAGTGGCCCCATGCTAAACACCTACTTTGAAGAAGAGTCCATTCTTCGAGGGAAACTCTATGTCTTGGGTCTAAGTCTTCCAACCTGATCCATTGACCGGTCTCTTGTTTCCAAAGATGTTTCCACTGTTTGAACCCCTTGTTCCATAGCCGCTTAGTAGTTTGGAGGTTCCAAGACTCCATCTCCCTTATGCCGCTGATCGGGAACGAGATGGAGTCATTTTGTCTTATCCTAGTAGCCCACTTCCACTCATCACTGATTCGGATGAATTGTTTGGCTTTGTTACAACTCTTCCATAAGGAACACTTGAGGTTAGAGCCTTTAGGGGACACCGGGTGGGGGGAGAACAAAAGCGTGAGGATCCCAATGTCCTTCCAACTGGGAAGACCAACTAAGGTAAGGTCTTTTAAATTTTTGAAGATCAATTTAGCACAAGAGGACTCTCTATTGCACCAAGCCTTGATAAACCACTTTGCCGCCAACTTGTTAGCCAACCCAACAATATCCAAAATACCCCAAGTCCCTCGAGTCTTTCGAGCTAATACAAGTTTCTCATTTGATTTTTGGAATCCCCCTCTTATTGGGGTCCCCAGTCCACAGGAAGTTTTGGTAAATCCTTTCCACTTTGGCCAATTCTTTCTCCTTCGGTCTCCAACACGAGATATAGTAAATAGTCTCAGAAAGCATAAATGTATTGACAACCATAGCACGCCCTGCCAAGTTAGCTTGCATACCTTTCCAATGATTTAGTTTGTTATCAAGTTTGGATAGCACCCAGTTCCACCCTTGGTCCATTGAGATGTTGAAGCCCATCGGAATACCGAGGAGACGGAAGACTTGACCACTAGGGATAACTTGACACCCCTGATCAATCAATAGTTGGGGTGGAGGGCCATGGGTTGCTCTGAAAGCAGTTTTAGCATGGTTGATTTTTGAACTTGATGCAATACAAAATGTGTGGAGGCAATTCTAGAACACGTCAATGCAGTTGCTATCATTAAGAACAAAGGCATTCATGTCATTGGCAAAGAGTCTAGCAATCATTTGGCCGTGGCCAAGAGGTAGGGAGAGACCCTTGAGATTGCCAGCCTCCAAGTGATGCTTAAATAGGCGATTGAGCCCATCTGAGGTGATAGCAAAGAGTAGTGGAGCCAATGGACAGCCTTGCCTGATAGATCTTTTTAAACCTATGGGTTTGGAGTGCTTAGCATTGATATTTATTCTCGTTGAAGCATTTCCAAGTAAAGTGGAAACCACCTTCGTGAACTTTTGGCTGCATCCAAGATCTTTCAGAGATTGAAGAATAAAGTCCCATTCCAATCTGTCATATGCTTTGTCGAAGTCGATCTTAATGAATACCACATCTTAAGCAGACTCCTCAGCAAACGCAAGGCCTTCCCAAATATCAACAATTGCTTCAAGTATAGATCTACCTTTGATGAAACCTTTCTGGTCCTCACAAAGCCAAGACCTTAAATGATAAGAGATTCGGTTGGCGATGACTTTGGCGATTATCTTGTATCCAATTTGGAGCATGGTAATTGGCCGCCAGTTTTCAATTTTGTTCTTATCTCCCCTCTTGTGAATTAATTTGATGACACCATTATTGAGGCACTCAGGGAGGGCACTGAAGGAGACATGACCGATTCAAGCGATTAGGGTCAACAGAGAATATTGGATGGGCCTAATTGCTTGCATCGGTCATGTTCGATTTCTCACCCTAGAATTTATAGAAACATATAATTAATGTTGAAAATAGCATTTATACACACATTAAGTTGTTCTATATGGAGCATTCATTCATATAGCTAGAAATATGGTACTTGTTTGGACACGACCAATTCAAGTGATTAGGCCCATCAAAGAAGCTTGGATGGCCCTAATCACTTGAATTGGTCGTGTCCAAAGGAGGTCATCTTGAGCCTTAGATTGCATGTGAACTTTTTTATCTTATTATTGGTTAAAAATTTGGAGAAAATTATGCTACCATTGCATCTGGAACGTGCCAAAACCCCTAAGATTGACTGTCTATTTGCATGATTTTGATACCTAGAGGTCTTGATAAGCCTTTTTGTACTGATTTCTAGACTCAATCAATTCAAGAGATTAGGCCCATCCAACATTTCCAGATGAGCCTAATCGCTTGGATTGGTCATGTCCTACATTCATGTACAAATAGGCTCATCAAAACCTCTTGATATCAAAATCATGCAAATATATAGTCAACCTTAAGGTTCTGGTATGTTTCGGATGCAATGGTAGTATTAGTTTCTTGAAATTCAAAGCGAATAGTAAGATAGAGAAGTTCACATGGAATCTCAAGTTTAAGATGACTTCCTCTTTGTCTAGGACATCAAGGATCTTGGATAGGGAGAAAACAAAATATCTCAAATAATGCAATGAAACTAGGGCACGACTGAAAATCATAAGAAATAGAGGCTAATTTTCCCATTTCTTTGGGATATGATGAGATTGCATAATAAGAAAACTAAAGAACCCAAGCATATAAATGAATCCAGGGCATGACCAATGCTCTTTCTCTTCAACATGAACATATTCTTCCTTCTTGTCATTTCACATGTGATCAAGCCATATTAAGAAGGCAATGTTCAAGGGGAGAATAGGACCGATGCAAGCGAAATAAGCGAGTCAAAGACCGATTGAATGCGTGTAATTGCTTGTGTCGATCGTATCGGGTATGAAGCACAAGTATGTGTCTTAGTGGAGGACACAACCGATGCAAGAAAAATAAGCAAGTTAAAGGCCTGTCAAACGCGTGTAATCGCTTGTATCGTTCGTATCGGGTATGAAGCACAAGTATGCGTCCTAGTGGAGAACATGACCGATCTAAGCGAAATAAGCTAGTCAAAGGTCGGTTAAATAATTGCTTGTATCGGTCGTATTGGGTATGAAGCACAAGTATGTAGGGTAATGAAGAGAGAAATTCTATGAAGGTTGAAAATGTGAAATGGTGAAGGGGACTCGTATTTATAGTCAAGGAGGACCTGGTAACGGTCACATGAAATGGACCAATAAGTGAGCACCACATGGCAAAAGGACATTGGGAATTGGAATGGCTAGATGACATGGCCCACTCAAATGATGCCACATGACATTGTATGTTGGGATTCGTAATGGGTAGATGACATGGAACAATCACATGTTTCCATGTGTCACCAACGATCAACTCATTCCAGAGACCTATTTAAGCTCCTCTATTCACTTTTTTTCATTTTGTTGTGAACTCCTTGCTAGCATCAACTTGCCATTACCTTCGAGTTTTTTACATGCTTTTCAAAAATTTCCATGGACCACATTTTGTGTGAGGTATGATGGCTCTCAAAAGCTTGTACACGATCGATCCAAGCGATTAGGGGCATCGAGAAGATTTAGATGCCCCTAGTCGCTTGGATCGATTGTCATGATCAATCATTTTACAACATGAGTGATACAAACGATTAGGGACATTCACAGATTTTCGAATGACCTTAATCACTTGCATCGATCATGTTTCTTAAGTGCTTTGTGAAATATTTTTTAATTAGTTTTTTTGCTTTTTAAATTTCTTCCAAGCTTTTAAACTCTTTTTTCTGCAGGTTAACACGATCGATACAAACGACTAGGGACATCTGGGGATTTCGAGATGACCCTAATCGCTTGCATCGGTCATGTCTCTTGAGTGCTTTGTGAAAGCTTTTTTACATTACTTTTTTTGCTTTTTAAATTTCTTCCAAGCTTTTAAACTCTTTTTTTTAATGTAGTTTATGGCTATGACAAAGAAGATAGCAAGGAATTCTCTCCAATCACAACATGGAAACTACAAAGTATAATCCTTGCCATACATTTTGTTGCGTTCTATTTTAAAGCCTTTCCATCCATTTTGAATTTAAGTCTACCTTGCAGTGCTGCTAAGCTTCTCAAAATGCATATTGATCAGAACTTTCCAGAAATTCCTAAATTGAATGAAGAAAAAAGGTTTGGATACATTCAAATACATGTGTCATTACAGAAAGACAACACCTCATGTGGTTGGAGAGTGATTGCAAATGCAATAAGGTTCTTGGAAAGAATGTTTTACAATCCTTAGTTAAACTTGTTAGACTATCCAGATGCATGGGTCATCTTTGATGAGCGAGAGAGAAATAAATGCCATTATGAAACATGCAATATGCCCTTATGATCGAGACTCACCTCCACCACCATCATCACCAGATAAAAAAAAAGTCTAAAGAAAAGAAGAAAGAATTTCCTATTCACTCCCCATTGAAGCATGGGCCAAAGAATAAGAGTAGAGGTGAGGGCTCCAAAAAGGACCACAAGCGGCACAGAGATGAGGGCTCCAAAAAGGACAGAAAAGAAGGGTGAAAATTTTAATGTAAGATTGTAATCTAATGTGTAACCAACATATGTTGGAAGATTTATTTATCTACAAATTGTATGTAATTATGCTAGTCTTCATTGTAACTATATTTATATGCCTTGAGTAATGTAATGTTGAATTGATCCTCTTCAGAACTAAGCAAAAGTGATTTCATTGTATGGTTCAAGCAAAATTGAATTGGTCTTGTCATTAAAATGTCTATTTTGTGTGCTTTTTGCTTTATTCTTGTTGAAAAGTTAGATGTGAAGAGGATAGAGAAGTTTTTATGACACGATCGATACAAGCGATACGGGCAATCATAGAATTTTGGATGGCCCGTATCGATTGTATTGGTCCTTTCATCCAATATTTTCCATTTTTTCATACCATCCTCTCAAGGCAACTATGCATAAGATGAGTTCAGATGGAAAGCGGTATTGCTCATCAGTCAAAGCTTAATGCAAAATTCACATTTTGAAGCATGTTTTGGTAGTAATTTGTAATACACGACTGATTCAAGCGATAAGGATGATCCGAGAAGCTTGGATTGCCCTAGTCGCTTGAATCATTTCTCTTCTCTAATCTCATCTACATTGTAATATGACTAAACTTCATGCTCTACATATTTTGAGTATCACTTGACTTGGAATTTGCATGAGGTTCTCCACCCTCTTTAATATTCCTAGTTATGTGCACCATGAAGACTTTCTCATCCATACCTTGAGGCAAGACAAGCATGGAGAATTTCTAATGTGCACCTTGGATAGACTCAAAAACTTAAATTGAAACTAGTTATTGAAAAGTAAAAGTATTGTTCGTCTAGAATTTACTCATATGCAAGTTCCTGTATAAGCATTGCACCATTGAAACCTCATCACAATGTTGAATTTAAACAAAAAAATGCCAATATGAATATAGTCCATAAAAAACCATAATTGAAGTGATGTAATGAGTCACATTCTTAGTTACCATCCTGCAAAGGAAAATCAATGGAAGTATGGAAAAAGGTTCTAAAAAGGGAGATATATTATGTAAGAATTTCTTGGTTTATTTTTTTGAGTCACCTAGAATTTACTCATGCAAGTTACTTTATAATCATTGCACAATAGAAACCTCATCAGAATCTTGAAATTAAACAAAAAAATGCCAATATGAATATAGTCCATAAAAAGAAATAATTGAAATGATGCAATCGGTCACATTCTTAGTCAACATCCTACAAAGAAAAATCAATGGAAGTTTGAAAAAAAGCTTCTTAAAGAAGGAGACTTGTTACAATCTAAAGGGTTGGAACTTGATCACCCTAGGTGGCAGGCAAGTTATGGAAGATAATGTTTTCTCTGATCTAATGTTAACTATTGCATCATCAATTGAGAATCTGAACTGTGATGATGCCTCATCAAGGTATTCTAGAAGCTCCCTTATATTTTTGAGTTTCCAATATTTTCCTAGATTGAAAATCTGGATGAATTAGTACTTCTAACTCAAATTCTGAACAACTTTCCTCTAAGTCCAAGGCTATCCAGAGTCCAAGATTTCTTTTCCACCTTCTGTTCAATGATCAGGAGCATCCCAATCTAATGAAGAGATGCAAGGAGCAGGTGGATGTACAAGATTTCCATAAGAGCTCCTCCTTTATGGCACCTGATAATCTGCAAAATGGACAAATAACTCTATGCTATTAAAAAATTGAATAGATTTGTTTGCATAAATAAGTTCTGCATATTCCTCACGAAGAACTCTGAATATTCCTGTTAAACATTCAAGAGGTTTCCACTCCAAAATATTGGAAGGAAAAATATCTGCAATACAAAAACTATATGTTGCTATACAAAAACAACTGAAATGATAGAAGAGCATTGTAAAACTTCACTTATAGTACGAAGGGAATTGTAGATGATTTTCTAGAACAAGATCCTTAGCGTTGTACACATGTTGTACTCTTGCAAACCAATTGCATCTCTTCAATTTGAGACTGAGAATACGTCACCTCCAATGGTTTCTTGTGTCACCTCTTTTAGCACGCTTGACTTTATGGGCGCCTCTATAGTTAGGAAGCATAGTTACCCATTCATTTAACTTATCAGAAAGAGGTTTCCACAAAGAATCCTCTGATCTTCTGTTGTAAACCTCACATGAGGTTACATGATTGGAAGGAGGAGGAGAAGAAGCAGCCATTAGAATCGAGAAGAAGAAGAATGCTCAAAACGAGAAACTGACATTCACAAACTATGCTAGTATTTATAGATAAAAAGGCTTTGTACACATGGAAACATTTGATTTGATGTAAACCCTGTCGCTAAATGACCATGGAATTTCGTGAACCCAAAAATATTTCATATCTTCAAAAATCATTTCCTTCTTCGAACTTTAAAAATATGCATTGTGTGGTGTGCAAAAATATCTTTTTTTGCATCAAACCGAAAAATTGTACACTGAGTACAAGAATCTTCATCACTTTCGTGGCGCTTTTAGAGCATATTGTCTCAAAAAAAGAATTACTTCATAGAGTTAAAGGAGACAACAATGTCATATTCTTGTATGCGTGAAAAGACTCTATTTGTCAATTTTCTTAATCTGTCATTAGCAAACAACCCCTTTTCGGCTGTTTTTTGCCCTAATGAATTTTTCATGCAAGAACAAAGCACATAGAAGTTCATTACCACTTTGTAAGAGAGAAGCTTATGGCAAACAAAATTTAGATTTCATTTGTTCCTACTAAGAAGCAAATAGCAAACATGATGACCAAGGCACTTGATGGGATAAAGCTTTGTAGACTCAAAGCTATGGTAGGTATTCAACCTATCAAAGAATGAAGACTCAAGAATACCTTAGCTTGAGGGGGAGTTGTTGGAACATCAAGCTTTCATTATGCTTGAGATGGACATGATCTTCATCAAATCCATCATTTGAATGATGCCACATATACTCCTTGTAGAGTTTTATTTGCGTTCATTTATTAATTGAGTGATTAATCACATATGATCACTTTGTTATGTAAGTTGGAAAGCATTTACCTTTGTAAAAGGGAACAATTAAAGGTCTCAAAGCCATGACTTAG
The DNA here is from genome assembly GCA_020310875.1 of Ceratopteris richardii. Taxonomy (NCBI): domain Eukaryota; kingdom Viridiplantae; phylum Streptophyta; class Polypodiopsida; order Polypodiales; family Pteridaceae; genus Ceratopteris; species Ceratopteris richardii. The sequence goes on from CM035422.1 coordinate 27,476,754, forward strand.
AAGTGGTTGAGATTGATTCTCAATCAATCAATCAAGAGATAGATATGACTTCAACGTTTTCTTTTTCCTAGATTGTAGGAAAAGATTCTAATCAATCTAAATTAACAAACTTGCCTAATTTTGAATTCAAATTCATGGTGAAAATGCATGGACATAACCTCAAGAGTCTATATATCAAGAGCCAAGAACATTGGCACAATGGCTATAGCTACTCACAACTTTGGCATACACATACAAACCCACACACACACACACACACACACACACATATATATATATATATATATATATATATATATATATATATATATATATATATATATATATATATATATATATATATATATATATATATATATATATATAATCGGGGATGCTCGGACCTTGAACATGCAGATGTCCAAGGCTTGGGCATACCCAAACTTAAAAAGTGGACATCCTTTGATGCCCAAACCTCACTTTGATGCTTGTTTTGGGCATCAAATTTAAACATGTTCAAATTTACCTTAGTTGGCCATCCTGGTTGGAAGGACATCGGGATTCTCACGCTTTTGTTCTCCCCCCACCCGATGTCCCCTAAAGGCTCTAGCCTCGTGAGTTCTTTATGGAAGAGTTGGAACAAGGCCAAACAATTCATTAGAATCAATGATGAGTGGAAGTGGGTGGCTGGGATAAGACAAAATGACTCTATCTAGTTCTCGATTAGTGGCATTAGGGGGGTGGAGCCTTGGAACCTCCAAACTCCAAAGGGGTTATGGAACAAGGGGTTCAAACAGTGGAAACATCTCTAGAAACAAGAGACAAGCTAGTGTATTAGGTTCGAAGACGTAGACTCGAGACATAGAGTTACCCTTGAGGAATGGAATCTTTTGCAAGGCAGGTGTTTAGCGTGGGACTGCTCAAATACCTGCCTTCTTTGCAGATAGGATCTTCCTTGCCTAGAGGCCCTCAAATGGAGCAATGATAAGAAAATATCCAGAATCCCTAAATTCAAAGAGAACTTAGATGTTCATCACACCCTTAACAAGAGGTGGTGCCTTTCTTGGACCAAACTTCGATGGGAACTAAAGTTCATGTCTATTTGGCACCCCCTAATTGAGATCAAAAAGTCCGTTCTCATGTGGCAGATCTTGCACAAGGGAATCTGGTCCAATGCTAGGGCTAACAAAATCAGTGGTGTGCTGCCATGGTGCAAGCGTTGCCAGAGATGCATCGAAGATTTAACTCACTTGTTCTTCGATTGCCCTAGGTCCCGTGTTATCTGGCATCACGTGACATGGGTTTTGAGGCTCACGAACCAAATCAATTGGCTATTGGGTGAGGCATCGGCTACTCAGCGAAGCTGTGGAATGCCATCAGGGGTGAGACTCTTTGGAAGATTTGGAGGGAGCGATGTGCTTTCAATTTTGGACAAACTCCTAAGGAATGGTCGATTGAGAAATCCTTGTTTCTTCTAGGTAAAATAATCTCTCGAGATAAGAGATCTCCACCGTTTAGACATCATTGTATTTATCTCCTTGAAAACAAGTTAAAAACCAAATGGGTCCCACATGAGGGAGATGATAGATTTATCCTCATTTGTAATGCCCTTTAGCTTGCCATACTCCTCCCTTGCATTGTGGGATTTGGGGGGTCCCATGTGCACTAGTCCCATTCACTTGTAACTTTTCTGCTTTATTTTAATTAAAGTTCGAGAGAATAGGCTAAGGCCGAACTTCCTTTTATTAAAAAAAAAACATGTTCATAATTCGTATCCATCTTCTTTGTTTACCTCCGTTCATACCATTGGCATTCTGTAATTAAGGGCTCCACGTACTGCATGCACGGACTCTCAAAGCTCATGCCTTTTGTCAGTCTTGTTCTCAATTCTGATTCTCAACGGGGCTTGATTGTATGGTGTATGCGCGAGCATGTTGTATGCGTTCGATGGCCAATGCATGAAACAGAATTTACACTTTAGTGCGGCACCTACTGCTTCTGTAAAAGGACACGCACAGATGACTGTTGAACTTGCTCGATGGTGAAGATACAACAACCGTCTGCTCGGCAAGGAAGCTCAACGACCGTCTGCTCGGCAAGGGAGCTCGCTCGCGGCCTTGATTGCTGAACTCGCTCGATGGTGAAGATACAACAACTAGGAAAGCCTCCGTCCATGATGAGCTCTTGAGCTCGCTGCACAGTGAAGGTGTAACTATGACAACATGCCCGTGCCTTCTCTCCTTCATTCATTGAATTGAAAAGGAGCTCGCTGGCCATGAAGGAGGATGAGCTTGGGCGGTTCGTCACGACAGATTGGGTATCCATCGCGACTGATCAGGAGGCACAACTAATTGGGTGTCCATCACCACTCTGTGGGTGTCCATCGCAACTGAGGGGGCATCGCGATTGACTGGGTCCGACTGACTGGCCCACGATTGTTCGGGCTTGCGATTGACTAGGCAGTTGCCAACTGACGCGGAGCTTTCTCTCTCATCCGTGCTCGTTGGGTCCATCGTCCAAGGGGGCGATTGATAGCTGACGACAAAGTTTTCTTCCGCGTGCTTCTCTGCCTCCTCTTCCTTCGAGAGTTTCATCCGTTTTTTTAATGGCTTAGAAGTAAAAAAAAAGAAAGAAATTTTTGGATCGCGATGGTATTAAAAATTCAGAAGAAATAATCATATCAAAAGAAAATCGAGTTCTTCGTAGTGCGTGACAACTACAGGCAACCCTTCTCTTATTAATTAAATAGCTTCTATTTTGTCCAAGCATAGTAAAAAAGGCCGTGCATATTTGAGTCGAAAAAGAGAGAAGGTGTTTAAAGAAGTTTTCATGAATATTTAGCTTGTGCGCCCAGTTTCCACTCTTTTTCAAAGAGGTTTAAAAGCCACTCTTTTAAGGCATCCAAAGTTCCTAACGCTAAAGGCCAAAGCGGGAAAGAAGGAACACATGGAAGCGGGAACCAAAAGCCCTTACCTCCTAGAGGTGGACTCCGTCCCCTCAGATGCTACACCTCTGACGGTCTCTCTGTGCAAAGAGTCTATGGTGGCAAAGCAAGAAGAACTGATGAAGACTTGCCTCATCGGTCAAGTTTTTGGCCCTAGGCCCCCTCTAGAAAATGTGAGAGCTTGGTTGCGCAAGGAATGGCTCCCACGTGGTATACTTGTGTGCAAATGTCAATTCCTGCCGGTGAATCACCTTCTGCTAGTGTTTGAGAATGAAGAGATGGCCTTCTAGGCTCTCCAAGCTGGTTATTGGCTTGTGGGCCGGTCAACCTTATGTCTTTTTAAGTGGACCCCAGACTTCGTTCCGAACAAGTCAAAGCCACTTCGTTACCTGCTATGGGTGGAGCTTCCCAATCTACCATTTTTCTTGTATGGATTTCTTCGAGAAATTGTTTCATCGATCGGTCGCCCGATGGCCTCAAGAGAGGATGTTGGGAGGTTGACTTATGAGGGTGCGCAATACTCCTATGCACACTGGCACCCTCAAATTTGCGTTGAAACGGACTTGAACTAGGTCCTCCCCGTGAAGATCTCCATAAACTATGGCAATGGTAAGATTTGGATACAGGAGATTACCTACAAGAATTTGCCCAATGCGTGCTTCCATTGTGGGCACCAAGGTCATAGGATCAAAGATTGCCCCCTGAAGCAATATACCAATAAAAACAAGCTTAAACTAGATGGGGCCCCGGATCCTCTCCCTCAAGTTGGCACTCGGGGGCATCCCCCTCTGATGGAGGAATAAGAGGGCACTTGTGTTGCAGAGACGGATTCAGAAGGGTTTACCAAAGTAAGAGGCAGGAGGAAACTCAGCCCTCGAAGATAATTAGCAAGCAACGTTACGACCATTGCTCCATCGAATAACATGCACTGCAACTTAGAAAAGGAGATTAATGAGGTCGACCTCCCAAGGGATAACCTTTACGAAGAAGACCCGACTCACAATTTCATTGGATGCTCTACCAGGAAAGAAGACAACCAAGAAGGTTACACCACCAGCAAAGAGGATGGATTCACTACTAGCAATGAAGACAACCAAGACAGTGAAGGCTCCTCTCTTGGCCCTACTCTTCTGGTATGCATGCCAAGCTTACCTCAACAAAAGTCAAAGCTTAAAGGGAAACAACCGTCGGGTATGCCTTGGAAGAGCCCCCTCAAGAGTAGGATCCTAATTCAAGAAGTTGGGAGGAAAAAAGAAGATCCAAAGAAAAAAAAAGATCGGGTCCCTCCCCTCAAAGAGGGCAACCTTCAATAATGAAAATCACTTCGCTTAACATCAGGGGTCAGTCGGACCCCTCAAGTGTGGTGATTCTTGGTCAATGGTCCAAAGAAAAGTGCCTCAACCCCGACTTTATCTGCTTACAAGAGATTAAAATCAATGTAGAGGAGCTCCAAAAATGGCTTAAATGCATTTCTCCGAACCACCTTTGGCTCTCCACTTCACACCCTAGGGGGGCGGGGGGTGTGGCAATCGGTATTAGTCACTCCTGGTATGGTAGATTGACCTCGACTTGTGAAGATTGGAATCATCGTTGGATTGTTGCCTCTATCGGGCCACCTAATCAGTTCACTGTGGTCTCAATCTATGCCCCTAATGGAGAGACCGACAGAATCGACACTTGGACCTCCCTTGACTCCCTCTCACACAATGTTCTGCTTTGCGGGGACTTCAACATGGTTGAGCTTCCTAAGGACCGTTGGAATAACAAGGGGAAAATTATTGACGATCAGGAGAAAGACATATGGGATAAAATCAAGTTCCATCTCGACTTGGTCGAGGTGAAAGACATGAAGGGGTTCTCCTAGTCTAACCTCCAATTCGGGGACTCTCTGAGGAAAGCAAGACTTGATAGATGTTACATCGACCAAAACACCATCCTCCAGTGGTATATTCCTTTGCTTTCCCAACACATGGATCTGACAATCTCAGAACAATACCCAATTACTCTTTCTTTCAAATCGATTCCCACGCTCTAAAAAGTTCCTTGGTTTCAGGCTTGCCAGATGTAGTTTTCCCTCCCCTCTGTCCACCAAGAAATTTCTGCAGTTTGGGCGGAGTTGTTTGCCCACTATAATGAATCAGCTAAGTGCTGGAGAAGCGCGGTGGAAAGGACTAGACAAATTCTGATCAGGACGCATAAGGTCATTAGAGATATCCGGAATAAAAGGAGAGAAAAGGTGTATCGGAGGCTCTCACATCTTGAAGAAGAAGTGAGCAACGGTAACTTGCAATGCCAACAAGGGCTTTGGAAAATTAGGGGAAGACTAAGAATCGAGGAAGAGGTTCAAAGGAAAAATCTTCAAATATTTTTCAAAGATTGGTGGGCGCGGAAGGCTGACAAACCTTCAAAAGATATGTGCACCATCCTTAAAAGGAAACAAGCTAGGGAAGCCATCCCCTTCTTGGTCGACAACAATGGGACCGAATGTAGCACAGAGGATGAGAATAAATCTATCATCATCGAGCATTTCACCCATCTTCTTGGGGTCTCGATTCCTCTTTCCCTACACAGGTGTGATTGCATGGAATCCATTTCAAGGGTTGCTCAACCTAGAATCCCTCCGGACATGATTTCTCTGCTAGATGCTAACATTTCAGAGAACAAAATTATCGAGGTTATTGATGCTCTCCCCAATGGGAAAAGTTCGGGCCCTGATGGACTCACCAATGAGTTTTTCAAGTCCTTTAAGCACATGGTGGCCACCCCGTTGTGTCTGGTGTGGCAAGACAACTATGTTGGCAGGGGGAAGGGAACAAGGAGCATTGAGTAGGACAGCAGGTTGGTTTTTGAGTCATAACTTGAGTTCTACAACTTGGAATTCGATGATTCAACTTGCTGTGCGTAGCTTGAAAAGATAGCTACAACTTTGTAGAAGAACTCAGATCCAGATTCTGAGTTTTAGGTTGCCGAAATTGCAGAATACAGAGCAGTACTGTTGCAAGTGAAAGTGAAATTGACAGCAGGTGCTTATTTTGAGCATATCTTGAGCTACACACCTCCGATTGAGGTGTTCTTTATCTCGTTATGTAGCCAATAATTAGATCTTGAAGTTTGCTGAAGGCCAAAAGTTCAGATTCAGAGGCTATCACCACTGAAACAGCAAAACACAGAGCATCAATTTTTTGTCAAACGAACCCTAATTACTCTTGGAGGTTGAATTTGCTTTGGAACTTCTTCGACTTTATGGTGTGCAAGCTCTTATTTTCAGAGCTTCAAAGCATTGTACATGTATGATCATTGTGGTAGCTCCTACATATGAGAGTAGAGCATGATCTTGTCACGTGTTTGGCATGTAAGATGACATTGTGGTATACTCTTTTTGAGGTTTATGTCATCATGAGTTCGATCATGGATGTATAGTGGCATTGTGGTCTATATCTTGCTTATGCCGCTTGGTTATGGATTTACTTGCCAGTTGCACATACTTTTGTGAGAGTTGATTTTGGATCTTGTTTGGTACTTGTATCTTTGTTTTCTTTGCAGGTACATGATCCAGATTGGAGCCTCAGTTACACGTTTGTTTGTCACCGTTATTAGCATTTGGTCATTGATTGATATCTATTTGCCAGTGTGATTCTTGGCATATGTGGATGGTGATTCCCACATGGTTTATTTGGTTCATAGTCCATTTTACAGAGGAGATGCTGCCGAAATTTCATCAGCTTTTATGCTAGAAGAGAGCTCTAGTGGATCTTGAAGCTTGTGTGATAGCTTTGGATCAATTACTATCTCCATTCACTTGGACTTGGTCACACATTATTTGTGATAGGTTGGACTATCTTGCAGGATTCATTCTTGAGTGGGAGATACATCATCATTGTATTTGCATGTGTTGCCATTAGTTTTTTGGGCACATGTAGTTGCCATTATCTTTTGTTTATATCAGTGACAGGTAGTGACAGATTATTCATTGTTCTTTTGAGATTGGTCATCTTGTTTGATTGCTCAATTTTCAGGGGATACTCTGTCGAATTTTTCCCAGGATTCGTTCATATCTATTTGGTCAATTTGGAGACTTGGTGAGCAGGCTTATGCTCATGGTTTTATGTGCATGCTAGATGCATGGCTATGTGACAGGTGGTTCACATGGTTTTCTTCTCCAGTGAGACATATGTGATGTGAGTTATGCATATGGATATGCAGGTGTGATCCTATTGAGGATAGAGTATTGTTCGAGTCTCTTGTTACATTGCTAGTCTTGGATTGCCAGCATGGTGTCTTCTCGATTTGATGGCACTGACTTTCCGAGATGGAAAGCTCAGATGTGGCATACATTGGTTCGTGCAGGGTTACACATGTATGTGCATAGAGATGCACAGAGGCCTCGTGACATGCCCAACACGTATGGATGGATATGGATGCATTGGCCAGATCCACTATCCGATTACAGCTTGTGGATTCTATATACGAGTCTGTTATGTATGAGGAGACGAGTAGTGCATTATGGAAGAGACTACATGATATGTATGCAAGTCCATTGACTCATGTGAGACATAGATCACATCGACGACTTCGATGTTGGCATTGTGGTCATGAGGGCCATATTCGACGATGTTGCTTCAGGCGGATGCGACGACGACGTCAGAGATATGCACGTGATGCAGGTCAGGTAGCGATTTCAGGAGAGTCTATGGCAGTTGATTATGCTAGTGATGGTGATATCACTTTCTCCTATGGTTCATCTCAGGATTCCTCTTGTTCATTGGATAGCACACATATGGCTTGGTTGCTTGATGCATTAGCCATTTTTCATGTTACTCCACATCGTGAGTGGTTTTGTCGATTCTCAAGTGAGAGTCGTGGATGTGTGCACATGCTTGATGGTATGGCATATGACATTGAGGGTGCAGGAGATGTATGCATTATGCTACCTAGTGGAGCATCACTTATACTCAGACATGTACGTTATGTGCCTTCATTCCCTATGAGCTTGATTTCAGTTAGCCAGTTATAGGAGAGCAGGTGTTATGCATTCCTTAGTGAGCATCATTTTCAATTTCAGTCGGGACAGCTTATGCTTATTAGAGGTGCTAGGATTGGGCACATGTATCCACTGCAGGTACTTCATGTGAGACACAGTCTCGTCTCAGTGGGAGTTCAGCCTTATGTGCGATGTGAGACTCGTCATGTCTCATTTTGTCTACCTATAGATAGGTCTATTGATATTCATGATGCACATGTATGGCAGGATTCAGATGCTCAGATGGATGCACATGTAGAGCATGTTTTGGATGCTCATGATGCTTATATAGAGCATGATTTTCTTGATCATATGGATGATCATATGGAGCACACTTTGGATGATCAGTTGGATGCTTTCGAGCATGATGTGGATGCTCATGTAGAGCATTATGATGATACTCATTTGGAGTGTGATCATCGGTTTGACCTTGGTGTTGATGTTGTGTAGCTAGCTCATGTGGAGCATGATGATACACTTAGTGTGGTAGAGCAGGATTGCTCTCATGGTACACAGTGTGTGATAGAGCAGTTTAGCTCTCAGGATGCACAGCTAGACATATGCTTGGTTGATAGGATGGCTGATTTCGATGCTGAGCAGTCAGCAGTTATACAGTCATTCTTGGATTCGCTCATGCTAGATGTTGACACAGATATGTCAGGACATGTTGGACTTGATGATGGTGCTTTGGATGCCTTGGATATAGGCATGGCTGATATGCTTAGGTTAGCCAAGATAGCACAGGTTTCGTCAGCATTCGAGAGTCTGATGTACGAGTTGTTATGCTCGAGACCAAACATTGCAGTTGCTATTGGAGCATTTGCACTTGGAGTTGTCAGTCGTTCGATGATTGAAATAGGCATAGAGCGAGTGGGAGCTTTGCAGGAACTTCATCAGTTCTTGCGTCAGTCATATATGAGCTCGGCTCCTGTTGATATGAGTCTAGAGCAGTTTGAGGTGCATGGATACACCTTGTTTGAGGCAATTGGTGTAGGCTGATCAGTATGGGTTGAGATCCGGACTCTTCCTATACATTATTGTATATTCCTACATCATTCTTTGTATATGTTACCACTTATGGTCACATTGACCCTTAAGTGGGAGATTGTTGGGGATGTAAGGGTCATGTGACCTTACCCCCATATTCATATATATACATCATATATAGAGCATTGCCTCAAGAGAGATCATTATGTGGGTTTCGAGGCTCCCACGCATATCCGCGCGTCTTTCCTCTCTTCTCTCTCCCTCCATCTCCTCCTTCCTCCTCTTGTTCTGCACACCAAAGCCCTTCATACCTGGATGAAGCCTCAGAATGAGTGTTTGTGGTACCAGACCACGCAAGATATACCTACACATGGGGAGGTGATTTAGTCTTCCCTCCATCTCGAGCAAATGTAAATGCGAGCCAACAAGGGGTAGGAACATCCTCAACCCATGGAACTCAAAGAGAGAAGAACAAAGAGAGACCAGAAGTAAGTTTCACTCATCCTATAGGGAGAGATAGAACAACCATGGACATCGACAGAGTGGATAGACAAAGAGAACAGAGTATACCAGGTGGTAGAGATGATTTTCCTCTAGCTAGACCACGAGAATACCCACGAATATTGAGACCCACTCAGTTAGTAAAATCCATGAAAAACTACTTTGATGGGACAGGAGATCCCTATGACCATGTTGCAGAATTTAGCAAGTGCTACAAGCATAATAGGTAGAAGAAATGTTCACGCAATACAATGCATTTGGACTAACGTTAAAGAACACATCTTTAACTTGGTTTCAACCATTGCAACAAAGGCATTCATCATAGAATTCTCTAAAAGTGGGATCAGACATGACACGTCTTCATTGATTCATAGCTTCAAACAGACTCCGTAGGAAACAATTAGACAGGCAGGACATAGGTTTAGACAGTATGTGGAGAGATGTCCGATGCAAGAGTTACCCTCACAAGTCAAGCAAGTTTCATTGTTTCTAGATGGCCTCTTGAGCTCTAAACTACGCTCCTATGTATACCTGAAGGAACCCAGAACGCTAGTGTATTGTGTAAGAATTTGCATAGACATTGAAGACAACTTAGGAGATGAGTTGGAACTCTCAAAGGTCTATAAAGACTCAGATTGCTCATCTCTAGCATCCTCAAAACTGTCTAGCTCATAGAGGACCTAGCAGAAAAAGTGGCCTAGAAACTAGGAGTTTTTAGTAAACAGATGCCTAGGTTAACAACAAACAAGCGTTGTTACACCTGTGGTGGTGATCATATGGCGAATGTGTGTCCCAATGCAACACAACCACAAGCCAACCCTAGTGGCCAATATTGTACGATTGAGAGAAGGTACACGAATCATGTGGCTCAAGGCTGCCCATACAACAAACATGTAGTAAGACAGAACTACCCACAAGCATACCCACAACAAGGTAGATATCAATGCCAGTATAATACTCAGCCTCATTACTATAGGCCTCCACAAAACTATTCTTATCAGGCTCAACAGAGACCTCAACCTGTTTTAGCTCAGCAACCACCCCCACCATCTAATGTCATGTCAGTTAAATATGTTGCTGTAGAAGAAAACCTAAGTAGGGCTTTAGTACCTTCTTCCCCCGTGATCACAGAAAGTGACCCGAACTCAAATAGTTTTGACTCTACTCATGTAGATAGTCCACCTGCATATTACATAGAGTCACCAGAACATGTGGAAACATATCAATACGATAGTCCACCATTAGAACCTAGTTGGGAGCCCAACTATGCTAACATGATGTACACAAACCCGAATCCACGACCCCAATTAAGACAACAAAGGCCATAGGGCCCTAGAGAACCATGCTTTAGGTGCCAAGGAGGCCATTTCATAAAGGATTGCCCACATCCTCTGATAGCAATATAGTCACAATATTATAACATACAAGGTTGTCGTGCCGAGTGTGGTAAAGAGCACATAATTAAAGATTGTCCTAAGAACCGTATGAATGCTTCAAATGTGACACCAATCAATGTGATAGGTATTATAAACAACGTAGATGGATCCAACCCTGCATACGTGCCTATCCAAGCTATAACAAGAGCCTAGGCGCTCTTATAGAACCAATAGCTTAATCATGAGAAAGTAGCCGAAACTAGTGAAGTTGGAGAGTCTACTAGTAAAAAGACGAAATCTTGGAAAGATTCTAGAGAGAGAATTAAGAGAAAGTGGAGTAAGAGGATAACAGAATTGGAAGGAAGTCTCAAGGAATCGAGAGCCAAAATCCTAGAATTGACTTCACAAGAATTGAATCAAGAGAACCTAGCTCAAAGATCAGGATCAGTTTTAGCGGAAACCATACCAGAGAACCTAGACATGATGTTTCGTGCATATCAAGCCAGAATAAACGAAGGACCCCAAATAGCTGAAAGTGAGTAAGAACTACCCTGAAGTAGACTTAGAAATTGAGAGGAATAAACTTTGCATGAAGATGGTAGAATTGGCACAACCTATGTTTGAAGCCTCTAGATATCTTAATTGGAACAACATGGCAAAACCGGAATTACACTTTCAAGGAGTGATGGAGAGATTAGAATACCTGATCGATAGCAATGAGAAAAAGGATCAGCATAGGAACCCTATTGCCTCAGAGACACAGGAAAGGAATGCACCATCCCTGTCTCAAGTTCTCAATACAAAAAGTCAAGACAACCTGTCTTCCATACATAGGTATTCACATGAATTTCTAAGAGACATCCAAGAAGAGAAGTGGAGAAAAGAACAAGGAACCCATCCTCCTATTCAAGGAATAGATGACTTGCAGGAGCAATTTCCCCAAGACATCTCCTCTATTTACGATGGAGTAGAGGGAGAGCAGCTGAGTGAACACACAAGTTTTGAATCCAATTCTTTACAAGAATTACCTCAGTTCACAGGACCTTGGGAAGCAAAGTCTATTAGCATGAGAGCACCCACGATAATAGTAAGAAATGAAGAATCAGTGATCCCTAGAAACACGGAAGTGATCAAGAACCCTAAGGTACAATGTCATCTCACTCTAGAGGAGCTATTAAAGGTTAAACCAAAACTGTGGAAACATGTAGCAAATCAATTTCTTGAGCTTGCTACTACTCCCTCACAGATAGGAACACACAAAAAGGTACCAGAGATACCCGTAGAAAGAATCAGAGATGTAAGCGAAGGAGAGGAAGGTAACACTTATCTTCCAATAACCCATCAGAGCTATACCACCAAAGCCATCTTAGATTCAGGAGCCAGAGTAGCCATCGCGACCACTGCTTTATGGAAATGTTGGGGTAAGTCAGCATTGAGACCTACCAGGATGAAGCTGCAAATGGCTGATGGACATATAGAAAAACCATTAGGCTTACTATAGGGCATATCTCTCACCACTTGTGGTGTGGAATTTGAGCACACTTTCGCCATTTGTGATTTTAGTAAAAATCATCCTTATTAGATGATATTAGGAAGACCATTCATGCGTCAGTTGCAAATTGTACAAGATTGGGGAACTAATTCTTTGTACTTGCAACATTTAGGAGTGACTACTAGGGTCAATCTTAAAGACTATTCACATCAAGCTATACCCCCAATACAATGGAATACCATCCATAAGACATAGGAAGAAACAGAATCAGTACACTCATTAGAGTCAGATCCCTCATGGTTGCACGAGGATACTTATCTATGGATGTGTAAGGTAGCCAAAAAAGAGGAAGAACAGTTAGAAGCCACGACTTTAGGTTCAGAACAACACCCACGAACCCTACAAGACCTAGCTTACACACTTGTAGTCTTTCCAGACGAGGAGTTTGAACCTCATGGTTGGGCAGAAATCCTAGCCACAATGGATGTAGCCATCAATGAAGAACAATGGACACCCCACTATGAGGAGGATGGCTATGACATCTCAGTTTTCACAATAGAGCCAATCATGTGTGATTCAATTATAGAAGAATGTGAACCTAGCACTGATGCATTTGAGGATGCAAGTGATTTTGATTTAGAGTCAATTATTATGTACCCACCCTTTGCATTTGAAGAAGAATATTTCTACAAAGTAGAAGCTCACCCTCCGAGGCACGAGGAACTTATGAATGATGTGAGGTTAGCCACTCAAGTGACCACTAAGAGTGAAGGAAAGAAAAGAAAGAAGAAAGAAACCATGTTAGAAGAAGAAGAATCCTTGTTTGAGGTTCTCGAAAACTTCAAGAAGTATCAAATAGAAGATAGACGAATCATGGTACGAATGCCTAACAGAAAAGCTGACGTTGGAGAAGTATATGACAACTGGGAGAAAACAAAAAAAATCATAGTTGCCTTACTAGAAGGAGAAGAAGCAAAATGCACATACATAGGGCATGATTTGACGAATGAAGAAGAAGAGAGTTAGTTGCCCTATTGCGTGTATATAGAGATGTATTCGCTTGGAGTTATAAAGACTTGAAAGGAGTAGACCTAGATATATGTTCTCATAGAATCCCTATGACTCCAGATGCAAAACCTACGAAACAGAAATCATACACGTACAATGATAACTATGCTATGAAGATTAAAGAAGAAATAGACCGCCTGATAGAAGCAGGATTCATTTACGAAATTGAGCATACCGAATGGGTATCCCCCATTGTGGTCATGCCCAAGAAGAATGGAAAATTGTGTGTATGTATTAACCTTAAAAAAGTTAATGCTGCCACAATTAGAGACAGTTATCCTCTTCCTATCATGGAACACTTATTGGAAATTGTTGCGGGCAAGGAAGTTTATAGATTTCTGATGGTTTCTCAGGCTATAATCAAGTAGCAATTGCACCAGAAGATCAACACAAGACGGCTTTTGCCACAGAATGGGGCATATTTGCATTTCATGTGATGCCATTTGGCTTAACAAATGCACCTGCCACTTTCCAGCGACTCATGTGTCATGTTTTCAAGGAATTCTTATGCAAGAGTTTGGATGTTTATGTCGATGACATATGTGCACATTCGAATGTGAGACAGACACATATCCCAGAATTAAGACAAGTATTTGACAAATGTCAAGAATATCAAGTTTGTTTGAACCCAAAAAAATGTGTTTTCATGGTCAGACAAGGCAAAATTCTAGGACTTTGTGCAAAACCCTTGGCCACCAATCTTGCTTTGAACCTAGAAATAGATCCATCTGAATTCTTCTTTACTTTATACACCCACTTATTACCTATTACCTTCATGTTCTCCTTCTTGGGCACTAGAGTCCATGTTTGATTTTCCTCAAGTGCGTCGATCTCTTCTTGCATTGCCTCTTTCCATTCGGTGTACCTGCTTGCATCTTCATATCAATCGGGCTCATGATCTTCTACTACTTTGTTCATATATGCATAATGTGTTGCCATGTATGAATCATAAGTAAACCTTTGAGTTGGATACTTAACTCTAGAAGACTTCCTTTCTTCACCTTTTGGAGGAATAAACCTCCTTTGCCTTGGGAACTTGATCTCTTTCTTTGACGTGGCTTCTTTCTCCATCATGTGTCCATCATCTTCAACTTCATTACCTTCTTCATCCAACTCCACCAATGTTGCTTTGCCTTTGTTGATTGATTGTGCTTCATAGCTTGATGAAGATCTCCCCCTCCATGGTGAGTTCACGCTTGAACTATCTTCATTGATGGAACACCTTGGGCCGCTTAGCTCTAGGTCGATTTGTTCTTCATCATGTCCATGCTTTTCTTCTTCATAGTCCTGCATACAATCATACTTCTTATACCAAGGGAGTAGCTCATCAAATGCTACATCCCTTGATGTGGCCTATCCTCTTGTGCCACAAGTCCAACTTTGAAATCCTCTTGTTTCCATATGTGAAGTAGACATGTTGAGTGGAATGAGAATTTACCTCCAAAGTGAAGAGTCTCCCTTGCTTCTTTCCTCTTGCTATGACCTTGTAACCTTGCTTAGGGTTCTCCACAAAGCATCCACCTTTGTTGAACCTTACTTGATAGCCTCTTTCAACCATTTGCCCAACGGACACCAAGTTCTTTGTGATGGTAGGTACATGCAAGACATCCTTGAGACATCTTCCTTCCTCCTTGTCATCCAAAGCTACATCTCCAACATGGGAGATCTCATGGGCTGTATCATCACCTGTTTCTACATGTCCTTTACCTTTGGGAACATGTAGATTAGTAAACCAAGAAGAATTGCAACTCATATGGTTGCTACATCCACTATCAATATACCAAGTATTATCTACTTTGCTTGAATTCCCATTCATGTGCATCATCAAGAGATTTTCATTTTGTGAACTTGTAGAAGCATAATTACCTTGGCCTTTGTATGAAGAACCTTGATTATAGCTCCTTTGGTTTCCTCCTTGGTAGCAATCTCTAGCATAGTGGCCAAACTTGCCACATATGTAACATCCTTCGCCATCTTGATTCCTGTTTTGTTGATGTCGTCCTTGTTGGATGTGATGGCTGGATGCACTCAGAAGTTGAGTTGGTGCTGCAAATCCTGCTTCACACCTGCCCTCCTTTCTCTTCAGATATGCTTAGGAGACTCCTTGAGCTTCCAAATGACATCAAGAAACTATATATGTGCTTTACAAATTAATTGTGAAACAACCAAATCAAAACAGATGATTTTGAACCTTCACAAATCCAAAAACTTTCTATTCCTGTAATGATACCTGCTCAGTCTTAAGCTTAGTGTGACCAGCACACTTACAATTGGATTAATTCCTTCTGGGAGTATTAAATTAACTTAACAAGCTACCATTAGCAAGTTAAATCACTCCAATTGATAAACTATGCACTGAGAATGATCTTTAGCAAAATCAGGGACACCCCCAACTTTTTAGGATCTACACAGAAAAATACCAGAGACTGCTTCGACCGTGATTTCTCCCAATTGGCTGAATGGAATGACTTGAAACTTTGTAGTGTTGTAGAATGCTTTGAGCTGGTTCCAATGAGCTTTGAATCATCCAATTTGGTTCAGTAGATCTTGAGATATGCTCTGTTGAAGTTGACAGACTTGAAGATGGTCACTCAGAGAAAACAGAGATTATGAATGTATGTATATTGATTAACTATAATGATTGTACATTCCCATTGGCATGTAATGCGATGCTCAATGGTACTCAGAGGTGTAGGCTATAGTGTAGCTCACACACACTCAATGATTTGCTTGGAATTGCCTCGGGAAGAGTGAAGCTGACCCGCGACTTTTACATAGCCTTTTTATAGGAGTTTTGAAGAGTGTTTGAATTTGAATTCAAAACTAAAGTTCCCTTGATTCTCTCCACTAGACTTAGGGAGATATTCCCTCAACTGATTCATCTAATTTTTCCACGACTCTAGTCTGGTAGGTGTGATTACATGAGTGGTAAAGTCATATAGACTTTTACATAAGATAAATGGTAAGAACAATAAGACTAGGTTCCTATGGTACTTGTTCCAAGTGAATACTTCCTTCAAGGGTCCAAACTTTAGCCTTCCAAGGTTCCAATTGTCCAAGCCTTATGTTGAGTCTTTAAGGCACAAATCAAAGCCAAGTGTGAAGGCTTGTTTGCACCAACAGCTCCCCCTCAAGCCAAACACTTTGGCTCAAGTCTTCATCTCTAGTCTTCAATTATTTCCTGCAATCCAATCATGGATTTAAACCTGCATAGCTTGCTTCCATCCAGAGCTTTAGTAAGCAAATCTGCACATTGTATGTTAGTAGACACATATGATAATTGGATTTCCTTGCTAAGTAATTTCTCCCTTACATAGTGGTAATGAACCTCTATGTGTTTTGTCCTAGCATGATAAACTGGATTAGCTGCTAGGTGAAGTGAACTTGTGTTATCACCAAATATGATTGGTGGCCTTGTGTATAGGCCCAATTCTGAATATAATAGCTTCAACCATATGGCTTCTTGAGTGGCATTGGCTAGCCCTCTGTACTCTGCCTCATTGATCTTGAATTCCTTCATCATTTGTCCTTTGATGTGTCTAATTCCTTGAACATCATTTCCTGTAATAATGATGTCATCAACATAAACACACAAGTATATTACCTCTGAATTGTTCTTCTTTATAAACAATGAAGTATCTGCTTTACTCATCACAAATCCTTGATCTAGGAGATAGGTTGTCAACCTGTAATTCCATGCTCTAGGTGCATGCTTCAATCCATACAGAGCCTTCTTCAATTTACAAACATGATTTACCTTATTGGGATCTTCATAGCCAGGTGGTTGTGACATGTAGACCTCTTCAGATATCCATCCATTCAAGAATGCATTCTTCACATCCAATTGGTACATGTTCCAATTCTTGGATGCAGCTACACTCACCATAACTCTGATAGTTGGCATCTTGGCCACAGGAGAAAATGTCTCCTCATAATCAATGCCTTGGGTTTGTGCAAAACCCTTGGCTACCAACCTAGCTTTATACCTGTTTATTGTGCCATCTGAGTTCCTCTTGAGTTTGTAGATCCATCTGGATCCTATCACCTTCATGGAGTCCTTCTTGGGTACCAAGTCCCAAGTATCACTCTCCTTGAGAGCCTCCATTTCTTCATCCATTGCTTCCTTCCATTCTGGTTTAGTAATTGCTTCTTCAAATGTACCTGGTTCTTCATTCAAGATATCCTTTGCAAGATATACAGAGTGCTTGGTTACAAGTGAAGTATCATACCCATACCTAATAGGTTTCTTCTTTTCTCTTTGAGATCTCCTCATAGCTTGAGTTGAGGATTCTGGATTATCTTCAAGTTGCTTCATCTTCATCTTCCCTTTGGATTTCCAAGCCTTGAACTCTTCAATGTTGATGGTGTCTTCATCATCTGAGCTTGTGTCCTCTTTCTGAGTTGGTTCTTGTCTGATAAGCTTTGGAAAGTCTTCTTCCATATCATAAGGTAGGCTAATTTTCCTGCACTCATTTTCATACCATGAATCATTTTCATCAAAGATGACATCTCTGCTTACCTTGAAGCCTTTGTTTGAGGGGTTATAAAACCTGTATCCTTTTTGATTCAAATCATAACCAATGAAGATACACTTTTCAGCCTTAGGGTCTAGCTTTCCCCTTACCTGTGAGGGAATATGCACATATGCAACACACCCAAAGATTTTGCAATGATCCAGAGATGGTCTCTTACCATGCCAAGCCTCATAGGGTGTCATTCCATCAAGTGTCTTTGATGGCAACCTGTTGATTAAGTATGTGGCAGTAGATACACTCTCTGCCCAAAGATAATTTGGTAGTTTTTTCTCATTAAGCATAGACCTAGCTGTCTCTACAATGAGTCTATTCCTTCTCTCAACTACCCCATTTTGTTCAGGTGAGTACCTTGTAGTAATCTCCCTCTTGATGCCTCTTTCCTGCAAGAAATCTTCAAAGTCATTGGAGAAGTATTCTCCACCACCATCTGACCTTAGCTTCTTCAAATGTCTACCTGTTTGGTTTTCAACTAATGCAAGATACCTTTTGAAACAATTAAATACTTCATCCTTATGTTTCATGAAGTATAAGACAGTCCATCTGCTATAGTCATCAATAAAGGACACATAGTACCTTGATCCAGATATGGATGGCTCCTTGCTTGGTCCCCACACATCTGTATGCACCAATTCCAAGTAATCTTCATGCATAAAACCTTTCTTGGTATAGGGCAATCTGTGTGACTTACCAAATTGACAAGCCCCACACTTGTATATCATGTGTTGCTTGGATACATTAGGTATCCCAAGCACACATTGATCCCTGCTCATTTGTTTTATGGTCCTCTCTCCAATGTGACCTAATCTCTTGTGCCAAATCTCCAATTCTGATAGGGTTTGGTCCTTATAGTTGTACAAGGCAATATTCTTAGTATCCTCAAGTTCAAAGGTAAACAATCTACCTGATTTCTCTCCCTTGGCTATCCTTCTGAATCCATGTCTTGGATCCTCCACATATGCACCATGTTGAGTGAACCTGACCTGTAGACCTTTTTCAACAATCTGACCTACACTCATCAGATTCTTGGTGATTGTTGGAACATACAACACTCTGCTTAGTAAATTCTGATTACCATCAGTTGTTTTGACATTGCCTACTTTAACAACTGAATGTTTAGTGTCATCACCTGTCTGTACTTGGTGCTTGCCTTTGGGTTCTTCCAAATCAGAGAGTAAGGCAACATTTCCAGCTACATGGTGGAGCAACCTGAATCAATATAGAACAAATGATCATCATTGATACCTGATTTAGATGTCATGTTCATAATCAACAAGGAATCATCTTGATCCTCTGCATAATTGTTGTAATCCTTCCTATTCCTGTATCCACCTTGATAATTGCCATTGTGATTGTAGCTATTGTTGTAATTATTGTTGTAGCCATGGTAGCCTTGAGATTGATTGAATCTGCCTCTGCCTTGAGAGTATCCTCCTCTTTGGTGACCTCTTCCTCTTTGGTTCTTGTAGTTTTTGTAGCATTCATCTGTAGTATGGTTAGACAAGCCACAAATATTGCATGGAGATTGATTGTAGGATCTCCCCCTACCTGACTTACCTCCTCTGCCCCTACCTCTAGATGATCTACCTCTCCCTGCATAGTTTGCTTGGGAGGTAGAGCCTTCTTCATCAACCTTCTTGCTTTTACCCTTGTCTTTAGACTTCTTATCAGTATATAGGGCAGAGGGATTGTTACCTTTTGATTGCTCTCCATTCTTTGTGATCTTTGCTTCATGTGTAAAGAGTTGTCCAATCAGAGTTGTTAGATCAAGTGCTTGGATGTCCATGTACAAGTCCATTGCTGTGGTAAAGCTCTCCCACTTGTCATCTGCCTTCAGTCCATTGATCACTTGTCTGACTATTTGCTCTTCCTCAATTTCTTCTCCAACACTTGCAAGTTGATCTGCAATGTCTTTGACTTTGGTGACAAAATCTGAGACACATTGTTTTGATTGCTTCCTAAGAGTTGTAAACTCAATCCATAGCTGATTCTTTCTGGCCCTTGTGCTTGATGAAAAGTATGTTGACAAGGTTTCCCAAGTCTCTTGGGAAGTTTTACAGTTCCTTACATGAGGTAGAAGGAAATCAGAAATAGAGTTTAGAAGATATGACCTTGCCAAAGCATCTTTAGCACACCATTGGTTGAGCCTCTCATGTTCATCCTTTGTAGGTAGGCCTCTGGTTTTGAATGAGGGCAACTCCTCATCTCCTGATATGTATCCATACAAGCTTCTCCCTTGTAGATAGGTCTTCATTCTCAATGACCAAGCCAGGTAATTATTTCTATCCAATTTGTCAATGAAGGAAGGGAAACCATCACCCATGATTACCTTATTTGCTCTGATACCACTGTTGGATGTGATGGTTGGATGCACTCAGAAGTTGAGTTGGTGCTGCAAATCCTGCTTCACACCTGCCCTCCTTTCTCTTCAGATATGCTTAGGAGACTCCTTGAGCTTCCAAATGACATCAAGAAACTATATATGTGCTTTACAAATTAATTGTGAAACAACCAAATCAAAACAGATGATTTTGAACCTTCACAAATCCAAAAACTTTCTATTCCTGTAATGATACCTGCTCAGTCTTAAGCTTAGTGTGACCAGAACACTTACAATTGGATTAATTCTTTCTGGGACTATTAAATTAACTTAACAAGCTACCATTAGCAAGTTAAATCACTCCAATTGATAAACTATGCACTGAGAATGATCTTTAGCAAAATCAGGGACACCCCCGACTTTTTAGGATCTACACAGAAAAATACCAGAGACTGCTTCGACCGTGATTTCTCCCAATTGGCTGAATGGAATGACTTGAAACTTTGTAGTGTTGTAGAATGCTTTGAGCTGGTTCCAATGAGCTTTGAATCATCCAATTTGGTTCAGTAGATCTTGAGATATGCTCTGTTGAAGTTGACAGACTTGAAGATGGTCACTCAGAGAAAACAGAGATTATGAATGTATGTATATTGATTAACTATAATGATTGTACATTCCCATTGGCATGTAATGTGATGCTCAATGGTACTCAGAGGTGTAGACTATAGTGTAGCTCACACACACTCAATGATTTGCTTGGAATTGCCTCGGGAAGAGTGAAGCTGACCCGCGACTTTTACATAGCCTTTTTATAGGAGTTTTGAAGAGTGTTTGAATTTGAATTCAAAACTAAAGTTCCCTTGATTCTCTCCACTAGACTTAGGGAGATATTCCCTCAACTGATTCATCTAATTTTTCCACGACTCTAGTCTGGTAGGTGTGATTACATGAGTGGTAAAGTCATATAGACTTTTACATAAGATAAATGGTAAGAACAATAAGACTAGGTTCCTATGGTACTTGTTCCAAGTGAATACTTCCTTCAACGGTCCAAACTTTAGCCTTCCAAGGTTCCAATTGTCCAAGCCTTATGTTGAGTCTTTAAGGCACAAATCAAAGCCAAGTGTGAAGGCTTGTTTGCACCAACAGTCCTCCTCTTCCTCTTGTTCTTCCTCTCCCTCTTTGTGATGAGGTGCCTTGGTCATGTCCTTGATTGCTTGAGTGGCCTTGCCTTCCTCCAAACCTTCCTTTGCCCCTTCCTTGTCCTCGTCTTCCTTTGCCCCTTTGATTACCTGCATAGAAAACTTGTGCATCCTTGCTTTTAGTTGAACTTCCACCTATGTTCATTTCTTCGGTGACCATGAGAGCAACCAATTGCTCAAAATCGGGAAGATTATCCCTTACATATACTGAAGTGGTAAAGGGTTTCCACTTCTCATCATCTCTCAAACCATTGAGAGTATAAGCCACAAGTTCGTCATCATCTACGTGGCTTCCAATGGATCCCAATGCCTCTGATAACTCCTTGACCTTAAGTATGTAGTCATTTATGCTACTCCCTGAGCTCTTCCTAAGGTTGTTGAGCTCATTCTTGAGTTGGATCTTCCTTGCTTTGGTGCTTGTTGAATAAAGCCTTTCAAGTGTCTCCCATACCTTCATGCTTGAATCCAAGTCTTGGATATGGCCGATCATGCTATTGCTAAAGTGTTGGGAAAGGATAAAGATAACCCTCTTATCTCTTTCATTCCATTCCCTAAAGGCCCTTCTCTGGTCATTGGTTGGATTCTCATCCAACCTAGGTCTTGGTTCACTTCCACTAATCAACCCCCAAAGGCCCTTGCCCATAAGATAGTTGGAGACCCTAAATCTCCATGGTTGATAGTTCCCTTTGTCTAGCTTTTCAATTTGAGTGTTGAAGTCTCCCATATCTAGTCTTTGATACTTGACCTAGCCCTTTGCTAATGCCCCAATGTGTGTAAAATGAAAATGAGGCTCTGAGGTTACCTCAATCCAAAGCTTTCCTTAGATGGACACCTTGTGCTCTTGAAACTTTGAGTAGAATAGCTCCCCCTTGATGTGAGCTACCTCCAAGAAGCTTTTGTTGATGCAAATCTTCAACCACCAACTCCAAGAGGTCTTCTTGCTTGTATGTGATGCCTCTAAGATGCCCAAATGCTCTGATACCACTGAAGGGGGAAGTATCTCAACCCCTAAGCAACGACGAAACGCGAATGACCTCCACAGGTATCCTTCTTTGACCTCTGCACACCAAAAGTGCTCTTACTCAGAGCTTATGCAGAGAACTCCAGTGAGCCTTTTGTAGACTAGTAGTAGACACCAAGAGCTTTCCAAAAAAACAAATTTTACTTCAAATGGATGCTTACAAAAAGAGAAACAATGTCTACAACATGAGCTAGTTGAATGCTCACACTTCACTTCAGCAAGCTTTTCTCAAAGATTATACAGAGAATGAATCTCAAACTTGAGTCAACTTTAGAGCACTCTAATAGCTACCCAATGACACCAAAATCATAGCAAATGGATAAATAGAGAAGGAGAACCAGCCTTTACAACAGAGAGCAAAATATTTCCAACAGAGCCTACACAGAGAGAGAGATATCAATCACACAACTTCACTAAAATGAATGTTGCTCCCAGATTACTCAGAGAATGCTCCAGAGAATTTGTGAGCATAAAGTAGACTCTAATAGCTATCCAATGAGACAAGAATTACATCAAATGGATACAATATGAGGGAGAACCAATGCTAACAACTTAGGGGTAGAGAGTTGCAACATTGCCTGCGCACACACATAGATATGCCTACTAAAAGAAAACAAACAAGCAAGCAAGGGGCTTGCTTATCACAACTCCAGCACTTAGTGCTCACTTTACATGAGCTAAAACTCCAAGAAGATGGCCCAAAAGAAGTCGGGATACATGCTCCTTTTATAGTGAGAAGTGTGCCCCTAAAATCTAGGAACTACCTTTCCAAATCAGACTCCTAACTTGGAGGAATTAGTTGAGATGACTTGGGGAGTGGTTGAGTGACTTTTCTTGATGGAATCTCATGGCTTTTGGTTTCCTTTGATTGCTCCACATGTCCATAAAAGATTCCCCACGAATTTGTAGCTTGAAGCTTGACTTTTAACAGGGCATCCCTTATGATGCTCAAACCTAAAAAGTGGGCATCCTTTAATGCCCATTTTGGGCATCAAATTTAAACATTGCACGCATATATATATATATATATATATATATATATATATATATATATATATATATATATATATATATATATATATATAATCTCTCCTCTCCTCAATTAATAACATGTGAACGGGCATATCTGTGCACCTCTGTACATGGACCTGATGATGACGATGACTTTGTGCAACTTCCACATCTACATCACAAAGCATAGGTTCATCATCCGCACTCTAACACCTCTGGTGCCTAACTTAACTTGTGCCTACGCATGAGCATGACAGACAGGTCAAAACCTCACAGTAGTATGGCCTCTGTCTCTTCTGTGAAAATACATGAGCATATGGGCACATGATAAAGTTCTAAAACTCAAAAGATATATAGAATGTTTTCGATAATGAAGAGAGCTAGAAATCTGAGGATTAAGTTTGCAAAGGATAAAAAATCTTTGTTGTGTGACATCAAAGAGGAATAAATTATTGTGATACCCATGATCAAGTTGTGGGTGCAAGCAAGTTAATGCAATACACTCTTAATGCACCATATGTTAGTGAGTTTAGTGTAATGAGTACGCTATTTTGCATTTATCCATCGTTTTAGCAGCACACCTTTTGCACTATATTAATTTCTTTCATGGATGCACTTTATTTGAAGTTAAATAAATCACTTGCATCTAGTGCTTAAATTCGATGCCCTACCTTGGGCATCACCAAAATTTGCATGTCATTCACAATTGGAGAGCATGGGCACCATGCAACCTTCAAAGTTCTTGAACCATTGCACAATAAATAAATAAATGATACATTGCTATATGCCATATGATGAACCACAACTCACTAGTTGACATTCTTGGTCATTGGTAGGAACTATAAATGTATCCGAAACGATCCACTTGGGAGCATAGGAGCATGGGAAGAAACACACTATAATATATATGGAGAATAGTCACTTGATAATATGAATGATCTGAGTGGTGATTATGCAAGTTCTTATCAAACTTACTAACCTATAGGTGTGGATTAGGAGAGTGGTAAAGAAATGGAAAATCAGGATGCCAAGTGCTACAAAAATGAGTTCTAAATGTTATTACTCAATCTCCAAAGAGACAAGTTTTATTTTGAAGTGTTTGGGTGAAATTCAAACTAGAACAAAAATTATTCACTAGAAATGTGCTCTAAAAAATTAGAAAAGAATACCTATAAGGTCGAATTTTTGTAAAAATCATCAATACTAAGGTCCCAAAATGTATATAGAAAGAATTACTAGTGTGTCACATGCCCAAATTGAAATCCCACTATCAAGGGGTAAGGACATTGGCACAATGGCTACAATAACTCACAACTTTGGCATACACATACACATACACATACACATCCATATATACATATATATATATATATATATATATATATATATATATATATATATATATATATATATATATATATATATATATATATATATAATGTGGATGCCTAGTTATTGAACATGTGCATCCTTTGATGCCCAAAACCCCCTTTGATGCGCATTTTGGGCATCAAATTTAAACACTTATTGCATCACAAGCCTCACTTGAATCTTTGACCCCCAACATGTCAAGCAGATCGCTTTGTTCATCGTTATGGGAAAGTACGTCATTTACATGATTGCAAGAAAAGAAACTACATTGCCTAATGAATGCATAAAGGTTAGTGGAGAGAGTGAGATACAAGCATAAAACATGAAGAGAAAACCCTAATCTAGATTTTATACCACCTCCACCCAACTAGATAAGCAATTTTGAGTCAAAGATATGTTAGGAGTCCACTAGTAGTGGATTATTTTGTAATATGTACTGATTGTATAGAAAAAATGTTTTAATTCCTCCAAATTTATTTATGAAACTATTGAAGGAAGCTTAGAATTCCACTTAAATATCATCCATCAAAGTAATCAAAGGTCACTAAAAGGATGAAGAAGGTGACAAAAGGGAAGCACACACATGGAACTCAAGGAGGGAGAGATCTACTAATTTTTCTCATCTCAAACTCCTCCTCAGATTAGGGGTTTTCCAAATTTTACCCAAAATACATATATAATTACCTATTTTTGGCATAAAATCCTATTTTTAATAGTAAAAAGGTCTAGAATCTAAAAGTTGAAAAGTATTTTTGTTTCTATTAGTGTCCATGTGAAAGGCATAATGGTGGCCATACACTTTTGTATATGCTCTTTAATAAAACATCTACTGACCTAGTAATCCACATATTATAAGTTTGATTGCATTTTTAACATGTTAGAAATTTGTGTTCATGCTCCCTATGGCCTATATGTTTTCTCCATATTCTATAGACCCTGTGCAGAGTACCATGTGCAACATTTGGAGCTGAATTTTATATCACGAGAGTATCATTGTGGAGCCCTCGAGAAGGAGACTACACTGTTGTGCATCACCATTGCATCATTCCATTAGTATCAGAGCTTTGTGATGCAAAAGCTTTATCACTTTTGTGCAAGCGAAACGAGTTCCCACCCACCCACCCAAGGATTTCTCCAAGGCTTACGATTAAGGTGGTGACCAAGACATAGGCCTTGGCATACCTTTTCATCCGAGTCATCAAATTCATCAATGGAATCATTGGCAACACGCAAGGGAGGACCCCAATGATCAAGGAAATCGAAGGTTTCTGGTACTTCTTGGGAGGTCATGCATCCCAGGTTCATCCCCTTGGAGCTTGCTTAATTGGCAACCTCTTGCCACTAAGCTATAGTCTTGTGGTGCTTGAGGAAGGGGAAAGGCTTAGGTTCATGTTACCTTGAACATGTTTTGGGCCCTTGAAGCTTGATTCTTTGCTTTCAAAGCCTATTTTGAAGCATCTTTGGGATGATTCTTGGAGCCATTTTGGGGTACTTTCATGCATAGTTCTCTTTACACAACTTCAAGAACATCAAGAAGAGTGTTTTTGTTCTTCTTTGACAAAATGTATACAACTTTGGGGCTTTGTTTTAGCCACACTAGTAAATCTATAGGTTTTCAACTGTGGTGCCAACAACCACTACAAGTTTATGCAGGCTTTTGAGCCTAAAGGTCAGAGTTGACAGACACTTGCAGGTGTTGTTGGCAAGCTTTTGGGCTAAGAATGCAGTCTTTCATTGTCATTTTATTGCACACATTGAGCACATACACACTATGTATGCTTCTATGGATACCGCTTATATATGACCAATGGCCATTGATATAGTGATTATGTTTTTGCATAAAGACTTTCACATTGATAGAAAGGGTCATGGTGAGGTTTTCTTAACTCAAAGGCACCCAAATGTTGGGATCTCTTTGGTGATGCAAGTGGAAGAATTACCCAGCCTCACCATAGGAGATGTATGCTAGTTGTTCATAGGTGCTCGATAAGCCTAGTTGGCTTCTTTTAGTTAAGTGATTATATGTAGTGGAGTCAGTGATTCACTATGCGGGATTAAATGTGAGTACTTGTATTTTTATAAGATTTTGAGATTGATCATATGCTCATTTTGTAGAGAGGAATCTAGCAAATGTTTTCTAGATTTTTTTTGGTTTTTTCAACTATACATTGGTCGATTTACTCCTTTATACACTTATTGGTATGAGCACATTTCATCTCACATTTTCCTATTGGTTGGTCACTACCATTCATTAATCCATTTTTCTAGGGAGGCTATTAATTTTTTCCACTAATCTAATACATAGTCATCCTTTTTTGAATTTTCATGGTGTTCAAACTCTTCTAGCTCCTTTATGATTCCAATCAGATCTCTATTACCACAGAGATCTCAAGCACATTTTGTGGAGCAGGGTCTAATGCGAGTGTTCCCAGGATGAGCTATATAACTTGTAGGGCAAAGACCATTTTGAGATCCAAAAATTTAATAGCACAACATTTGTCATATGGAAGAATTAGATTAAATATGTGATGATTCAGAGGATCCAATGGAGGAAAATAAATGGAACCTCAAAGAAGCCGACTAACATGGATGAAGATGATTGGGATGATTTGGATGAAATGTATAGGTCTTCCATTTGATTGAACCTATCAGATAATGTTTACTTTGCAATATTGGACTTTGAAAGTGCAGAGGATCTTTGGAAGACGCTACACAGTACATATGAAAAATAATTAGAATCAAATAAGGGATACTTGATGAGAAAATTATATGACCTTTGCATGAAGAATAAAGATATTGTTGGTGCTTATTTAAATGACTTTGATGATATATTATCTTAGTTATAGGGTCAAAAAATGTAGATGTATAATGAAATGAAAGCAATCTTGTTCTTATGCACCTTGCCATGATCATGGGATATGTTTTTCTAAGTTATTTTCAATAGTGCACTCGATCCTAAGCTCATCTATGATAAAATATGTCAAGCACCCTTCACTAAGTACATTCATAGAAAAACTATGGTTGACACTCATAGTGGAGATGCATATAATGTTCATAATTCTTACCAAGAAAAGAATCAACAACATGGTAGGATCAAGAGCAAGGGAAAAAATGGTCAATGGAATAAGAGTAGAAGTAAATCAAGGAAGAGGGATATCAAATTCCATTAGTTTCATAAGAAGGACACATGAAGAAAGACTTCTATGCATTAAAGAATGCTAAAGGTAGGGGGCAAAATGTTGATGGGCATGTTAAACAGTTACATGCACCATCATCTTTGGTGACGCCACATAGGGAATGGTTCTCTACATTTACCGCAAAGTCTCTTGGTACTATGAGACTTGGTGACTCTTACAAATGTGAGGTTGTTAGGATTGGAGATGTGGTTATGCAGTTCATTGATCGTTCAGAATTTAGTATGCATAATGTATGCCATGTATCTCATTTATCATGCAGTTTGATGTCATTTGGTCAACTTGATGACCTTGGTTACAAAGTGGTTTCTATGCTTAGTCCATTTGCATATCAAAGGGCAATATGCTTATTGAAAAAGGATGCAAAGTTGGCTCACTTTATCCTTTATTTGTATCACAGAAAGAACACTTGTTAGCTGTTACTGAACAACCCATGGTGTGTATTTGGCATGACTATTTGGGCCACATATCTGATAGTGGAATGGAAAGAATGGAAAATATTTCTCATTCTGTCTACTTACTTGTAATGAGTATGAGTATGAGTAGGAATGTGTATGAGACACACATTGACTCTTCAATTCAGCTGTTAGATCTCGTTCATACAGGTTTGTACGATCCTATGCCCACAAGGTCATTAGGTGGATCTCTTTACAATCAAATATAAGGATGAGGTATTCCCTACCTTCAGAAAATGGCTTGCTTCAATTGAGAGTGAAAAAGGAACTAATCTCAATGCTTTACATTCAGATAAGGGGGGTGAGTATGCCTCACATGAATTCAACCTTTTCTATTAGTATAGAGGAATTCATAGAGAGTCTATGGTGTAGCTGAAAGGTTCAATAGAACTATTAAGGATAGAGTAGTTTCTATGCTACATCATGCTAATAATTCATCAAGCTTTTGGGTAGAAGCTGTGAAGAGATGGATAGGTATGTGCTTGAAGATGAAGAGGTGTTGCAAAATCCTTGATCTACACTAGCCAAATGAACTCCACGAGTATATGGTGGGCCCTTTTAGCTTGCCAATGGATGTATTAGACACCCTATGTACCTTGGAAGATCACTCTCAAAAAGATAGATCAAAACAGATAAGTTGGAGTTAGCTCAGAGGTGAAAACTTGCTATTCTTGGTTCATACACCTATCCTGTGTTTTACATAATTCTCTGAGCACAGCAGCAATTAGCTTAATTCCTCTTGGAGAAGTCTAGGTAGCTTAATGAGCTAACTTTCAAGAGTAATCTCATCAAAAATAATAAACCACACACTGAGAATGAGTTTTAACAAGTGATGACATCATCCCGATTTTTACGGGCTGTTATAGTTTGAGACCAGTGAGACGAAAAATGAACATAACTCAACATGTAGGAATCCAATGATTATGAAACTTTGTATGGTTATACTAGACAGTAAGCTAAATCCAACAAGCATTAAGTCACTGAATTTGAATAATTAACCACTGAGAAATGGCTCTGACAAGGTGAGTGAAAATCGGGTACCTGACAGAGAAGTGAAGATGAACAGACCCTGTTGACTTCAAATCAACATAACTGAAGATTGCAACATCTAAATGACATGAAAATTTGTGAAAATATAGTAGACTTATAGAGATAACTTTACCAAGTTAAATTACTGAAAATGATGCACCAAGCTCAGAGAAAACATCTCTTAAATCTGACTAAGAAAACTGAGAGTAATGGCAGTGAGTAGTACACTTCACAAGAACATGGAAATATGAACCCAAATGATCATGAAAATGAAAGTATATTGCATGTACAATACAATGGACTTACTGATACATATGTGTGCCTTGTAATCACACCTTGATATGGCATAAAGCTCAGCTCTTGGAGGTCTTCACATAGGTCTCTCTAACCACGACTAAAACTGCCATCTATTTATAGTTGAGTTTGGGAGGCTAACTTCCCTCAATCACTCTCCAATCAATCAATGATTGATTTGATTCTCTACCTACCACAAATCACAAATTCATGGCTCCTCTTTCCCTTTTTGATCATGTGGACTCAACCACTTAAGATTCTCTTACTTTTACATTAAGTAAACTCTTCAAAAAATTACAAGAGGTAGTTCACAAGTGAACTTTACATAGTCTTCATTTTAAGGCTTCTTCTACTCAAGCCAATACTTAGGCTTGTCATAGAGTTGCTCCAACAGAAGCAATATTGACTGTAATTCAAGTGATTAGCTTTTCACCTAGCACTACCAAAGGTCTGAAAGTGGCACAAGAATTATGGATAAGGAAGCCACCATATTATGATCATCTTTGAGTTTTGGTTGTGGATCATATGTTCATATACCCAATGATCTTAAACAAAAGCTAGAACATAAGTCAAAGAATGCATTTTTCTTCGCGATGGCTGAGAAGGCTAATTTGGATATTGCTTATGGGATCTCCAAAAACAGTCAATGATCATAAGTAGTGATGCCATGTTCAATGATTTTAAGATGAATAAACAACCAATAAAGGAGGTTGAAGTGTGAAGAGTGGTGTTTGAGTATACTAGTCCTCTATTTAGCATGCATAAAAAATGCTAGACAAAGGGATGTTCAAGAGAATGTCCAATCACATCACTCTGCAAATGTTCTTCTTCAACAACCATTGAGACGTTTTGCATGTGTCTCCAATTCACATGGTATATATGTTCTAGGCTTGGATTTTGTTATACTAACAGATGCTAGTGAGCCTTCTTGCTACAAAGAGGCTATGGAGAGAGAGGATCATGTTAAGTGGAAGTGTGCCATCAGGAATGAATTGGATTCTATTCACATGGTACTTGGGATTTAGTACCTTTGCCAAAGGGTAGGAAAACTTTACCATGTAAATGGGTATATAAGCTAAAATTCACATCAGATAGTGCTTCTCCAAAGTATAAAGCATGAATTGTTACAAAGGTGTTAAGCAACAACATGGTGTTGATTTGGAGGAAATCTTCTCTCAAGTGGTCAAGATGACTACACTGCATCAGATATGGAATGATTTGCATCATCATGTGGAACCTACAAAGGTTGAGAAATCTCCTCATTTGGACCAGCACTAGACTGTCCACCTATAAAAAGAGGCACAAAATTGTCATACACATCTTTGGAGCTAACTGGCGTCTCCTTAGTACATGAAAGTAATAGCTAAATTGCATCTTCCACAAGAACAACATCAAAGCTAATCAAAATGTGTTTACTCTTTGGAGGATAGAGACGATAGCCTTTGCTTTCAGAATTGTACCCAACGAAAATACATTTAAGTGCTTTATCATCCAATTTTCTATATCATTGTTCAATCATCAATGCATATGCCAGAAATCCAAAGACACATAGATGAGCAACATATGGCTTGCAACCATAGAAAGCCTCATATGCAGTGAAAGAATGCAATGCCTTAATGGGACACCTGTGAAGTACATATGCTACACACATAATAGCCTCAAGACAAAAACTATGTGGTAAAGCTTGACTCTTGATCATACACCTCACTGTCTCCATGACTCACCTGTTCTTTCTTTCACCAACCCCATTTTGTTGAGGTGTATAAGGCGCTACACACTTATGCATTATCCCACGTTTCTCCAAAAATGCATTAAAATCAAAAGACATATATCCCCCGCCCCCTCGATCAGAATGGAGGGTGCCCATTTTAAATCCTGATAGATTTTCAACCAAAACCAGAAACTTCTTGAAGTACATAAACACTTCAGATCTTGCTTTCAATGGATATACCCAAGCATGCCCCTAAAAATCCTCAATGAAAGTCACAACGTAAAATTAGTTCCCAAAAGAAGGTGTTTGCATAAGACCTTAAACATCACCATGAAAAAGCTGCAATTTTTGAGTAGCTCATACTAAACCATCTTATGTGAAGGAGGAATGTTTCATTTTTCCCAAAATACAACCTTCATAGAAAAAATTATTAGGTGCCTCAAGTTTGGGTAGAGAGGACACCATTTTAGATTTTTGTAGGCATAGCAAACTAGCACAATTCAGATGATCAAGGAGTGCATGCCAAAGCTTTGCATCAGACATAGCCTCAGAATCTTGAACTGCACATGCTAAATCATTCACCAATTTTGCACAATCGATGAGCTTATACAGACCATGAAATAAAATGCTAGAAGCAATAATGATGTCGCCATTTGATAGATCATGAAATCTACATCTCTCATCAACAAATTTCCCAACCAAACTGATCTTCACTAATGATGAAATTGATAACATATTTTTCTTGATCCTTGGCAAGCATCCAGTAATGTGAAAGAGCTACCATGAGCAATAGGCACAATGATCTTACCAACTAGCATGACAAGATGAGAGGAGTTGTTGGCAAATGGGATAGTATTTCCTATACGAGTAGGCTCAAGTGAAGTGAAGAAATTATGCTACCAGATAATACGTTCTCTTACCCCACTATCAAAGTACCAAACATCTGAGTCTACTGTAGACATACATTGTTCATGAGAAGATGGGTCATTATTGCAAACAATACTAAATTCCCATTCTTCATTCTGCATAAGATTAGGAGACTCTATTTTGGGTGGAAAGGCTTGTGCAACAACCATTCTGGATCTTTTGTTCTTTGCCTCTTTTGCAATCAATTTTGGACGACTCTTTATGACATGATCATTTCCTTTCTAGTATTTGCAAAACAATTTCTGCTTTTTTGTTTTCTTCTCATCTTTTTCATCCTTCTTTGATTGTGAAAAACTGACAAATTTTAGCTTACTAGTAGATGAGCTCCATGTTGGTAGTAGTCAGAGGCATAGAAGACACGGAAGCATGTGAAGACAAAGCATAACGAAGAAGCAGGGAGTCAGTCGAATCATTTTTCAAAGAATTATATTTTATAAATACTTTTTCAAAACCTCCAACATGATCTATAAAGAATTTGAACTTATTTGTCAACAAATAATGTCTGAATTTCTTTACTACGTAGATCATTCCTAATCCTTCTTGTTCCGTAGTAGTGTAATTTCTTTCTGCTGCATTTAACTTTCTGCTCGCGTAAGCTATGGGGAGATCTATATTACCTTCATTTGTGGGTTGTGCTAACACACATCTGTTGGAGTTAGACGTCTGCGGAAGCACGCGAACAGCACAAGGAAGAAGAAGAAGCTTGGAGCACAACACACAAGACTGAATGTATTACTAGAGAATGTACAAAGATAAGTAGCCCATTAGGGCAATAGGCGTATATACAAGCCGGGGGAAAAAAACCTCCTAAAGAGGGAAAAAAATGCCCCGGCGGTCCTAGAGTGTTCACACACATCACTACCTAAATATATCAACAAATCCCCCCTGGGAGTGATGCGGTGAACAAGGAGCTGGCACTCATGTATAAGGAAGTGCTGAGCTATGTGGAAATCACTCCACAAAAGGAAGTAAGCCCAAAGCTTTGCGGAAAGCTTCAAACTTCTCCCTAGGCAGAGCCTTCGTGAAAAGGTCTGCAATGTTCTCCTGCGTGGGCACATATGCCAAGCTGATCTCCCCAGCAGAGAACCTCTCCCTGACATAGTGATAATGCACCTCAATGTGCTTAGTGCGAGCATGGAACACAGGGTTCCTCGCAACTGCCAATGCGCTCTGACTGTCAGTGAAGATGGTGGTGGCAGAAGACTGGCCAACACCCAAATCAACCATAAGGCGTCTGAGCCACACACACTCAACAGTCGCTGTGAAAGCTGCCCTATACTCAGCCTCACAACTAGAAGTGGCCACAGTAGGCTGCTTCTTGCTCAACCAAGATATACATGAGCTACCAAGCATGAAGCAAAAACCACTGGTGGACACACGAGTGTCATAGCAACCAGCCCAATCTGAGTCAGAAAAAGCATGCAAATCTGGCGGTAGTGATCCCCCCTTGGGATAAAACAACCCAAGTAGCCGAGTACCACTCCAGTAGCGAAAGATGCGCTTAACCGCTTTCCAATGCGTGACTCCTGGGCAATGCATAAACCTGCTCATCTGTGAGACAGCAAATTGAATATCTGGCCGAGTAATGCATAAGTAAATCAAGCATCCAACAGCCTGCTGATAGAGAACAGCATCAAATGCATCTCCAGCATCATGAAGACTCGATCGTAAACCTGTCTCCATAGGAGTGGCAATAGGCTTACAGTCTTCAAGGCCAAAACGCTGCAATAATGTGTCAATATATTTCGTTTGACACAAAGCCATTCCACCATCAACTTGCATAAACTGAATGCCCAAATAGTGATGCAAATGCCCCAAATCAGACATCTCAAATGAGGCATGCAAATCAGCCTTGAAATCAGCAATATGCTTCTCAAGAGGACCAGTGAGCAGCATGTCGTCTACATAGACAACAATGATCAAAAGCACATCATTAGCACGCTTAACATATAAGGTGCTTTCAATTGGACTGTTCTCAAAACCATGTGCAATCAGATAGGCATGTATTTTCTCATACCAAGCACGTGGTGCTTGCTTTAAACCATATAACGCCTTCTTTAACCTGCACAACTGGTTTTCATGCCCTTTCTGCACAAAGCCACGGGGCTGAAAAACATACACTTCTTCATGCAAGTCACCATTCAGAAATGTTGTTTTAATGTCCAACTGATGTACATTCCAACCATGATGGGCTGCAAGTGCACAAATGCTCCGAACAGTAGTCATACGGCATGTAGGTGCAAAGGTCTCATCAAAATCAATGCCTCTTTCCTGCGCATAACCCTTTGCAACAAGCCTAGCCTTATACCTGTCAACTGTACCATCAGGTTTACGCTTCAGCTTGTATACCCACTTAGTGCCAATGGCCTTCTTGCCAGGAGGCAAGTCACATAAAGACCATGTACCATTCTTCATTATAGCATCATATTCAGATTGCATAGCAGCCATCCAATTTTCTGAATTTTGTGCTTCATCAAAAGAAACAGGCTCATTCTCATCACAGAGACTAGATGCAGCCATAGCATAGCAATCTGATGCAAAGGAGGTACTATGAGAGCCTGAACGAGTACGATATGACAAAGGTGCATCTAATTTGCTGTCACGCAAAGTCTGCACCAGCCATTTTGGCATAGTTTTTGCCTGTTCAATATCATCTCTCTCATCAACAAGTGCATCATGTAAATCTGCATCAGAAATGGAATGATCTGCATCATCATATGAAGCCTGCAAAGGCTGAGAAGTTGCCTCATTAGGACCAGCGCTAGCCTGTCCACCTGTAAAAAGAGGCATCAAAGTATCATACATGTCTTTGGAGCTAACAGATGTCTCCTTAGTACATGAAAGCAATGGCTGAATAGCATCTTCCACAAAGACAACATCACGGCTAACCAGAATGCGTTTAGTCTGTGGATGATACAGACGATAGCCTTTACTTTCAGAACTGTACCCAACAAAAATACATTTTACTGCCTTATCATCCAATTTTCTGCGATGTTGTTCAGGCACTAATGCATATGCCAAACAACCAAAAACACGCAGATGAGCAACAGATGGCTTGCAGTCATGCCAAGCCTCATATGGAGTGATAGACTGCAACGCTTTCGTGGGACACCTGTTCAGTACATATGCTGCACACATGACAGCCTCAAGCCAGAAACTATGTGGTAAAGCCTGACTTTTGACCATGCACCTCGCCATCTCCATGAGTGACCTGTTCTTTCGTTCAGCAACTCCATTCTGTTGAGGTGTATACGGCACTGTACACTGGTGTTTTATCCCACGTTCAGCCAGAAATGCATTAAAATCTGAAGACATATATTCCCCCCCTCCATCAGAACGGAGGGTGCCCATTTTACATGCTGACAGATTTTCAGCCAAAACCAAAAACTGTTTGAAGCACATGAACACTTCGGACTTTGCTTTGAGTGGATATACCCATGCATGCCTGGAAAAATCATCAATGAAAGTCACGAAGTAAAGGTAATTTCCAAAAGAGGGTGTCTGCATAGGACCACAGACATCACTATGTACAAGCTGCAATTTCTGCATAGCCCGAACTGAACCATCTTTTGGAAAGGAAGAACGCTGCATTTTGCCCAAAATACAGCCTTCACAAACATGTTTTCCAGGTGCCTCAAGTTTGGGCAAAGAGGACACCATTTCAGATTTCTGCAGGCGTAACAAACTAGCAAAATTCAGATGACCAAAGCGTGCATGCCAAAGCTTTGCATCTGACATAGCCTGAGAATCATGAACTGCACATGCCGAATCATTCACAGATTTTTCATAGTCTATGAGCTTATACAGCCCACGACATAAAATGCCAGAAGCAATAATCACATCGCCATTTGAGAGATCATGGACTGTACACCTGTCATCAACGAATTTCACAACCAAGCCAATCTTGGCTAATGCAGAAACTGATAACAGGTTCTTTTTGATCCCTGGCACAAATAAAGCATCTAACAAAGTGAAAGAACTACCATCAGCAGTAGTCAGAATGATCTTACCAACTCCCATAACAGGATAAGAGGAGTTATTGGCGCATGTGACAGTATTCCCTGTAGGGGTAGGCTCGAGTGAAGAGAAGAAACTGCGCTGCGAGGTAATATGTTTGGTTGCCCCACTGTCAAAGTACCAAACATCTGAGTCTACTGCAGACATGCACTGATCATGAGAAGATGGGTCAAAACTGCAGACAGTAGTAAACGCCCATTCTTCTTCCTGCACAAGATTTGCAGACTCTGTTTTTGGTGTAGAGGCCTCTGCAACAACCATTCCAGCCTCTTTCTTCTTTGCCTCTTTAGCAGCCAGTTTTGGAGAGTTCTTTATAATATGATCATTTCCTTTACAGTACTTGCAGAACAATTTCTGCTTTTCTGATTTCTTCTCATCTTTATCCTGGTTCTTCGATTGTGCAGCATTTGCAGATTTCTGCTTACTAGTAGAAGAGCTCCATTTTCCTTTGCCCTTCTGACTAGCCAGAAAAGCTTGATCTGCAACACGCATAATGGACCTGTTCTGCCTGGACTGATCTTCCTGCAACAGAACAGAGACTAATTCCTCAAATGACAAGGCATTCGGATTGCCTTTCATCATCAATCGAAGAGTAGAGGCAAAACTCTGATATGAATCAGGAAGGCCATTCAGAACGGTCTGCACAAGTGAGCTATCTGGTATAACCTCATCAGCAGAAATCAATTGTTCCTTCAAGTCTTTGATCTTTGTAAGAAAACTGTCCATCGAATCACCTTCATTCATGTGCTCACTCTCCAACTGTTTTCAGAGGTAAGCAACACGAGCCTCATTCCTAGCCTGGTACAAAGTGGTAAGTGTATCCCAAGCATCCTTTGCTGTTCTGCAAGAGCGAATGTGAGGAATAATGGCACGTTTGACAGACAAAGCTATCAATGCATGTGCCTGGGCATCTCTGCCATCCCAACGAATCTGCTCTGCAATAGGTGCAACAGAAACAGCAGCACGAACAGGAATCTGTGGAATATCATCCTCGACACCATCTTCATCAGCTCCAACACCTGTATTTGCAGTACCTGTCGTTACAGGTGTAACAGGACGTCTTTCAACACCCTGCACAATGTTCCACAATCCTTTTGCAACCAGTACATGTCGCATCATATAAGCCCATAATGGGTAGTTGGTACCATCCAACTTATCCTCAACAGCCAACATACGGAATACATCACTGCTTTCAGCCATGGCCGGTGACTAAAATACCTTGATGCAGAAAATTGACTGTATCTCAAAAAGTTGAACAGAACTGCCTAGACGAGTTCTGCTAGACCTGTAGCAGATTTTGAGACGCTTAAACTGGCGAACAGAAACTGGTATATACCTTTGGCACAAAAGGACGAAATAGCCTGCACAAGCACTGCGATAGTGCATTCGGAGGCCGAAACGAGCTCAGATCGCAATTTCGGCACCACACAGCAAAGCTGTTTTGATCTCGGAACCACCCTGAGTATGCTCACCAAATTTTGTGCGAATCTGAGACTGCAAACGGAGGAGTGTCGACGGCGCCCTAGAAGAAGCAACGACCTGCTCTGATACCAATTGTTGGAGTTAGACGTCTGCGGAAGCACACGAACAGCACAAGGAAGAAGAAGAAGCTTGGAGCACAACACACAAGACTGAATGTATTACTAGAGAATGTACAAAGATAAGTAGCCCATTAGGGCAATAGGCGTATATACAAGCCGGGGGAAAAAAACCTCCTAAAGAGGGAAAAAAATGCCCCGGCGGTCCTAGAGTGTTCACACACATCACTACCTAAATATATCAACAACATCCTATGGCATAGTTGGATGCATCCACATGTACATGGAATGGCTTACTCCAATCCGGGGTTGTCAATATAGGTGCTGAGCACAAATGTCTTTTAAGTTCATTGAATGAATTCTCACATTCATCTGTCCATTCAAACTTAGTCAAAAGACAGTACAGAGGCTTGGCTATGATGGCATACATGTGTATGAATTGTCTATAATAACCACAATGTCGCATAAATGCTTGTACCTCTTTTATGTTATTTGGCCTAGGTAGATCTGCAATTACCTTTGGTTTTTCTTCATCTGTCAAAATTCCGTTCTTTGACACTATGTGTCCTAGAATTTTGCCTTGTCTGACCATGAAAACACATTTTTCTGGGTTCAGACAAACCTGATATTCTCGACATTTGTCAAATACTTGTCTTAACTTTGGGATATGCATCTACCTGATATTCGAATGAGCACATAGGTCATCGACATAGACTTCCAAATTCTTGCGTAAGAATTCCTTAAAAACATGACACATGAGTTGTTGGAAAGTAGTTGGTGCATTTGTTAAGCCAAATGGCATCACACGAAATGCAAATATGCCCCATTCTGTGGCAAAAGCCGTCTTTTGTTGATCTTCTAGAGTAATGGCTACTTGGTTACAGCATGAGAATCCATCAAGGAAGCTGTAAACTTCCTTGCCCGCAACTCTTTCCAATAGGTGTTTTGTGATAGGAAGAGGATAACTATCTCTAATCATGGTGGCATTAACTTTTTTAAGGTTAATACACACATGCAATTTTTCGTTCTTCTTGGGCACAACCACAATAGGGAATACCCATTCAGTATGCTCAATTTTGTAAATGAATCCTTCTTCTATCAAACAATCTATTTCTTCTTTAATTTTTGTAGTGTAGTTATCATTGTACGTGTATGGTTTCTGTTTCGTGGGTTTTGTATTTCGAGTCATAGGGATTCTATGTGAACATATATCTGGATCTACTCCTTTCAAATCTTTGTAACTCCAAGCAAACACATCTCTATATTCTCGCAATAGGGCAACTAATTCTTCTTCTTCATCATCCATCAAATCATGCCCTATGTAGGTACATTTTTCTTCTTCTCCTTATATGGATACTATTAGTTTTTTGGTTTTCTCCCAATTATCATATACTTCTCCAACATTAGCTTTTCTGTTATGCATTCGTACCATGCTTCTTCTATCTTCTATTTCGTACTTCTTGAAATTTTCAGGAACCTCAAACAAGGATTCTTCTTCTTCTAACATGGTTTCTTTCTTCTTTCTTTTCTTACCTTCACTTTTGGTAGTCACTTGAGTGGCTAATCTTACCTCATTCATAATTTCTCCGTGTCTCTGAGGATAAGTTTCTACTTCGTAGAAATATTCTTCTTTTGATGCAAAGGGTGTGTCCATAATAATTGACTCTAAATCAAAATCACTTGCATCCTCAAATGCATTAGCGTTAGGTTCACATTCTTCAATAATCGACTCACACATGATTGGCTCTATGGTGAAAACTGAAATGTCATAGCCATCCTCGTCACAGTGGGGTGTCCATTGTTCTTCATTGATGGCTACATCCATGGTTGCTAGGATTTTTGCCCAACCATGAGGTTGAATTCTTTGTCTGGAAATACTATGGGTGCGTAAGCAGGGTCTTGAAGGGTTCGTGGATGTTGTTCTGCACCTACAGTCCTGGCTTCTAACCATTCTTCCTCTTGTTTTGCTACTTTACACATCCATAAATGAGTGTCCTCGTGCAACCATGAGGGGTCTGATTATAATGAGTGTACAAATTCTGTTTCTTCTTATGTCTTATGGATGGTGTTCCATTGTATTGGGGGTATATCTCTATGTGAATAGTCTTTAAGATTGACTTTAGTGGTCACTCCTAAATGTTGCAAGTACAAAGAATTAGTTCCCCAATCTTGTACGATTTGCAAGTGGTGCATGAATGGTCGTCTTAAAATCATCTCGTAAGCATGATTTTTTGCAAAGTCACAAATGGAAAAGGTATGCTCAAACTCCACACCACATGTGGTGAGAGATATGCCTTCTAGTAAGCCTAATGGTTTTTCTATGTGTCCATTAGCCATTTGTAGCTTCATCCTGGTAGGTCTCAATGTTGGCTTACCCCAACGTTTTCATAGAGGGGTGGTATGGGTATCTTTGGTACCTTCTTGTGTGATCCTTTGCTTACATCTCCGATCCTTTCTATGGGTATCTTTGGTACCTTCTTGTGTGATCCTATCTGTGAACGAGTAGTAGCAAGCTCAGGGAATTGATTTGCTACATGTTTCCATAGTTCCGGTTTAATCTCAACAACTCCTCTAGAGTGAGATTACATTGTACTTTAGCGTTCTTGATTACTTCCGTGTTTCTAGGGATCACCGATTCTTCATTCCTCACTATTATCGCGGGTGCTCTCATACTAATAGACTTCGCTTCCCAAGGTCTTGTGAACTGAGGTAATTCTTGTAAAGAATTAGATTCAAAACCTGTGTGTTCTCTTAGTTGCTCTTCCTCTACACCATCGTAAATAGAGGGGATGTCGTGCAAGTCGTCTATTTCTTGAATAGGAGGATGGGTTCCTTGTTCTTTTCTCCATTTCTCTTCTTGAATTTCCCTTAGAAATTCATGGGAATACCTATGTATGGAAGATAGGTTGTTTTGAATTTCTATATTTGGTACTTGAGACAGGGATGGTGCATTCCTTTCCTCTGTCTCTGGGACAATAGGATTCCTATGCTGATCCTTTTTCTCCCTGCTATTCATCAAGTATTCTAGCCTCTCCATCAGTCCTTGAAAGTGTAATTCAGGTTTTGCCATGTTATTCCAATTAAGATATCTAGAGGCTTCAAACATAGCTTGCGCTAGTTCTACCATCTTCATGCAAAATTTAGTCCTCTCAATTTCTAAGTCTGCTCGAGGGTAGTTCTTACTCATTTCAGCTATTTGAGGTCCTTCTTTAAATCTTGCTTGATACGCATGAAACATCATGTCTAGGTTTTCCGGTATGGGTTCCGCTAAAAGTGATCCTGATTTTTGCACTAGGTTCTCTTGATTCAATTCCTGTGAAGTCAATTCTAGGATTTTGGCTCTAGATTCCTTGAGACTTCCTTCCAATTCTGTTATCCTCTTACTCCATTTTCTCTTAATCCTTTCTCTGGAATCTTTCCATAATTTCGTCTTCTTACTGCTAGATCCTCCAACTTCACTAGTTCCGGCTACTTTCTCATGATTAAGCTGTTGGTCTTGTAAGAGTGTCTGGGCTCTCGTTATAGCTTGGATAGGCACGTATGTAGGTTTGGATCCATCTGCGTTGTTTACAATACCTATCACATTGATTGGTGTCACATTTGAAGTGTTCATAGGGTTCTTAGGGCAATCTTTTATGACATGCTCTTTACCACACTCAGCACAA
This sequence comes from Ceratopteris richardii, assembly GCA_020310875.1. Taxonomy (NCBI): domain Eukaryota; kingdom Viridiplantae; phylum Streptophyta; class Polypodiopsida; order Polypodiales; family Pteridaceae; genus Ceratopteris; species Ceratopteris richardii. Next base: position 27,518,408 of record CM035422.1, read on the forward strand.
AAGCCTTGTATGTTGTAATATTGAGATTGTCTTGCTATCGGAGGATGTGGAAAATCTTTTATGAAATGATCTCCTTGGCACCTAAAGCATGGTCCTCTAGGGCCCCGTGGTCTTTGATGTCTCAATTGGGGCCGTGGATTAGGGTTTGTGTACATCACATTAGCGTAGTCGGGCTCCCAACTAGGTTCCAATGGTGGACTAGTGTATTGATATGTTTCCACATGTTCTGGTGACTCTGTGTAGTACGCGGGTGGACTATCTACATGAGTGGATTCAAAACTATTCGAGTTCGGGTCACTTTCTGTGATCAAAGGTGAAGAAGGCACTAAAGCCCTACTTAGGTTTTCCTCTGCAACAGCATATTTAACTGAAATGACATTAGCTGGTGGGGGTGGCTACTGAGCTAAAACAGGTTGAGGTCTCTATTGAGTCTGATATGCATAGTTCTGAGGAGGCCTATAATAATGAGGCTGAGTATTATATTGACCTTGATACCTACTTGGCTGTGTGTATGCTTGCAGGTAGTTCTGTCTCACTGCTTGTTTGTTGTATGGGCAGTCTTTAGCTGTATGATTCGTGTATCACCTCTCAATCATACAGTATTGGCCACTAGGGTTGGCTTGTGGTTGTGTTGCATTGGGACACACGTTTGCCAAATGATTTCCACTGCAAGTGTAACATCGTACGTTAGTTGTTAACCTAGGCATCTGTTTACTAGAAACTCCTAGTTTCTGGGCCACTTTTTCTGCTAGGTCTTTTATCAAGCTAGAAAATTTTGTGGATGCTAGAGATGAACAATGTGAGTCCTTATAGACCTTTGAAAGTTCCAACTCATCGCCTAAGTTGTCTTCAATGTCTATGCAAATTCTTACACACTGCTCTAGCGTTCTGGGTTCCTTCAAGTATACATAGGAGCGTAGTTTAGAGCTCAAGAGGCCGTCTAAAAACAATGATACTTGCTTGGCGTGTGAGGGTAACTCTTGCATCAGACATCTTTCTACATATTGTCTAAACCTACGTCCTCCCAATCTAATAGTTTCCTGAGGGGTTTGCTTGAAACTATGAATCAATGAAGACGTGTCATGTCTGATTCCACTTTTAGAGAATTCTGTGATGAATGACTCTAAAAGTGATGGATATCTCTAAATTGCCTTTGTTGCAATGGTTGGAACCAAGTTAAAGATGTATTCTTTAACGTTAGTCCAAATGCATTGTATTGTGTGAACATGTCTTGTACTTGCTCTGCTCTTAGCACTTGCTTAAATTCTGCAACATGATCATAGGGATCTCCTGTCCCATCAAAGTAGTTTTTCATGGACTTTACTAACTGAGTGGGTCTTAATATTCTTGCGTGTTCACGTGGTCTAGGTAGAGGAAAATCATCTCTACCACCTTGTATTCTAGGTTCCCTTTGTCTATCCACTCTATCTGTGTCTATGGTGGTTCTATCTCTCCCAATGGGATGATTGAAACTTACTTCTGGTCTCTCTTTGGTCTTATCTCTTTGAGTGCCATGGGCTGCAGATGTTCCTGCCCCTTGTTGGCTCGCGTTTACGTGTGTTCGAGATGGAGGGAATACCAACTCACCTCTCCATGTGTAGGTATTTCTTGCATGGTCTTGTACCAGAAATACTCTTTCTGAAGTTTCATCTAGGTATACAACCTTTCCAGGTGTATCCAGGTCCTTGAACTCATACACCCTGATGGAGCCTACCTCACTAGGTTGTTCCGTTCTGTACCTCCAAAATGCTTCATCAGTTTCTTTATTCACAAACAACTCGATGCTTCTGTTGTCTTGAGGGGTCCAATCTGGAACTAGTACTCATGTCAGTACAGGTTTCCCTCTAGGTGTCCTAGGTTCTTCTAACGGTTCTTTTCCTTGGGCTCTCGCTTCTGTCTCTAACTGAATTACTCCAAACTCATTGGTATTATTTGGCTGAGTACTTAAGATGTACATCGTTCCTTCCTTTTCTATGTACGCATCTCTCTCGAATTTCACCACTGGACATTCCAATCCAATGGGTTGATCAGGATTGTGCATTTGCACCACTAGTCTTTGCAAACCATCCTCATAGATGCGAGCACCTAAGCGGTTGGTTCAGAGAAATTCTAACTGAGTTCTATAGGGTCCTTCAGGTCTTTGTAAGTATGCTACGTTTGACCCTCCTTCTGGTCTTTCCATGCTAAAATCCATTTTTGATTCACTCCTATCTTAACTCAATTTGTAGGGGTAACTGTTATTCAACTGTTGTGCCCACGAACGTAGTTCCTACGCTTGCTTCTGATGATCTAAGGCTTCCTCAGTCTAACTTACCTATATACTTGCCCGATCTAAGGTTCATGAATTTACTTTGCGGCATTTCTCTGATCGTCAATGTTCCTTGTTTTTAATTACTTGGTTCGTTTTAAATGCTTTTAAGTTCTTGTCTTGTCCAACTGTATGCGTCAAGCATCGACTTTCCGTGATACTTTTGAGTTCTCGTTCCGTCAGACTTAAGTTCTTTCCTTTAGGTTTTTGTATCACACACCTTTACTTTGCTCTTGGACTTGAAAAAATTAAATCTCTTGAACTTGAAGCGTTCCTATCGTCGTTCATCCACAATGCTACCATTTTATCCTAAGCTGAGAATTGACTGAGGGGATTGAGTTATCTTCCAACCTCAAGTCAGTTGCTTTGGTTGATCTGATGCCCAAGAAGTTGCGCTTCCCAAGCCCTGCATTCTTCACTACCTTGCCTTGGTTGCCCTTGATTGTCCTTGCTAGATCTGTAAAATTCACTGTTTAGACCAATTCTCAAATGGATGATCAAGCACTTGAGTATATACACTTTTTAGTCCCTTAACCTTTGGCAAAATTTCCTTCCAAAGCCCCCTTTCTTTCCTAGTCCCACAGATGGTCAACCTCAAAATATCCTCTCTAAACATCAATGTATTCTTATTGAAAAAAAATAGTTGAGGTCACGTAGTACTCGTAAAGAGCTTTCTAACGAGCTATAAAGCTCAAAAAATGGACTTCAGATGAAAAAGATATGACCGTTCCGACCCTTGGGGGTAAAAACTCACAAACAGGTTTTTCTCCAAATATGAGCTAAGGGGTCTCCTATGAGTCTAATTACCCAAATATTTGTCAACAATAGCCCCAAAATTGGTCAAAAAATCAAAACCTAAAAAATTGGCATTTGGGGTGGACAACCGCAATGGTCTGGTATAATCGCGATGGTCTGGGATCGGTGTGATGGTCCAGGTTGTTGAAAAAGAAGGAGCAAGCTTAGTGGATAATTTTGGTAATTTGGATATTCCAAATGAGCATAAATACTTGGATAAAGGTAAAGCCACGACTCCTTATCCATTAGGAGTGAAAGGAAACATCAAAGGGCACTCAAGGGAGTTTGAAGATCAAGAAGAATCCATTGAAGAGTCAAGAGACAAGGAAGGGGTATGTGAAAGGTCACACACACATTCATACAAGCATGAAGGCGCATTTTTGGGATACCAAGACTGAGGAGAAGCATCTACCAAGTGCCCAAGGACCAGAGGAGCATGCCCAAGAAGTTTCAGCCCCAGATCATCTCTGTAAGTGAGGTTTTGGATCAGTTTCTCACACTAGACCCTCTCTCTCTACTGTAGTTTGTCAGACATACCCAGCTTGTAACAAGTGTTGCTCTCTGTGTATAAATCTAAATTCCGTGATTCTTGTCTTGAATGAAAGCATATCTCTCCTACTTTCTCTATCTAAAGTTTCATAGTGATTGCGTACTGCTGCGCCGAGATATTTGTATTTTACTGTAACTGAAAAATTTGCACAGGTGGACAGACAGGTAGTCTGTTTTGTAACAGTGAGTTGCCTGACTTATACTCATCCAAATTGAGTGTTTGTTGGCTTGTTGGAAAGCTAACAGAGTCTACTAAGTGTGGACAGAATCTTGGAGTCATTGGATTTCAGGTGGTGGGTCAAATTGCTTGATCCAGGTCAGGTATATTTTCAGGTGTAGGCTAGAAGACCTATTTTGGGTTCATTGTGCTTTTGTTGTGCATATAGAGGATTTGTTCCTCACAGTTGGTATCAGAGCTTTGAAGCTTGGATTAGCAGCAGCACACTACAAGGAAGTACACTTGAAGAAGAAGGTGCTTCATCAAAGAGGAGAGAAGTGCAACACAAGGGATTGCTTGACAAGGTAACCTCTTTATCATAATCTCATTTCAATGGCAGATTTGGGGCAAAAAGTGGAGTTGTTGGACAAGGACAACTACCAACCTTGGAGGTTCAGAGTTACAAATTACCTCATGGCCAAAGGGCTATGGTCCATAGTGAATGGAGAAGAAGAAAGGCCTTATGTAGACCTTGAAGATGCAACCACTACCAATGCACAAAGGAAGGAGCTCAAAGCGTGGGAAGAAAGGAATAGAAGAGCAATGTTTCTCATATCTCAGGTAATTTCTAATGCTATGGTTGGTCATATACAAAATTTTGATAATGCCAAGGATGTATGGGATGCTTTGGAAAAGGTTTATGCAACCTCTACAAGAGCTAGGAAAATGCAACTAAAAAATGAGCTCAATACCATAAGAAAGGTAATAGCCAAAGTGTGGTTGAGTACACACTCAAAATCAAGGATCTAAGGGATCAATTAGCATCAGTGGGATGCAAGGTTGATGATGAAGATTTGGTTCAGGTCACTCTCAATGGATTGAGAGGAGAAGACAAGTGGAAGCCTCTCATTACCACTATCCTCTATCGAGATCCACTTCCATGCTTAGAAGACCTCATTCCTCACTTGGTGGCTGAGGAGGCATCATTTGGAGATTCATCCAAAAGCAAGGACACTTATGGTCAGGTCCTATACTCTTCAAGAGGCAAAGGGAGAGGTGGAAGAAGAGGAAGAGGAAGAGGCTACAACAATCAAGGCAACCATCAAAGCAAAGAAGAAGGAGAAAGCTCAAGTGACTCTACATTCCAAGCAAAGGCAAGAGGTAGAGGCAAAGGAAGAGGAGGCTACAACCCACACAAAGGTATGATTTGCTATAATTGTGGTAAACCAAATCATATAGCTTCAGATTGTAGATATAAAGATGGTAAATACACTCAAAGAAAGCAAGGGAACTGTGCAAATGCTTCAAACAAGGAAACAGGTAATGATCAATTGCTTGCTATGAGACATGGTTATTCAAAGGATGCTAAATATGATACCAAATGGTACATAGACTCAGGGTGCAGCAATCATATGTCTTGTGACGGTGATATATTCACCAATTTGCAGGTTCCAAAGTCCAAAGGATGTGTGGAGACAGGTGACAACACCGAACATGTCATAGAGCACATTGGAGATGTAAGAATTGGATGTGACAAATCAGCCAAGGTGCTTGAGAAGGTATTGCATGTTCCATCTATTACTAAGAACCTTATTACAGTAGGGCAAATGGTAGAGAAGGGTTTGCAGGTCACCTTCAATGACAAAGGATGCTTTATAAGGAATCCTAAAGATGGAAACAAGCTTGTTGCTCAAGGAAGAAAAGAAGGAAGAATGTTCACCTTGGATGTGTCTCCTAATGCAAGCAAGGTATGCTTTGTTATGATTGGTAATCAAAGGATTGCTGAACTTGACCTTTGGCACAAGAGAATAGGCCATGTCAACATTCCTAAGCTAAGGAATATGAGCAAGGAAGAGCTTGTAAGAGGGCTGCCCATGTTTGAGAACAAAGAGCTTCATGAATTTTGTGATGCATGTCAACTAGGGAAGCAAGCAAGACAACCATTCCAAAGGAGCACACATAGGGCTGCAAATCTCTTGGACCTCATCCATACTGATGTATGGGGACCTTCCAAAGAGTCATCCTTGGGAGGATCAAGGTATTTTGTTACATTTATTGATGATTATTCTAGAAAAGTTTGGATATACATCATTAAAGAAAAATCAGATGTGTTCTCTATGTTCAAGAGGTTCAAACAAGAGGTTGAGAAGGAGACAGGTAAATATATCAAAGCCCTAAGGTCTGATGGAGGGGGAGAATACTTCTCCAAAGAATTCAGCTCTTATTTGTATGAGAATGGTATTAAAAGGCAATTTACATGCAGGTATACCCCCCAACAAAATGGGGTGGCTGAAAGGAAAAATAGGCACATTGTTGAAATTGCAAGGTGTATGATTAATGAAGCACACATGCCATTATTTTATTGGGCTGAGGCTGTTTATACTTCAGTTTATTTGATGAATAGGGTACCTACAAGTGGTGTGCATGAGTTGACTCCAAATGAGGCCTACTATGGTAAGAAACCAAGTGTGGAACATCTCAAGGTTTTTGGATGTACTTGCTATGTGCACATTCCACAAGAGGTAAGATCTAAACTTGATGCAAAATCTGAAAAATGTGTTTTCATTGGCTATTCTACTGAGCAAAAGGGGTACAAATGCTATAACCCTTACACCAAGAAGTTGTATGTATCAAGAGATGTGGTATTTAATGAATTGAAACCTTGGTATGTAGACAAGGGAAAAGAAAAGGTAATAGATGATGACTTGGATGATGTATCAGTTTGTGGTAAAGGTGATATGCAGGTTGAATCAACTCAAATGAGTGGGTCTGAGGCTTCAACATCAAGATCAGCTACCCAAGGACACATGGGAGAAAGAAGAAGTCTATCAGAATCACCAACATCCAGGTATAAGTCTCTCAGTGACTCTCATGATGATCATAAAGGTGATAGTGAGTCACAGGATGAAGAAGACTATGAAGAAGTGGTTACACCACAAGTAAAGCTTTCAAGGTTAAGGAAGCAATTCCCTAAAGGGAATGAGAGGAGATCCTCAAGGCTCAAGAAGCCAATACAAAGGTTAAGTTATGACTCTTTCATTGCCAAGCACTATGCCTATATGATGCAGGTTATTGGAGATAATGATCCTCAAATGTATGAGGAGGCATCAACAAAGGAGAAATGGAAGAGAGCAATGGATGAAGAGATGAAAGCACTCAAGGACAATGAGACTTGGGAATTAGTGCCTAAAACACCAGGTATGAAAGTGGTTCAAAACAAATGGGTGTATAAGACTAAAAGGAATACCGATGGTTCACTAGCTAGACACAAAGCTAGGTTGGTTGCAAAGGGGTTCACACAAACTTTTGGTGTGGATTATGAAGAGACATTCAGCCCCGTGGCTAACAAAACAACAATAAGGACCTTAATAGCTGTATGTGCAGGTAGAAGATGGCCTATATATCAGCTTGATATAAAAAATGCATTCTTGAATGGTGAGCTAAAAGAAGAGGTATACATGGCACAACCTATTGGATATGAAGATGTGGATCATCCTGATTTTGTTTGTAGGTTGAAGAAGGCCTTGTATGGTCTTAAGCAAGCACCAAGGGCCTGGAATCAAAGGGTTGTGGAATACCTTGAAAAGTGTGGGTACATTCAAAGCAAATCTGATCCCTCACTCTACATAAAGAAAGAAGGGAGTAAGGTGGTATTTATTTGCATATATGTGGATGATCTTATCATAACAGGTAGTGACCATGAAGGAATTAAAGACATCAAGAGGAGCCTTGGAAAGGAGTTCAAGGTATCTGATTTGGGTGAGTTAAAGTACTTTCTAGGTATTGAAGTTGTTTATGCAATGGATGGCATATACCTTTTGCAAAGTAAATACCTATTGGATGTACTTTACAAGTATGGTATGGCTGAATGTAAGGTACTCACTCAACCTATTGATGCAAATACAAAGGTAAGCATGTTGGATGGTAGGAAAATTCATGATTTGACATTATATAGAAGCTTGGTTGGCTCTTTAATATATGCAACAATGACTAGACCTGATCTTTCTTATGTGGTAGGTGTACTTGCCCAATTTATGCATGTTGCTACTCAAGAGCACTTAAATACAGCCAAAAGAGTGCTTCGGTATGTTAAGTATACAATCAATAATGGATTGTTTTATAGGTATGGAGAAGAGCTAACTCTTAGAGGATGGAGTGATGCTGATTGGGCTGGTTCTATTGATGATAGAAGATCCACTTCGGGGTATGTATTCATGCTTGGAACAAAGACTATCTCATGGATGTCAAAGAAGCAACCTACGGTGGCATTGTCTTCAACCGAGGCTGAGTATAGAGCATTGGCTCTAGCTACATGTGAAGCTATGTGGCTTAAAAAGCTTCTAATTGACTTGGATGTGCAGGTTGGAACAATCTCCCTTTATGGAGATAATATGTCATCTATTCACTTGGCTAATAACCCCATGTATCATGCTAGGAGTAAGCACATTGAAGTGCATTACCATTATGTAAGAGAAAAGGTTGCTACTAATGAAGTGGATGTTCATTTTGTGACAACAAAGGAGCAGGTTGCTGATCTATTCACCAAAGGATTGGATGCATCAAAGTTAAGCAAGTTCAAGAACATGATGAGCTTGATGGACATAGACACTTCCTACTTAAGCTTGAGGGGGAGTGTTGAAAAAGAAGGAGCAAGCTTAGTGGATAATTTTGGTAATTTGGATATTCCAAATGAGCATAAATACTTGGATAAAGGTAAAGCCACGACTCCTTATCCATTAGGAGTGAAAGGAAACATCAAAGGGCACTCAAGGGAGTTTGAAGATCAAGAAGAATCCATTGAAGAGTCAAGAGACAAGGAAGGGGTATGTGAAAGGTCACACACACATTCATACAAGCATGAAGGCGCATTTTTGGGATACCAAGACTGAGGAGAAGCATCTACCAAGTGCCCAAGGACCAGAGGAGCATGCCCAAGAAGTTTCAGCCCCAGATCATCTCTGTAAGTGAGGTTTTGGATCAGTTTCTCACACTAGACCCTCTCTCTCTACTGTAGTCTATCAGACATACCCAACTTGTAACAGGTGTTGCTCTCTGTGTATAAATCCAAATTCCGTGATTCTTGTCTTGAATGAAAGCCTATCTCTCTTACTTTCTCTATCTAAAGTTTCATAGTGATTGCGTACTGCTACGCCGAGATATTCGTATTTTACTGTAACTAAAAAATTTGCACAGGTGGACAGACAGGTAGTCTGTTTTGTAACAGTGAGTTGCCTGACTTATACTCATCCAAATTGAGTGTTTGTTGGCTTGTTGGAAATCTAACAGAGTCTACTAAGTGTGGACAAAATCTTGGAGTCATTGGATTTCAGGTGGTGGGTCAAATTGCTTGATCCAGGTGAGGTATATTTTCAGGTGTAGGCTGGAAGACCTATTTTGGGTTCATTGTGCTTTTGTTGTGCATATAGAGGATTTGTTCCTCACACAGGTGAACCGTCGCGATGGCATGGCACAATCACGATGGTCCGATGGACTATCGTGATGGTTTGAAATGATGATCGCGATGGTCCGATGGATTTTGAGTCGTCACGATGGTCTAAGGGTATCGTCGTGATGGTCTGGCTTGACACGTGGCACTATCAATGCGATGGTGTGAGCCAATCGTGATGGTGTGGGGTCAACGGGATCGTTGCGATGGTCCAAGTGAACCATTGTGATGGCTCAAGTGAGCCAATCGCGATGGTGTGACACAATCGCGATGGTCTGAGCCAATCGCGATGGTCCACCAAAATGAAAATTTTGCAAATGCAGCAATGGATTCCTATATGCGCAAGTGTGCTCTACACGGTGGTGAACTCGCCTACCTCAAATTCCAAACTTGGCAGACCATCGCGATGGTCTGACACAGTCGGCATTTTCTGACAAAAAGTGATTTTCTTACCTTTTTGCAGCCTTCCTGATGCAGTGGAGCATTGTACCTGCAAGAAAACTCAAAAATACAATAGCAGATGCAAGCACAAAAGCTCTTTCTCTCTCTCTCTTGCATGCACAAATGAGGGGAAATGAGGAGAATGGGTGGATATGGTGAATTTTTTGATTTTTTTGGAGTGGAAGATGATGATGCGATGATGAAGATGGAGTGTGGGGGAGGTGAAAAACACCAAAAACTAAGTAAAAACAACAACAAAAACTGAAAATTTTACCTTCCAACGCCACTTCTTGCTATACTCTTACCATCACACATTCGTCCTAGACTCGATCCCCGGCAACGGCACCAAATTTGGTGTTGCTCTAGCACAATGGTGAGAACCATGTTAAGAAGCTACACCTCCTTAATTTCAATCCGCCAAAGAGATAGGAGTGATATGAAGATGGTGAATGTGAGATGAAGTGAGAGTGATGGTGAGACGCATAGAGATGCACACACATACACACACACTACGAAGAGACAAGCAAGATACAATGGAAGCTGAGAAATCAACTCTATTACTCAAGAACACTCTTACAAGCTCAAGCTCACTCTAGCTCCTACAAGTCTACACCAGCTAACCTCAAAATTGAGCTCTCTAGCTCTTTTTATAGATTCTAGACTAGTTTTGACCGGTTTCACATCTAGTGGCCGGCATAGTTAAAAAATAGGTTCTCGGTGCTATTTGAAAGGGTAAACGGTATCTAAAAATAACAAAAATTGGTACGCTCATTCTACCTAAGCTCCTCAAGCTTGAGGACTCCTAGGCTTGCACAAAATGGAGCTACAATTTACAAAAAAGGTTTTTCTATATTACATATGTTACAAAAGTGATGAAAATCAGTATGACTTTGAAGTAGTAGTCAGGAAAGGAAAGACACATCTCAGAGCTGACCACCTCTCGAGACTAACCTTAGGAGAAGCTCCTCAAGGAATAGTGGATGAATTACCAGATGCATATTTGTTTAACCTTGAGATAGCACCAAAATGGGCTAAACCCATAGTCCCTATTCTAACATATGGACCTAAGAATCCCAGGATAAGGATCAAGGAAAGAGAGATTACAAAGTCTCAAAGATATCAAATAATAGCAGGAAGTATATATAAATGAGATAATCAAAAGATTCTTGCTTGTTGTGTACGTTGCAGACTCTGCATAGACTAGGAGTCTATTGGCCTTCTATGGAGGTAGATGTCTACAAGTTTTGTAAAGAATGCCATGTTTGTTGTGAAAAACCACCAGTAGAACATGCTACCTTATATCATGTGTCTCTCACACTACAATGGAGTGAACCTTTAGTGAAATATTTGAGGATGAAAACATTCCCTCAAGGAATGACCTTAGCACGACAACGAAGTTTAGAACAGGAAGCGCAAGACTATTCACTTATCGGCGACAATCTATACAAACGAGGACGAGACGGATACCTAAGACAATGTGTTCATGAGAGCGATTATTTGAGCGTACTAGAGACTGCACACCAAGGTGTTGCAGGAGGTCATTTTAGACCCGATAGGATAATCAAAGCTATCCTCTTTGCAGGATTATGGTGGCCAACTCTTCACATGGATGCACATACCTATGTAAAGAGATGTGATGTGTGCCAAAGAACTCAGTTTCCTACTCGTAGAGATGAAATGCCATTGAAACCCATGATGGGAGGACGTGCATTTTCTAAGTGGGGTATAGACTTTGTAGGACCCATTAACCCCCCCCCCCGCCGCAAAAGGTACACATGCTGAATACATTATTGTTGCGAGGGATTATCTTACCAAATGGGTAGAGGCAAAAGCCACAAAAAAGAATGATGCACACATGACTGCGAAATTCTTATTTGAGAATGTCTTTACAAGATATGGATTGCCTATAGAGTTAGTGAGCGATCGAGGAACTCACTTCCTAAACCAAGTCATTGAATATTTGTTACAAGATTTTATGGTGATTCACAAGAAATCCGCACCATATCATCCTCAGGCCAATGGTCAGGTTGAAAGCACTAACAAAATTCTTTGTAACGTACTGACGAAACTCGTGAACAACAAACGTTAAGATTGGGACAAACAGTTACACCATGTTGTTTGGGCATATCGAGTGGCTAATAAGACCGTACTCAATGCAACTCCCTTTTCAGATGGTTTTTGGTCAGAATGTTGTGCTTCCTTTGGACTTCTTGATACCAACCCTTAAGGTTGCACAAGAACATCAATGGACCGGCCATGAATTATCATCAAGGATAATGGACTTGGAACGATTAGGAGAAACCAGGCTGAAAGCAGCAGCAGGTATATATGCGGCAAAGAAGTGATAGAAAGCCTATTTGGACGCACATGTGAAAGATAAAGGCTTAAAAGAAGGAGATTTAGTCCTAGTATATACATTAAAACAACACGCACAGAAACTAGAGAAGCAAGGTTATGGACCTATGATCATTAACGGACTCTCGACAAGGGGAGCGGTACAATTAGCCACATTAGAAGGAGACATAATTCCTAATTACATTAGTGGTTGTAGAGTCAAGTTATATCAGGAACCTCTTACTGAGGATATGCTTAGATGACTCACGTTGGCAAAGAAGCGTAAGGAGGAAGAAAATAGAATATGTGCTGAAGCTCAGGTAGAAGCTATAGAACGCATTAAGCGCATGAAGTTAAGAAGATAAGGACTAGGGAGAGAACATTATAACCATCAAGAAACAACACCCAGATACCCCTTGGCCATGTGTCAAGCAAAGTCAAGTACTCATCCTAGCATAGTGGATCGGAGATCATTCATTACAATCAAGCTACAGCACGGCAACTCTTGCCAAGAGCTCATGGCTTTAATTGACTCAGGTGCTGCGACTAGTGAGATTAGATGGTCCCACTATAAGGACTGAAGAATAGAAATGTGGCCAATTGATGCATACCTCATAGGGCTAGGAGGCATGGAAACCCCTTGCATGGGCGAGGTGGACCTTCCTATCCTCATACATGATGTGACCATGACAGCGAAGCTACTAGTGTGCCATGATGAGGACCTGATAGAACCCCTAATCCTTGGCCAAGATTGGCTATACGATCACTCAGTGGACCTTTATCTTGGACAAGGCTCCTTGTAGATTTGAACCTTAGATCAAAAGCGAGTGATAACCGCTTGACTTCCCTAATGTAGTCCGCCTGAAGTACGTAACCCTAGACTAAATGAAATACATACGTCGGAGGACCGAAAGATATTTGGTCAAATCCCTCAGCTAAGCACGAACCTTCCAAAGTCAACCCATGAGAGCTTGCCGATGGATAGGGGCCAGCCAAAAGAATGTCAACAAATTTTCCCCTGGTCTTCCAACAGCGATCAAATGGGCACCATCAGCGGTCAGGTGGACTGCATCAGCGGCCAAATGGGCACTATCAACTGTAGTGCCAATCCTTCCACACTTACTACGGACTGGCCCAGATCTGTGGTACAGAATGCCTCACTTCCTAATGGGCAAGTTTTGCAAGTGTAGGACCTCCCTTCTTTTCCAAAGCAGAGTGTCCATCGGACCTCTCAACCTCACCCACAAAGGAATCAATCACGACAGAGGAACCCAAACCAACGAGAATATCAGACGACACCAGGAGGAAAGCAGTATCAGCACCACAAAACAAGAGGCACAAGACAAATATGGGTGCCAAAAGGACAGAAACCACCGACAGATTCCACCAATGCAGACAAGGATAAGAAGAAGCTGAAGACAAATCAAAGGTAGTATCCAAGGTCTTCTCAACCCTCTTCTACGAGTACGAACATTCGACAAATTTGGATCGCCAAGAAGTACATTATGAATCGACCCAAACTCATGCAGATTTGGCTACCCAAAAAGTGTATCATAGTTCAACCCTCAAGCCATGTAATATATACCCCTCAAAAATCTCTTCACCTTTCAATACCATCATATCCGATATCACCTTTTGTCCTGCAGCAGAAATACATCACCCGCACAGAAACTCTTAGGAAGTGGATACCGAAACATATCCAAACGTCTTCTCTAACCCCCTTATCTAACATTACTCCCACCCCGACTAAACATGACCCTTGTAATGATTCACCCACACCTAAACCTTGTACAAATCCACACACTATTACCCAACATATTTTGTAATAACATCTCAAAAAAGAAACATATGCATTATCTGAAGCATGTAGGTGTCTAGAGACCTACATTAGTTTTGCAACAATCATTCCATAGACCACATCACGACACTCGGCTACACGAGTTACACATCGGTTATGGAAAGGGATTGCGGTCTCACTTTAATGGGATCATGATTAATTTCAATACTAATGTGTTAATCTTTTGTAGCAGATCTACTACACACTCACAATCATTCATCATGCAGGTAGAAGGACCATCTCAAGCTGGCCCCAGTGTACCTATGGCCAATATTGGTGAACTACTTGTTGAACCACATCCTATGTCTCAACCACCAGAATTCCAGGGATTTCCAAGACCTATGCCAATTGATGACCCTCCTAGGGGATACACGGAGAAGATTCATCTTAACTCTCATTGGTTTCAAGGTTTAGCAGGCCCATTGGCGGATGTTGATTTCATTTTTGAATCCAATTTGGTGTTTGATACCCGTACTTGGGCCAAGTACCAATTTTTCTCAAGAGAGTTCGAAGGACTATAGAACACAGAAGACTTAACGCATGTTTGGGCAAGAGCAGGCTTCACAGAGTATTTCAGTGACCCTTTGCCTAAACCAGACTTCTATAGATGCTATTAGTTAGGCACCACTTTGACAGCTTTAGAGAACAAGGATCTACCCGGCACATTTAGTTTTCCATCCTTGGTGAATGAACCCCCATTCAAAAGGTTTTATTTGATAAAAGATTTGATTAGAGCTGCGATCAAGATACATGGAACGCACACTCCAACAGAGCGCGAAAGGCTAATTCCAGAGCCTATGAAACATGGAGATGTTACTAAATGCAAAGATATTTCAACGATCACACCTGAGCTCTCTAAACCATTAAGGATATGTATGCAGCACTTCGCTTTCCTCGCTCAGGACCGATTCACCATGCCCCACAAGTGTATCTGGTTTGGTTTATATTTAGCATGTACTAGACCTCAGACGGTCGATCTAGCAAGCTGGATCATTGATCATCTATACTTAGCACAACATAGATGGGAAAGAAAGAAGGTAATCAATGGATGTTGCACTCTTACGAGAATTGTATATATGTATTTGGCCTACGACTTGCCAATCGAGCGTGCAATGACGAGTGAGGAGTTGAAAGCATTCAAGGGGACAACAAAGAAAGCTAGGAAGGCTAGCAAAGGATGAGCTAGAAAGCGCATGAGAGGAACCATTCCATGCCTACAGGTCCCAGAATCACCATCACCACAACCCTCTCTAGAATAGTCTCCGACAAAAGTCGCTCCAATGGTACAACCCATTCGCATACGGTTATCAAGACCGGTTACAATGGGGGCCACTACCAGCATAGTCGCCCCTAAAGCAGCCACAACCCCAGGCCCTACCACCACTGCAGCAGAAGTTCCCACCACTATTGGTGCGGAAGCATTCTCTTTTCCGATACCCAACATGGAAGTAGAGCCACTGGATACAACGTTTGATTTTGAAATGCCAGATGCCTTTTCAAATGAGTTCCAGTTTTTTAAAGGCCAGATTTTCTCTCAAGAATATGAACGGCCAAGCTACCTGACCACTCCCTCGGACCAACCACAAGGACAAGTAGTATCTAGTTCAGAAGATGAAAGAACACAAACAGATGATGATGAGGGTGATGATGAAGCCAGCCAGGGCACACACAAATCTCATGAACATGTACAGACAGATGAGCAAGAACACCAAACTGACATCCAAGGTAATACTAGTACGCATGAAGATGAGACTTTTGAAGCAGCAGCTTATACACTGGCCATCAAGAAGCTATATCAAACTATGGAAAAAGTTTGGGCACGCAAGAAGCTAACTGAAGAAGAGAGCCAAGCACTCATAGAACAAGAACTTGTCTTAGGCGGTTTCAAAGAAATATACATCAAAGGCTTCAGGGAACTGGTTAAATTAGTAGGCTCCAACGAAGCACTAAGATATTTGCAAAGAAAACCCCTTCTGGCGCTTGACCCCCGACGAGTACGACTATTATCAAAGCCTGGTGAATACATTCGTGTACCAATTGGTGCCCAGTGATTCCCCACTGGAGCTACCAGCTGAGGAAGAAACAGTGACTATTCCGGTGGAGGAAACTTTTGAAGAAGCATATGAACCCCAACCCATCCCAGGCGGACGCGTCACGACAAAAGGCCAGACGACTTTCGAACTTCCAAATCCCGCATGGATGAAGTCAATTGAAGAACTTGGAACAACCCACTCAGCATGGGTAGAGGCACAGTTACACGCAATGGCAATGATAGAAGAAAGAATTTTACAGTCCCCATACTTTGCTCATTTGGCCCCGCGTAGATACATATCCGGGCATGAGCTACAATACAAACCTTACTTTATGTTAATGGCCAAATATCAGCTGGCCATAGAAAAACAAATAGGCAAAAAACCCTCTCACGCGACACAATTCGAGCCTGAAGATTTGCCACTGGATGCGCAGCAAGGAGAGATTTATCAACCAGATTGGCGCAAGGATTTATTACAAACATATCCAATGATGATGAGTACTTGGGTTAAGGCACCACTACACTTAAAATACAACCCATGTTGGGGACCAGTACCACATCACTGCTCCTAGACAGCATTTGCTATTAAAGTACAAAACAACAAGCAATGCCAGGATTGGCTAAATTATCCATATTTCAGGCCACCCACAGGACCACCAACAGTTGGATACATGATGGCAATGATTCTTCACTGGTTCCCCCGCTTACGCAGAATGGATGACATCGTAGCGCATATGACTATCAAGATCTTTGGCATGATGCAAATGGTATTCAAAGTCTTCCATCGTGTTAAGGAACCTCATGTAAACACCCCGTGTTTTGAGCATGGTAACCAAGATTTAGCGTATGATATGAGTACACCGCCATCACTATGGGTGTGTTATGCCTGACATTGCAGAATTAAATACCTGGACCTGTTCTGCCTGGACTGATCTTCCTGCAACAGAACACAGACTAACTTCTCAAATGACAAGGCATTTGGATTGCCTTTCATCATCAATCGAAGAGTAGAAGCAAAACTCTGATATGAATCAGGAAGACCATTCAGAACGGACTGCACAAGTGAGCTATCTGGTATAACCTCATTAGCAGGATTCAATTGTTCCTTCATGTCTTTGATCTTTGTTAGGAAACTCTCCATCGAATCACCTTCATTCATCTGCTCACTCTCCAACTGTTTTCGGAGGTAAGCAACACGAGCCTCATTCCTAGCTTGGTACAATGTGGTAAGTGAATCCCAAGCATCCTTAGCTATTATGCAAGAGCCAATGCAAGGAATAATGGCATGTTTGACAAACAAAGCTATCAATGCATGTGCATGAGCATCTCTGCCATCCCAATGAATGTGCTCTACAGTAGGTGCAGCAAAAACCACAGCACGAACAGGACACTTCTACATCAGCTTCAGTACCTGTAGTTGTAACACTTGCAAGTGTGATAGGACGTTTTTCGACACCCTGCACAATGTTCCACGGTCTATTTGCAACCAATACATGTCACATCATATAAGCCCATAACAGGTAGTTGGTACCATCCAACTTATCCTCAACAGCCAACATACGAAATACATCACTGCTTTCAGCCATGGCCGATGACTAAAATACCTTGATGCAAAAAATTGACTATATCTCAAAAAGTTGAACAAAACTGCCCAGATGAATTCCGCTAGACCTATAGCAGACTTCGAGACACTTATACTAGCAAACAAAACTGGTATATACCTTTGGCACAAAAAGATGAAATAGCCTGCACAAGGGCTACGATAGTGCGTTCGGAGGCCGAAACGAGCTCAGATCGCGATTTTGACACCACATAGCAAAGCCGTTTTGATCTTGAGAACACGCTGAGTAGGCTCACCAAGATTCATGCAATTCTAAGATTGCAATCGGAGGAGTGTCGACGGTGCCCTAGATGAAGCGACGACGTGCTCTGATACCAGTTGTTGGAGATAGACGTCTGTGGAAGCATGCGAACAGCACAAGGAAGGAGAAGAAGCTTGGAGCACAACACACAATACTAAATGTATTACTAGAGAACGTACAAAGATTACTAGTCCATTAGGGCAATAGGCATATATACAAGCCGGGGGAAAAAACCTCCTAAAGAGGGAAAAAAGTGCCCCCGTGGTCCTAGTGTGTTCACACACATCACTACCTAAATATATCAACATTCTTCCCGATCATGGGATTTTTGAGGATGAATTATCCTATATTGTAGGTTCTAACTAGACACTCTAAAACTCTTCTTCTAAAGAACTTGGCAGCTTTGTCCCTTGTCTTATGAAATCTCTAGATATTATACTTAAATTATTTTCCTTAACATAAGAATTGCATTCAATGATACCACACATGTGGTATCTTCTACTCTATTATGTTATCTAAAAATGGATACTAGTCTTTTATTAGAATGCAATTAGCATTCGTTTTGATCAAAATCATCAAAGTTAGTACACACTTTGTATCTATATTCTCTAGATTTCTTTCAAAGATCTATTTGATTCATAGAATCTTAAGATCTTGGAATTCATGCTTCAAGCTATGTCTATATGTACCTCAAAGCCCTTTCTAGGATCTATTGATTCACACAATCATAAAATCTTAGAACTCAAACCCCTTAATAACTTATCATGTTTAGAAGTTGGCATTATTCTACCCTATGTCTTTAAAAAATAATTACATGGACTATTGGTCTTTCTTTCACATCAAACAACCTTATGGCAATGACTAACCTTTTATCATATCGATGATACTTTTTGTAGTATGTATCTTACCTCCTCCTTACTTGAAGTGTTCTAGAACTCTTTGAAAGTTCTCACTTGTAAGTATTGATGAAAGTACGTTAACCCTTTAACTCATTTAAGGAGAGAGGATATTATTGAAGTAATCATCAACCATGGACTTTGGGGCAAGTGATTATCCCATCACACTCCTAGCTAGGAGGTTGTGAGTTCAAATCCCCTATAGAAATAACATATTGGATGTGCTAGCATAGATACCTTGACCATTGTAGTTGTTACCTCCTTGCTTCTGATAGCAATAGTTGGTATAATTCCCTTGTGTCCCATAATTTTAGCATCCATTGGAGATGTAATTGTTATACCTGCATATCTATCACCTATACCGCTTCCTCTTCCTCTTCATCTTGAAGATGGACCTTCAACTTGGTTGGATTGAATCCCTTTATTGATTTTTTTTCCTTATTTGTATTTGATTCTACCCCTTCCTCTTGATACACCTCCATTATTTTTACCTCTTCTTCCTTTTCCTACATAGAAGAGTTGATATTCGTTGCCTTTCAACTTGTTTCCCCGATAGTTAGTTCTTTAGTCACCATAATGTTAAGGTTAGTTTCCATGTGAAAGGTGACATGGTTGTTGGATACGTTTGTATATGTTCTTTAATGAAACATATAGGGTTGTGGTCAGCCATAGACTATAAGTTTGATTGCATTTGTAACACCCTAAAAATATGTGTTCATGCTCTAGTCTTGTGTACTATGTGTTTTTAGCATATTATATAGCCCCAGTGTGGAGTATTGTGTGCAACATTTGGAGCTTGGTTCAAGAACATCAAGAAGAGTTTCTTTCTACTTCTCCAAAAATGAATATTCAGCTTTGGGGTTGTGTTTTCAGCCACACTAGTAAATCTACAAGTTTCTTGAAAGGTTTCAAGTATGGTGGGAGTAGCCACTACAAGTTTTATGCACATTTTTGAGCCTAAAGAATAGAGCTAATATACACTTGTAGGTGTTTTTGGCTAGCGTTTGGGCTATGAATTCTGCCTTTTAGTTCCAATTTACTTCATATATTGAGCACATACACACTATGTATGCTTTTATGAATACCATTTATGTATATGTGAGGGTCTCTTCGGTGATGTAGGTGGAAGACTTACCCACCCTCGCCATAGGAGATTTATGCTAGTTCTTCATAGGTGCTCGATAAGCCTAATTGGCTGCTTTTAGTTAACTAATTAAAATGCAATGGATTCAGCGACTCACCATGTAGGTTTAAATGTCAGTATTTGCACTTCTATGAGATTCTAATAGTAGTCGATGCTCATTTTGCATAGGAGACTCTTGCAAAATTTTTTTGTTTTTTATCAACTATATAGTGATCGATTTATTCCTTGATACAATTATTGACACATATATTCTCACATAATCCTTTTGGTTGGTCATTGCTATTCTTTAATCCATTTTTCTACAGAGAATCTATTGAATGCTTCCCAAAATGTGATACTTGGTCATCCTTTTTTAGCCTTACTGGTGTTTGGATTCTTCTAGCTCATTATCATTCTAGTTAGTTCTCTACCATCATGGCATTGGAGATCTAATGTGACATTGTTGTGATTGGAGATGTGGTTGTGCAAATCATTGATGGTTCAATATTCACTATGCATAATGTATCCCATGTACCTCAATTATCACCCAACTTGATTTTCAGTTGGTCAACTTGATGACCTTGGTTAAAAGGTGGTTTTCTATGCTCAATCCTTTTGCATATCAAAGGGCAATATAGTGATTGCAAAAGGAAGAAAATTTGGATGACTTTATCCTTTATTTGTATCACAAAAAGAACACTTGTTAGCTATTATTGAACAACATATGGCTTGTATTTTGCATGGATGTTTGGGCCACATATCTCATAGTGGAATGGAAATTTTTCTCCTTCTGGCTACTTACATGTGTTACCTTTTTGTTATTTTTCATTTTGTGGGGATTGTCAATTTGGAAAGAAGATTATGAATGTGCATAAGACACACATTAACTCTCCAATTCAGCCTTTAGATCTTGTTCATGTAGATGTGTGTGGTCCTATTCCCACAATGTCATTAGGTGGTTCTATTTACTATGTCACTTTTATAGATGATTCTAATAGAAAAGTCTAGGTATATCTTATCAAATCGAAGGATGATGTATTCCCTACTATTAAAAAATGGCGTACTTTAGTTGATATTGAAAAGGGAACTAAGCTCAAGGATTTACATTGAGATAATGGGGGTGAGTATACACCGCATGAATTCAACCTTTTCTATCAGTGTAGAGGAATTTGTAGAGAATTTACAAATCCTTATACCCTAGTATTGAATGCTATAGGTGAAAGGATGAATAGAACTATTCAAGATAGAGATGTTTTTGTGTTGCATAATGCAAACCTTTCACAAGCCTTTTTGGTAGAAGCAGTATTGACTATAGTTCATGTGATTAACCTTTCAACTAGTATTGCCAAAGATCTGAAAGTGGCACAAGAGTTATGGATAGGGAAGCCACCATATTATGATCATCTTTGAGTTTTTGGGTATGAAGCATATGTTCATATACTCAAAAATCTTAGAAAAAATTTGGACCATAAGTCAACGACCTCCATTTTTCTTAGATATGGTCAAGAAGGCATATTTTGATATCGCTTATGGGATCCTAAAATTACGATTAGTGATCAAAAGTAGTGATGTCATCTTCAATGAGCCTAAGATGCAGAAACAACCCATTAAGGGGGTTGAGCTAAGAAGAATGGTGTTTGCGGATACTAGTTTTCTAGCTAGCATGCATAAAGATGTTGCACATAGGGATGTTCAAGAGAGATCAGTCTGTAGATGCTCGTGTTTGGCAACCATTGAGATGCTCTACACGTGTCTCACATCCACCTGATAGATATGTTCCACATTTGGATTTTTCTTTATTCTAACACATGCTTGTGAGCCTTCTTGCTACAAAGAGGATATGTACACAGAGGATCATCTCAAGTGGGAGCGTGCCATGAAGAGTGAGTTGGATTCTATTCACAAGAATGGTAATTGGGACTTAGTACCTCTTCCAATGGGTAGGAAAGCTTTACCATGTAAATGGGTATATAAGATGAAATTCACATTAGATAGTGCTTCTTTGAATTATAAATCATGACTTGTTGCACGGGGTTTTAAGCAACAACCTGGTGTTGATTTTCAGGAAATCTTCTCTCCAGTGGTCAAGATGACTAGCCTGCACATTTTGCTTGGATTTGTTGCAGTGGAGGACTTAGAGCTATTCCGAATAGATGTGAAAAATGCTTTCTTACATGGAGATCTCCATATGGAACAACTAGAGGGTTATATAATTCTTGGAAAAGAAATTATAGTTATTAAGTTGAAGAAGAGCTTATATGGAGTTAAAGAGTCCCCTAGAAAAGGATGTGAAAAGTTTGATGCTTTTATGAAGTCTCAAGGTTATTCTCCAAACAATGAGAATCATTATCTCTACACAAAGATATGCTCAAATGGTAGCTTGATATGCTTAATACTTTATGTTTATGACATGTTGATTGTTGGGAGGTCCTCTTATGACTTGACATTTCTCAAAAAGACATTGAGTGAGACATTTGACATGAAGGATTTGAGGTATGCCAAACATATTCTTGGCATGCACATTACTCGTGATAGGAGTAAAGATGCATATACTTGCCTCAAATTGAGTACATATCCAAAGTGCTTCATATGTTCAATATGTAGGGTGGAAAGGAATTGAGTACGCCTTTACCATCATATGTGAAACTGAGCAAGGATGATTGCCCCAAATTAGATGAGGAAAAGCAATTCATGACCAAAATTCTATATCAGTCTGTTGTTGGTCATGTCATGTATGCTATGGTAGCTATGAGATAAGAAATTGCATTTGCAATGGGAGTTATGATCATATGTATGTATAACCTTGGCAAGAAGCATTGAGAAGGAGTAAAGGTGAATCTGAGATATTTGAGTGGCACTAAGGAAAAGTTTCTATGCTTAGGTAGAGGAAAGGCATCCATTATTAGTTACATGGATTCTAATTATGCTAATGGTGTAGACAACCAAAACTCTACATCAAGGTACATTTTTTATTTTGTTAGAGGTGCTATCTCCAAGAGATATCATCTTCAAGAATGTGCAACTATTCCCACCATAGAAGCAAAGTATGTTGTAGAAAGTGAGGCATGTAAGGAATCATTGTGGATTTCTCATCTTGCTTGTGACATGGGTCTACCTCAACATGCACCTCGTTTGCTTAGTGATAGTTAGAGTGTTATTGCTTTGGCTAAGAATCTAGTCTATCATGCAAAGACCAAGCACATTGAGGTGAGGTATCACTTCATTAGAGATTTCTTAGCCGTTGAGTGCATTATTCTTGAGAAGCTTCATACTCGAGATAATGCTATAGATGCTTTGACTAAAGATCTACAATAGGATAGCTTTCAATGCTATTGTCACTTGATGGGAAGTACTTTCATGATCTTACACATTTACTTGTATACTATGTAATATGCCCATCAAGTGGGAGATATAGTTTTTATACTTACACTCAAGTATTCTTTATCATTCTTCATTTTTCTCCCATATTCACTTTGGCCATATTAGCCTACAATAGGAGATTGTTACCGTTAGTGTCCATGTGAAAGGCCAAACGACCGGCAAAAACTTTTCAATATGTTCTTTAATAAAACATATAGTGGCCTCGTCAACCACAAACTCTAAGTTCGACTGCATTGTAACACCAAGAAATCTATGTTTGTGCTCTGGTGTATTGTGTGTTTATGCATATTCTACCACTCTTGTGTGGAGTATTATGTGCATCATCTCGAGCTTGGTTTTCTATTAAGAAAGTGTTTTTGTGGATCTCTCAAAAAGGAGGATCCACTGTGGTGCATCACCATTGCAATAGTTCACATAACAAGTGTGAGTTGCTCAAAGTTTGTAAAATAATCCCTTAAATAGATAGAGTTTGTGAAATCTTTCATTTATCATCATTTTCAAGCTCATTAAGAGTGTGGGCTACCAAATCATCATCGTCTTCTTCACATCATATAGACCCAAGTTCATTTGATATATCCTCTACCTTGAGAATTAATTAATTGATGCTTTGGTTGCATGTTTTCCTACAGATATTAAGATCATTCTTGAGTTGGATCTTTATAAAGTATCACCTCTCTAGAAATTCCCATACTTTCTCATCTCTATATTGAAGTCTCCCATATTATTGCTTTCTCTTACAAGATTCTATTTCCTCTCTTAGATGTGTTAGAAGTGTAGAAGATTCATATTTTACCTTTTCTCCAAACCTCTGAATTGATTTGATCTTTTGATTAGGCTAGATTATTTCCATTTCTTCAATTCTTTTTCCATAGTTCTAGATTATATCCTTTCTTCAACTTTGTTCCTCCTTCAACTTCAAGGCCTACTCTTGATTTCTTCAATGCTCCAAGATGAGATATGATACCACTCATGGAGAATATGCATTACAATTTGTATCAAAAGAGTGATTGAGCCTTCCAAGGGTCTCATTGTTCACTAGCATAGTGAGCCCCAAATTCTATTTCTCTATACTCTCTTAGATTGAGCCTCTAAAACTTTGCAAACACAGACTAAACCCTTCCAAATTTTCAAAAATCCCTAAACCACTTCAATTTGATTCTAGAAGGTATACTGACCTTCCCTTACAAGATAGACCATTGATTATCCAAATGGGGCATGCTTGCGTACACTTAGAATGGGGCATGCTTGTGTACACTTAGAATGGGGCATGCTTGTGTACTCAAAATGTCATTTAAACTTAGAATATGTAGAGAATGGATTAACAATCTATGATTCTCTACACTTGGAATCACAAGAATTAAACAAGTATAAGAATACATTAAAGATGATCCTTACAATCAAAGCTAATGAATGATCACCTTAGGCTTGTGATTCAAGCCTCCTATAAATGGATAGAGAATATGATGTCTCTCTACATATATGCACAGATAAGAAAGTTGGTGCTAGGGGTGGGGGTAGCTCAGCAAGAAAGGGCTACGCTTATACATTGAAGATGAAAAAGATAGTACAACATATTGGCGGTATACGAAGGGTTTTACCGAGGAAATTGAACGGGCGCATTTTTGCCTCAATGTCAATGTAAGTGTCGGTATGGGCATCATAATTAAAGCGCCAGTGTAGGCATCAATATAGGTGTTGGTGTAAGCATCGATATAAGCATTGGTATAAGCATCAAAAATACTGACACTCATACCAATGCCCATACCGGCACCTGCTGGGTGTACCATCACACATACCAACGAATGTGCTATGAGTACTGTCGCTTACACCGACGACCATATCTACAAAAAAAAAGTTGGGTAGAGTGTGTTGTCTTTTGCTACACCAACATTACCACGATGTTGTTTAACAAAAGAAAATACACTTTGCCCAAAAAAAACCAAGTACATGTGATGTGTACTCTAATGGCAACCGAAATATGATTTCATAAAGCAAAATATTATTGGACACACAAGAGATAATCAGAATGAACCATGAACCATGAACCATGTACAAAAAAAGTTAAATATTTCATAAATGAAACATGTACAAGAGTGTGGCAAACCACTGTCATATATGAGGGTTTTACAAAATGTGGCAAAGCACTCCCATATAAGAATCAAATACAAAATTATGGTGCACCACTACCATACAAAATTGTGGCATACCACTGTCATACACATGCACAAAATGATTGAAACATCTATATCAGCAGTCCTGCAACAAAGAACATTCATGAAATGAGGAAATTCACATGATATTTACAAACAACAAGTAATAACCAAGTTTATAAATTCATCACTTCATCGCAAATGCTCCCATGAAACGACCGCACCGTGTCCCTCCAAGTCCTCCAACAGTGCAGTCAATCCATGATGATATCCATAAGCCTCCTTTTTTTTTGTTGGAGGACGACCCATTTCCACCTCGTGCAACAAATATACAAAACATTAGAGGAATATACATGAAAAGCTTAACACAAACAAATTCAATAAACCAAATGGCACTTACGAATTCCTGATGCATCATGTCATATCCGTCGCTGCCCAAATGTGACGGCCCAACCGTATCTAAATGTGTGGCTACGGCATCTTATTGCTGACGATATCGATCAGGAGTCTGTTGCTGCTTGTCGCGAATCATATCCCACTCCTCAGCATCTAACCATACAGGATTTGGTAAGCCTGCTCTGAAAGCATCACGAGCCTCAGATCATCATGGGACATAACTTCACATGTTGTGTGCAAAATCCACTCTGAACTGATAAGAGGCTGCCCATGTGCTAGCTGAAACTCCTGATAAATCATCTTTGTGATATAATTATTTAGACCTTTATCTTGTTCACTCCATTTCAGCATGATAGAGTGTCCAACTATATGGAGCAAAGCTCTCATATACACTGATGCATGGCCTTTCTGGCTGCATCCATAGCCGAGCTCCATCATGGATATTATACACCTTGGAATCATCATGGTCATGAGCACCCCAAGGTGTACGTAGTGTACCACATGGCATACCTACATCTAAGGTACTCATTCTAGGAGTAAAAGTGGGCGATACAACGTCCATCGCACTGCCTCCACAACAGCCACCTCCTCCATATCCACTCCTAGAACCTCCTGATCTAGAGCGTGACCTCGACCTACGAGATGGTTCAACACCTGTATCGCATTGAGGTGTCGGATGCACACGTCTACTACTAGAGCCAATAGGGGATGGCTGAAAAGATGGTCGTGGTAGAGTCATAAAGCTAGGAGACATACCTCCAACAGAAGAAGCACGACCTACAGGAGTGATGCCAATAGGAGTGACATCGACAGGAGTGACACCTGTGAGAATGAGGCCGACAGGAGTGAGACCGGCAAGAGTGATGCCAGCAAGAGTGAGACTAGCAAGAGTGAGGCCGGGGGGAGTGCTACCACGAGCGATCGAGTACTATGATGCAGCATCCATATACGTGGGAGGTACCTAAGATATGAACTCTAAGAATTGCTCCTCTGTCATGGAATGTGGAGTGACTGGAGGACTGCTTCCCATCGTGCTTTGTAACAAAAGAACTCAAATAATTAGCATATGATAATAAAGGTAATATAGAGAAATGGTAGTGTGCAAAAGAACATAGCAAAAAAAAAAACAAAAATTAGTACGTACAAGTGTTTGATTCAAAACTCCTCTATTCTAGCATCCTCTTGGAGATCCAATGCACAGATAATATCTATCTCTATATTGGCAACTTCTAAATCACTTGGTATGCTAGCTTCTTCTTGATCATCATCTATTGCTTCATCCTATATCTCGTCTTCTTCAAGGACCTCTTCTTCTCAAACAATGATCTCTTCCTCCTCGACTATCGAATGAATCAAACTCCACTACAAATGGACTTTCTTCTACATCTATGTTCTCAATTTTATATATATTTTTAATTTATATATTCAATTTTTTTTCTTACTTTTTTCTTTATTTATTATTTATATAAATTTAATTGAATATTATGTATGTAAAAACCCAAAAACCCTAATCCTAAAGATCTAAACCTAAAATATGTATATTTATGTATGCATGTGTATATACATGTATATATGTATTATATGTGTATGTGTATGTGTATGTGTATGTGTGTATATATGTTATGCATGTGTAAAAACCCTAAAACCCTAATCATAAATACCTAGATCTAAAACATGTATATGTGTGTATGCATGTGTATATATATGTGTATGTGTATTTGTGTGTGTGTGTATATATATATATATATATATATATATATATATATATATATATATATATATATATATATATATATATATATATATATATATATATATGTGTGTGTGTGTGTGTGTGTGTGTGTGTGTGTGTGTGTATGTGCATGTGTATATATATTTAGTCTGATAAAAAACCTTAAAATCCTATTTTTATATATTTAATTTATTTATTTAAAACACTAGCTATTTTCATATTTATTTATCTATACAATTATCATATTATATATATATATATATATATATATTTTTTTTTAATTTATTTATTTATTTATTCAGATTCTTTCTTAAGTTTTTCTTTATATAAATTTAATTGAATAATTGAATTATATGTATGTAAAAATCCTAAAACCCTAATCCTAAAGATCTAGACCTAAAATATGTGTATTTGTGTATGCATGTGTATATACATGTATATATGTATTATATGTGTATGTGTATGTGTGTATATATGTTATGCATGTGTAAAAACCCTAAAACCCTAATCATAAAGACCTAGACCTAAAACATGTATATGTGTGTATGCATGTGTATATATATGTATATGTGTATATATATGTGTATGAGTATATATTTGATGTAAAAAAAAAAACCTTAAAATCCTATTTTTATATATTTGATGTAAAAAAAACCTTAAAATCCTAATTTTAGATATTTAATTAGATATATTTAATTAAAACACTAGCTATTTTCAGACTTATTTATCTATAGTGAAATCGTATATGTGTGTGTATATGCATGCATGTGTGTATAATGTATGTATGCATGTGTGTATATGTGTATGTGTGTATGTATGTGTGTGTGTATGCATGCATGTGTGTGTGTGTACATATGCATGCATGTGTGCATATGTGTGTATGTATGCATGTGTGTACATGTATGTGTGTATGTATGTGTGTGTATGTATGCATGTGTGTATATGTGTATGTGTGTGTAGGTATGCATGTGTGTATATGTGTGTGTATGTATATGTGTGTATGTGTGTGTATGTATGCATGTGTGTATATGTGTGTGTGTATGTATGCATGTGTGTACATGTGTGTGTATGTATGCATGTGTGTATCTGTATGCATGCATGTGTGTTTATGTGTGTGTATGTATGCATGCATGTGTGTATATGTGTATGTATGCATGTGTCTACATGTGTGTGTGTATGTATGCATGTGTACATATGTGTGTATGTATGTATGTGTGTGTATGTATGTGTGTTCTTTTGAGACCATTCAAACAATAGGCCACCATGTCATCATCATCCACTTGGGTACCTATTGCTGCAAGGGAATCCCTAATGTTTTTATCTTTCATAATGTACTCATATATTGATAGATTACTTGGCTTCGTGAGGTTGTTAAGCTCATTCTTGAGTTGCACCTTCCTAGCTTTGATGTTATTTGTAAACATCCTCTCCAAGTAATCCCACATGTCCTTAGCTATCTCCATTGACTTAATGTGTTCAATCATGGTATTACTAACAAATTATGAGATCATGACATTACCTTTCCTTTTTTTATCTCCCAATCTTTCATGGCCTTCAACTCATCTATAATAGGTGCCATAGGATACAATGGTACTATCGTGACATGTGGTCCATCTCAAGCTTCTCAATAGCATCGAAATTATCAGCCCTCATAAAATTAGGTGTGTCTTACCTCTGTAGATAGCTTTACTCCTTTGATGGTAATCACTCCTCTAGATGCTTCCACTCCTCTACATGCTCCCCTTGATGTAGGCATCCAATACTTCACCTTGTTTTCTTGCTTCACTTCAAGTCTTCTTGCACTCAGCTTGATGTCTTCAAGCTTCTCTGATATCACCAATGGAAGATTTTTCCTCCAAATGCACAAAAAGAAGCTTGGACTATACCCAAGACCTAGCTGCTCTTAGACTAGTACTCACTAAAACTAATATAACTCCGAACTCCTGAATTCAATTGGTAAACCTTTTTAGCAACATAAATTAGAGAATAAAAGCTTCCTAATGACCTATCAATCACCAGAATTGGAAACATGTAGACTAGTCGACTAAGTCACACAAGACATACTAGTTTTCCTTTGAGGCTTCAGGATAGACCAGCATAGAAAGATATTGTTATAAATTACAGTACAAGAAGAATTTGCCAAAATCATTTTGCATATAGAATTCTTGCTTTATAATATTTCTAGAAAGTTTAAGAACTTTGAAAATTTATCTTCATATAGATAGAAAATGAATTCCTAAAAGGTTGCTATAGAAAATGGAGCTTTCTATAGAGAGAATATGAGCTTGTATGATAGAAAATGTCTCAATAACACATGTATAAACAACATCCTAACTTCTTAGCATCCAGACACACTTAAAATGAGCTTGAATGGTGCTTAAATAGCCATGAAAGCCTTCCATAACTCTTCATACATCCTCCATGTCGCTTCACATGCCCTCCTTGTCTCTTCAGCTACCTTGTGACTTTGGCTCTTCATTGGAGTATCTTTTGCTGTCGCAATGCCTCCATTTGGATAAGGATGCACCTTCAAACATGTGTTTTGACTTTCCTAAGTTTCAAAAGCCTTCAAATGAAGTTATTTAATGAAAAACATATGGTTGCACTTGCCCTAGAAAATACATAACTTTTCACATCACATGCCTTTTCTATAATAGTTCTAAGCTTATTGAAGTAATGAAAGACATATGATTTATGTTTCGTGCAATAAAGCCAAGTCATCCTTTTTCAATCATCGATGAAGATTACAAAATATCTATTACCTCCAATTGAGCTCTCCTTTGTTGGCCCCAAACATCTATATGAACTAGGTCGAGTGGATGATAACTCACATAGTTACTCTTCTTGAAAAGTAACCTAGTTTGCTTACCCGATTGGAAAGCTTCACACAAGTTCTTGAGATTCTAATTGTAGAGATTTTGTAATCCAAGAACTAACCTCTTCTTCACCATATTCTTAAACTTCTCAGTATTGATATGTCCATACCTTTTGTACCAAAGACCAAATTTTTCTACCTTTCTGCTTCTAGATGGGAAATAGGTACTGTAATTGAAGCTTGGCTTCACATCCAATGTGAATAGACTTCCCTCCTTGCCTTTGGCCACTTATATCTACCGTTCTTTAGGTTTTTCCACAAGGCATCATTTTGGGTTGAATTTGATCTTAATCCTCTCCCAACCATTTGACCCCATAGAAATAAGTTTCTTTTTTATTGTCGGAACATCAAGAAAATCCTTCAAAAATTTACCATTATGAGCACCATCCAACATACCTGCCTATTTGAGAGGAAGTCCTTGTTGGAGCTCATGTGATTGCTACATCCACTATCAATGTGCCATGTGCTTAACCCTTGTGTTTTATAATCACTCATATGCATCATACTTAACATCATTTGAAGTAGATGCATAATTACCTTGCCCTTTTTATGATGAATTGCTCTTGTCCCTCGGATAGCAGTCCCTTTGATAATGGCCATACTTGACATGTATGTAGCATACATCTAGGTTGTTGTTGTTGCTCGATTTTGATATTACCTTCCTCGTTTTCCTCTAAACTTACCTCTTCCTCTTGATGAGGAGACTTTTCTCCCTTGGTCTTGGTCAAAGTTTCCATTTGATCATCTTCCTTTCCTTAATGTGCATCTACCTTGATTTCTTAATCTACCTCTTGCTTTACTTGCATAAAATGCTTGGGCTTCATTTTTCTTTGCCTTTGAGGCACCAATATTCATCTTCTGAGTAACAATTAAGGCCACTAGTTTCTCAAAGTTGGGAACTTTTTCTCTAAGACATAAAAAAGTGGTTAAAAACTTCCACTTCTCATGATCCCTAAGTCCATTCAATGTATATGCAACTAGGTCATCATCATCTATGTGACAAACTATGGATCCCAATGCATCTGTTGCATCCTTGATCTTTAGTATATAATCATGATGTTGCTACTAGGTGTCTTCCTCAAGTTATTGAGTTCGTTCTTCAATTGAATCTTTCTAGCTTTGGCTGAAGTAGAGTATAGTCTTTCTAGGTTTCCCACACATTCATTGAAGTTGTTAGATCTCAAATATGCATTATCATTGCATTGCTAATATGTTGAGATACGATCAAGATAACCCTCTTATCTCTCTCACTCCACTCTTTCAAGCTCCTCAAATAATCAGAAGTTGGATTATACCTCAATTTGGACCTAACATATTTTCACTAACAAGCCCCCATAAACCCTTGCCCATGAGAAAACTTGAAAAACCTAAACTTCCATGGCTAATACTTGTTCTTATCTATATTTTCAATATGGGTGCAATATTATGACATGATGTACTCTAGTGTAATCTTATAATGCTCCTTAATGGAAGAAGAGTGATGACTATCCATTTCTTTACCTCAGTACTTAAAAAGTACGAAAATAGATGGTATTGATGCCTTGCTTCTTCACTAGTAGAGTTCCCTTGAGTTGTTTGTATGCTTTGAACTCCAATCAAAATCTCTTATTTTTTCAAGCCCTTGAATAGCTGCCTTTGGTCCCCTTCAAGATTCTTTATGTGTTGAAATTCTCTTATACCAAAAGTAGGAGAATGTACACTTTCCCTATGCAGTTTCAAGCATGAATGACCTCACAGGTATGTTCATAGATATCTCTATTCATGCAAAACAATGATTCTCTTAGTTCATATTGAATGAACCTGAGAGCTTTGCATATTCCATCTAGACTATGAGATCCTCCTAATGCAATTTTTTGCACTCAAAATACTTGCATCTACTCTAATAACCAAAGCCTGCAAGATAGGCTACTTGCTCCCTTCACTAACTAGACACATAGAGACCATTGTTCACTCCAAACTTGATTTCTCTCAAAATATGTAGAGACTAAATTCCAACTTTGAGCGAACTTTAGAAAAATATATTGGCTTTTTAGAAGAGCAAATATTATAAGAAATGGATATTATATGACTAATGAAACTCTGCTCAACAGTTAGAGCTAACTAGTTCCTACAAAGAGAAATCAGAGTGTGAGCCATGGCTACACAAAGTGTGACAAAAATTCTCAACCAAGCGGGGGGCTTCCTTACCAAGGGATCTACTAGATTATTCAAATTCTCTAAATGATAACACACCCAAGTTCATAAAAATTCAAAGTAAAAATGTGTTTATATAGTTTTGAAAAAATCCCTAAATGATAGGAAGCTCTTTTCCTAAAGTGTAGGCTTTATCACACCTAAATGTGATAAGTGATTGATTTAAGAGTTATGAGGGGGAATCAAAATCTAGTTTGAACACAAGTAATCTTGCATCACACCTTCCCTAACATGATGCTTGCCAGGATTGGACATATATCTGCTCACAACTCCCATTGCAGGAATTTTGGTCATTAAATCTTTTTCCTCATATAATTTGGGGCAATCATCCTTGCTCAATTTCACATATGTGGGTAAAGGTGTACTCAATGCCTTTCCACCCTTCAGTACTCTGGATATGTACTCACTTTGAGACAAGTATATGCATCTTTTACTCCTATCACGAGTAATGTGCATGCTAAGAATATGTTTGGCATCCCCAAATCCTTCATATCAATTGTCTAACTCAACTTCTTTTTTAGAATTGACAAGTCATAGGAGGACTTCTCAGCAATCAGCATATCATCGACATAAAGTATCAAGCATATCAAACTGCCATCTAAGCATTTCTTTGCGTAGAGACAATGATCCTCACGAGGATAGACTTGAGACTTCATAAAAGCATCAAATTTTTGGTACCATTGCTTAGGGCATTGTTTAAGTCCATATAATCTCTTCTTCAACTTACAAACTAGAATTTCTTTGCCAAGAACTACATACCTCTTGAGTTGTTCCATATAGATCTCATCTATAAAATCACCATGTAAGAAAGCAATTTTCACATCCATTTGGACTAGCTCTAAGTCCTCCATTGCAATGAATCCAAGAAGCATTGGAAGGGTAGTCATCTTGACCATTAAAGAGAAGGTTTCCTCAAAATTGACACCATGTTGTTCCTTAGAACCCTTTTGCAACAAGTCATGCTTTATAATTTGGAGAAGCAGTATCTATTGTTAATTTGAGTTTTTTTACCCATTTACATGGTAAATCTTTCTTGACCTTTGGCAAAAGTACTAAATGCCAAATACTGTTCTTGTGAATAGAATCCAACTCACTCTTCATGGCATGCTCCCACTTGACATGATCCTTTGTTTGCATGGCATCTTTGTAGCAAGAAGGCTCACCAACATCTGTTAGCATAACAAAATTCAAACATGGATTATATCAATCATGTGGGTGTGAGACACATGTAGAGCATTTTCGTGGGGTTTGTAGAAAGGAAGGTGTACTTAAATTGCTTCTCCAAAGGTTCCTGTGAGGATCAGGACTTTGATGTGAGTTCTAGTTAAATTCAAGACTTTCATGTTTTGATCATTTCATTTATGATTGTTCATTCTCCTAAGTACTTACTACAACTCCATGTTATTCACTCCCTTTCGGTTTATGAGAAAACCTCAAAGGGGTGTAAGTCACTTCAAATTAGCATGAAAGCGAATGTGATTGTTTAAAGCCTTGAACCTGATTGTTCTAAAGTACGGTGTGAAGTTCAATGTACACTTTATTATTGTTTGACCACATAAATTTTCTATCACTCTTCAAAATGACTTAGGCATTAGCACACTTTCCAGTGTTATCGATCCACTATTCGCACATCAGTATCTTTGCTACTTTCCATGTAAGAAGTCCATGTGTCAACCGTCATGTGACTGAATATCAATCATGCTATGTGTATTATCTTCGAATGCAAAATCCTTGCATATTACATGGCCAATCAGATTGAGATAGTCATTAAAAGCTGTCTTTGGATGCATTCTCGAAATTCTCTTCTTTTCTTGAAATCAATCTTGCCTTCTTCTAATGGATTGTTCTCATATATCTGTTCATAACACTCTACAGATATGCAACTTCCATTCCCATAGTCCATTTTAATCTCATAGTTCATAACATAAAACATCAATGATACCCTCATAACGCATTTCTCTAATCACAGAAACAAGACATTGAAGTTGAGAAATGGATGGAGATAAGATTTTTAGAAGCCAGTTGTTGCTTATATATATAATATTAAGTATATAACATTCACACACAAAAACAAGAAAATATATAAAAACAAATATATACACATACACATGCATTTCTTTGGATTTAAATGCATAGATATATACAGTCCATGTATTCAAGCATAATCCAACAAAACAGATGCACACATAGAACGCATCCTTAGTTCTCGTTAAACGAACATGTGCCTACTAAAAAAAAACACATACATATCCATGCATCTCTTCACATGTGTAAGCATATGTGTTTGTTCACGGATGAATATATACACAATTTGTTCATCAAATCTTATGCAATTACACATGAAAATGACTTAAATGACTTACACCATCGATAATATGTACATTTAGTGAGACCATGCAAGTGATCACGACATGATAGGCATTAATGAAGGATAGAAATCACCAATCTTCATTTATGTTAGCAAATTTCCAAATTAAATGTTGCTCTTCAAATATTCAAGCTTGGCTTTAGATCGCGACCACATGGTCTTAATGGTTGTTGAATATATGAACATGTGTACGCTAATCTGATGGGACATTCTCTTGATGTTTGATAACTAAAGGACTAGTATCCTCAAACACCACTCTCCTCACTTCAACCTCCTCAATGGGTTGTTTATGCATCTTAGAATCATTGCAAATGACATCACTATTGATCACTCATCGTGTTTTAGGATCCCACAAGCGATATCCAAATTGTCCTTCTCGACCATATCCAAGAAAAAATGCACTTCTTTGACTTATGATCCAACTTTTTTCTAAGGTTCTTGTGTATATGAACATATGCTTCACACCCAAAAACTCAAAGATGATCATAATATGGTGGCTTCTCTATCCATGACTCTTCTGCCACCTTCAAACCTTTGGTAGTAGCAGGCAAAAGATTAATCACATGAATTGCAATTAATATTGCTTCTATCCAAAAGCCTTGTGAAACATTTGCATGATGCATCATAGAAACTTCTCTATCTTGAATAGCTCTATTCATCCTTTCAGCTACACCATTTTGTGTTAGTGTATAAGGAACTCTAAACTCCCTATGAATTCCTCTAGACTGGCAGAAAATACTGAATTCGTGTGAGGTACACTTACCCCCATTATTTGAACATAAAGCTTGAAGTTTAGTTCCTCTTTCAATCTCAGCTGAAGCAAGCCATTTTTTGAAAGTAGGGAATACCTTATCCTTTGCTTTGATAGGATATACCCAGACTTTTCTAGTAGCATCATCTATGAAAGTGAAAAGTAAAGAGAACCACCTAATGACCTTGTGGGCATAGGACCACATACATCTGTATGAATGAGATTTAGAGGCTGAATTGAAGAGTCAATGTGCATCTTGTGCACATTCCTAGTGTTTTTTCCGTATTGACAATGCTCACAAAATAAAAAAATAGAGAAAGATAACACAAGTATTCAACCAGAACGAGAAAGATTTTCCATTCCACTATGTGATGTATGACCCAAACATCCATGCCAAATACAATCCATAGGCTATTCAGTAATAGCTAACAAGTATTCTTTCTATGATACAAATAAAGGATAAAGTGAGCCAACTTTGCTTCCTTTTGCAGTAACCATATTGCCCTCTGATATGCAAAAGGAATGAGCATAGAAGACCACCTTGTAACCAAGGTCATCAAGCTGACCAACTGACATCAAAATTCATGATAAGTGAGGTACATGGCATACGTTATGCATATTAAGTTTTGAACCATCAATGAACTGCACAACCACATCTCCAATCTTGACAAGTCGCACTGATAAGAATCACCAAGTCTCACAGTACAAAGAGGCTTTGTTGCATAAGTAGAGAACCACTCTCTATGTGGTGTCACATGGAAAGAAGTACCAGAATCTAGCAATCATGTGTAGGAAAGAGAATCATCCATAAGAGCCTCAGTAGGCATAGTACTCTCAAGTTTCAAAACATCAACATCGTCAAATATAGCATTGAGTTTTTCAATCTTCAGAGTCGAAGTAGATGGAGCAGGTAATTGTTTAACATGCCCATCAACATTTTTCCCTTTACCTTTAGCATTCTTTAATGCATAGAAGTCTTTCTTCATGTGTCTTTTCTTATGACAATAATGGCATCCGATATCCCTCTTCCTTGATTTACTTTTAGTTAAGCCTATGTGCTAACCAACTGTGTCCGGTGAGACTACAGTAAATGGGATGCTGAGATTTTGATAGATAGAATCCCTTGATATTTTCCCACTACTAAATCAGAATGTAGAAACATCTGTTCGGTGAAGGGCAAACTAAGTGCAATATCCCTTCACAGATCTATGCAGATTATTTCCCTTCAATACAGTAATCACTTCCACCACAGATAGGCTAACATACATTCAATTACTTATCACCAATGACTTAACATAATCAATAGATTGAACAACAAATAGAAGGAATCATGACACAATGTACATAGAATCCGGTCTCCGCTCTGTGCACTAGAGATCAGCCACATAGACACCCGACACTGGCTTCAAGGCCTCATGTTGGAAGCATGCCTATATGCCTCTCTCTCTCTGCTACATGCATCGACGTTCTTTATTAAAACAAAAAGTTATAATCTTTTAGTTCTTGCCCTTTCGGCGAGACCGTTCAATGTACATTATAGTTAGTAATTACTAGATAATCTTGTGGCCCTAACACTGGCAAACCTGGAGGACTTGAACCCAATTTACAATGGTCGAAAACAAAATTTAATCTTCATCCATATCATCATCCGAAGAAGGAAAGAATGCAATAATAAAAGATGACCTGGTGTCTACAAAAGTCTACTAATTTTTTTTATTGATGGACTTCACTAATCGTTGTACTTTGGCTAGATTGAGTGTAACAATTTTGGCTGGGGTGGAAGTCGATACCTAAGACAAAATGGCATGACTCTGTGCATCGGCTAACTGAAGACCGAACTCTGCTTATAAATAGAAATCTTTCTGATCAATATGGTTACAGCATTGACATTCCATGACAACTTGTTGTTCTGCTTTGGTCCGATGGAGCGTGGCCACATCTAGTTGAGTTTTTTGTGCATTCACACCGAACTGCCAAAATTGTTCATGAGATGCAACTAGAGGAGCAAGTTTGGGAAAAAAAACTGATCTTCCTCCACAATAGGTTTCATGGGGTTCCATAGGGATGTTGGAGGGGAGGGAGTAGACCATCCCAAAGGGGACATAGGGGATGAATAGGAAAGAGAGGATGTCACGGAACTGGGATGAGGAGAGCGCTCAAGATGGAGAGGGGGCAGGGAGATGGGTGGAGGGGAAATTAGGGGAGGCAAAGTAGAGGAGTCCACTAGAGTGCGCTCTGGTGGCATTATCATTTCAACATCAGGTTGAATAGGAGGAACATGCCCTGAAGTATTCTCAAGGGGGGAAAAGCAGAACGCGACAGAGAGGGATGGTGGGAGTTGACACGAGACGCACTAGAGGACAATGAAACGACGATCTGGCAATGTTGTGGGCAGTGTAGGAGGATGTTGATGCTCTCTTCTTCTTCTTCATCATCATCATCTTTGGCGGACAAAATTGGCTGTTGAGGGAAGGAGCATGGGGCCAAAACTACACGAGCACCAATCATAAATTCATCTGGGAATAGAATGGATAGAAGGAAGGGAAATCACATTTTTGGACAATTACTGGCTTCCAATTGTTGCACTATGGTCTAGCGTTCTCGATGGATATGGTTAAACAAAGTGAATAGCATCCAATTCACTCCTCATGGCACACTTCCACTTGACATGATCCTCTGTGTGCATAACCTCCTTGTAGCAAGAAATCTTACAAGCATCTATTAACATAACAAAATCCAAACCTAGAACATATCTACCATGTGGATTGGAGACACATGCAGAATGTCTCAATGGTTGTTGAACAAGAACAGTTGTACACTGATGTGATTGGACACTCTTGAACATCCCTTTATGTAGCATTTTTTATGCATGCTAACTAGAGGATTAGTGTACTTAAATATCACTCTTCAGACTTCAAAATCTATGATTGGTTGTTTATTGATCTTAGAATCATTCAAAATGAGAAGATCATTGAACATGTTTCAGGATCCCATAGGCAATATCCAAATTATCTGTCTTGGCCATATCGAAGAAAAATGCATTTCTTTGACTTACGGTCTAGCTTTTGTCTAAGATCCTTGGGTATATGAACATATGCTTCACACCCAAAACTTGAAGATTATCATAATATGGTGGATTCCTTGTCCATAACTCTTGTGCCACTTTTAGAATTTTGGTAGTACTAGGTGAAAGGCTAATCACATGAACTACAATCAATACTGCTTCTACCCAAAAGCATGATGAAAGGTTAGCATGATGGAGCATAGAAAATACTCTATCCTTAATACTTCTATTCATCCTTTTAGCTACACCATTATGTACTCAGGTATTAGGAGTTGTAGACTCTCTACAAATTCCTCTAGACTCATAGAAAAGATTGAATTCATGTGAGGTATACTCACCCCAATTATCTGAA
This sequence comes from Ceratopteris richardii, assembly GCA_020310875.1. NCBI lineage: Eukaryota > Viridiplantae > Streptophyta > Polypodiopsida > Polypodiales > Pteridaceae > Ceratopteris > Ceratopteris richardii. The sequence continues at coordinate 27,557,450 of CM035422.1, forward strand.
CATAAAGCATTGAGCTTAGTTCCATTTTTAGTCTCAATGAAAGCAAGCCATTTTTTGAAGGTAAGGAATACCTCATACTTATATTTGATCTGATATACCCATACTTTTCTAGTAGCATCATCTATAAAAGTGGCAAAGTAAAGAGAACTGCCTAATGACCTTGTGGGCATAGGACCATACACATTTGTGGGCATAGGACCATACACATTTGTATGAAGGAGATCTAAAGGCTGAAATGAAGAGTCAATGTGATATCATACTCGTTCAGGCTCTCATAGTGCTTCATTTGCATCAAATTGCTATGCTATGATTGGCTTGAGTCTCTATGATGAGAATGAGCTAGTTTCATTTGATGAAACACAAAATTGAGAAAATTGGATGGTTGTTATGCAATCAAAATATGATGCTATCATGAAAAACGGTACCTAGCCTTTATGTGACTCGCCGCTTAGCAAGAAGGTCATTGGCACTAAGTGGGTATACAAACTAAAGTGTAATCCTGATGGAGCAGTTGACAGGTATAAGGTTACGCTTGTTGCAAAGGGTTATGCTCAAGAAAGAGGCATTGATTTCGATGAGACCTTTGCTTCTACATGCTGAATGACTATTGTTCATAGCATCTGTGCACTTGCAGCTCATCATGGTTGGAATGTACATTAGTTGGACATTAATGTTGGAGTTAGACGTCTGCGGAAGCACGCGAACAGCACAAGGCTAAATGTATTACTAGAGAATGTACAAAGATAAGTAGCCCATTAGGGCAATAGGCGTATATACAAGCCGGGGGGAAAAAAACCTCCTAAAGAGGGAAAAAGTGCCTCGACGGTCCTAATGTGTTCACACACATCACTACCTAATATCAACAAATCCCCCCTAGGAGTGATGCGGTGAACAAGGAGCTGGCACTCATGTATAAGGAAGTGCCAAGCTCTGTGGAAATCACTCCACAAAAGGAAGTAAGCCCAAAGCTTTGCGGAAAGCTTCAAACTTCTCCCTAGGCAGAGCCTTCGTGAAAAGGTCTGCAATGTTCTCCTACGTGGGCACATGGGCCAAGCTGATCTCCCCAGCAGAGAACCTATCACTGACATAGTGATAATGCACCTCAATGTGCTTAGTGCGAGCATGGAACACAGGGTTCCTCGCAACTGCCAATGCGCTCTGACTGTCAGTGAAGATGGTGGTGGCAGAAGACTGGCCAACACCCAAATCAGCCATAAGGCATCTCAGCCACACACACTCAACAGTCGCTGTGAAAGCTGCCCTATACTCAGCCTCACAACTGGAAGTGGCCAGAGTAGGCTGCTTCTTGCTCAACCAAGATATACATGAGCTACCAAGCATGAAGCAAAAACCACTGGTGGACACACGAGTGTCATAGCAACTAGCCCAATCTGAGTCAGAAAAAGCATGCAAATCTGGCGGTAGTGATCCCCCCTTGGGATAAAAAAACCCAAGTAGCCGAGTACCACTCGAGTAGCAAAAGATGCACTTAACCGCCTTCCAATGCGTGACTCCTGGGCAATGCATAAACCTGCTCATTTGTGAGACAGCAAACTGAATATCTGGCCGAGTAATGCATAAGTAAATCAAGCATCCAACAGCCTGCTGATAGAGAACAGCATCAAATGCATCTCCAGCATCATGAAGACTCAATCGTAAACCTATCTCCATAGGAGTGGCAATAGGCTTACAGTCTTTAAGGCCAAAACGCTGCAATAATGTGTCAATATATTTCGTTTGACACAAAGCCATTCCACCATCAACTTGCATAAACTGAATGCCCAAATAGTGATGCAAATGCCCCAAATCAGACATCTCAAATGAGGCATGCAAATCAGCCTTAAAATTAGCAATATGTGTCTCAATAGGACCAGTGAGCAGCATGTCATCAACATAGACAACAATGATCAGAAGCACATCATTAGCACGCTTAACATATAAGGTGCTTTTAGTTGGACTGTTCTCAAAACCATGTGCAATCAAATAGGCATGTATCTTCTCATACCAAGCACGTGGTGCTTGCTTTAAACCTTATAATGCCTTCTTTGACCTGCACACTTGGTTTTCATGCCCTTTCTACACAAAGCCATAGGGCTGAAAAACATACACTTCTTCATGCAAGTCACCATTCAAAAATGCTGTTTTAATGTCCAACTGATGTACATTCCAACCATGATGGGCTGCAAGTGCACAAATGCTCCGAACAGTAGTCATACGGCATGTAGGTGCAAAGGTCTCATCAAAATCAATGCCTCTTTCCTGCGCATAACCCTTTGCAACAAGCCTAGCTTTATACCTGTCAACTGTACCATCAGGTTTACGCTTCAGCTTGTATACCCACTTAGTGCCAATGGCCTTCTTGCTAGGAGGCAAGTCACATAAAGACCATGTACCATTCTTCATTATAGCATCATATTCAGATTGCATAGCAGCCATCCAATTTTCTGAATTATGTGCTTCATCAAAAGAAACAGGCTGATTCTCATCATAGAGACTAGACGCAGCCATAGCATAGCAATCTGATGCAAAGGAGGCACTATGAGAGCCTGAACGAGTACGATATGACAAAGGTGCATCTAATTTGCTGTCACGCAAAGTCTGCACCAGCCATTTTGGCATAGTTTTTGCCTGCTCAATATCAGCTCTCTCATCAACAAGTGCATCATGTAAATCTGCATCAGAAATGGAATGATCTACATCATCATATGAAACCTGCAAAGGCTGAGAAGTTGCCTCATTAGGACCAGCACTAGACTGTCCACCTGTAAAAAGAGGCATCAAAGTATCATACATGTCTTTAGAGATCACAGATGTCTCCTTAGTACATGAAAGCAATGGATGAATTGCATCTTCCACAAAAACAACATCACGGATAACCAGAATGCGTTTTATCTGTGGATGATACAGATGATAGCCTTTACTTTCAGAACTATACCCAACAAAAGTACATTTTACTGCTTTATCATCCAATTTTCTACGATGTTGTTCAGGCACTAGTGCATATGCCAAACAACCAAAAACACGCAGATGAGCAACAGATGGCTTGCGGTCATGCCAAGCCTCATATGGAGTGATAGACTGCAGCGCTTTAGTGGAACACCTGTTCAGTACATATGCTGCACACATGACAGCCTCAAGCCAGAAACTATGTGGTAAAGCCTGACTCTTGACCATGCATCTCGCCATCTCCATGAGTGACCTGTTCTTTTGTTCAACAACTCCATTTTGTTGAGGTGTATACGGCACTGTACACTGGTGTTTTATCCCATGTTCAGCCAGAAATGCATTAAAATTAGAAGACATATATTCCCCCCCTCGATCAGAAGGGAGGGTGCCCATTTTACATGCTGACAGATTTTCAGCCAAAACCAAAAACTGTTTGAAGCACATGAATACTTCGAACTTTGCTTTGAGTGGATATACCCATGCATGCCTGGAAAAATCATCAATGAAAGTCACGAAGTAAAGGTAATTTCCAAAAGAAGGTGTCTGCATAGGACCACAGACATCACTATGTACAAGCTACAATTTTTGAGTAGCCTGAACTGAACCATCTTTTGGAAAGGATGAACGCTGCATTTTGCCCAAAATACAACCTTCACAAACATGTTTTCCAGGTGCCTCAAGTTTGGGCAAAGAGGACACCATTTCTAATTTCTGCAGGCGTAGCAAACTAGCAAAATTCAGATGACCAAAGCGTGCATGCCAAAGCTTTGCGTCTGACATAGCCTGAGAATCATGAACTGCACATGCGGAATCATTCACTGATCTTTCATAGTCTATGAGCTTATACAGCCCACGACATAAAATGCCAGAAGCAATAATAACATCACCATTTGATAGATCATGAACTATACATCTGTCATTAACAAATTTCACAACCAAGCCAATCTCGGCTAATGCAGAAACTGATAACAAATTCTTCTTGATCCCTGACACAAATAAAGCATCTAACAAAGTGAAAGAATTACCATCAGCAATAGTCAAAATGATCTTACCAACTCCCATAATAGGATAAGAGGAGTTGTTGGCGCATGTAACAGTATTCCCTATAGGGGCAGGCTCGAGTGAAGAGAAGAAACTGCGTTTCGAAGTAATATGTTTGGTTGCCCCATTGTCAAAGTACTGGCAAATATCTGAGTCTACTACAGACATGCACTGATCATGAGAAGATGGGTCAAAACTGTAGACAGTAATAAACGCCCATTCTTCTTCCTGCACAAGATTTGCAGACTCTGTTTTTGGTGTAGAGGTCTCTACAACAACCATTCCAGCCTCTTTCTTCTTTGCCTCTTTTGCAGCCAGTTTTGGAAAGTTCTTTATGATATGATCATTTCCTTTATAGTACTTGCAAAACAATTTCTTCTTTTCTGATTTCTTGTCATCTTTATCCTGGTTCTTCGATTGTGCAGCATTTGCAGATTTCTGCTTACTAGTAGAAGAACTCCATTTTCCTTTGCCCTTCTGACTAGCCAGGAAAGCTTGATCTGCAACATGCATAATGGACCTGTTCTGCCTGGACTGATCTTCCTGCAACAGAACAGAGACTAACTCCTCAAATGACAAGGCATTTGGATTGCCTTTCATCATCAATCGAAGAGTAGAGGCAAAACTCTGATATGAATCAGGAATACCATTCAGAACGGTCTGCACAAGTGAGCTATCTGGTATAACCTCATCAGCAGAAATTAATTGTTCCTTCAGGTCTTTGATCTTTGTGAGAAAATTGTCCATAGAATCACCTTCATTCATGTGCTCACTCTCCAACTGTTTTCGGAGGTAAGCAACACGAGCCTCATTCCTAGCCTGATACAAAGTGGTAAGTGTATCCCAAGCATCCTTTGTTGTTCTGCAAGAGCGAATGTGAGGAATAATAGCATGTTTGACAGACAAAGCTATCAATGCATGTGCTTGAGCATCTCTGCCATCCCAACGAATTTGCTCTGCAGTAGGTGCAGCAGAAACAGCAGCATGAACAGGAATCTGTGGAATATCATCTTCGACACCATCTTCATCAGCTCCAGCACCTGTAGTTGCAGGTGTAACAGGACGTCTTTCAACACCCTTCACAATGTTCCACAGTCCTTTTGCAACCAATACATGGCGCATCATATAAGCCCATAATGGGTAGTTGGTACCATCCAACTTATCCTCAACAGCCAACATACGGAATACATCACTGCTTTCAGCCATGGTCGGTGACTAAAATACCTTGATGCAGAAAATTGATTGTATCTCAAAAAGTTGAACGGAACTGCCCAAACAAGTTCTGCTTAACTTGTAGCAGACTTTGATACGCTTATACTGGCAAACAAAAACATGTATATACCTTTGGCACAAAAAGACGAAATAGTCTGCACAAGCGTTGTGATAGTGCGTTCGGAGGCCGAAATGAGCTCAGATCGCGATTTCGGCACCACAAAGCAAAGATGTTTTGATCTCGGAAACACCCTGAGTATGCTCACCAAAATTCGTACGATTCTGAGACTGCAAACGGACGAGTGTCGACGGCGCCCTAGATGAAGCGATGACCCGCTCTAATACCAATTGTTGGAGTTAGACGTCTGCGGAAGCACGCGAACAGCACAAGGCTAAATGTATTACTAGAGAATGTACAAAGATAAGTAGCCCATTAGGGCAATAGGCGTATATACAAGCCAAGGGGAAAAAACCTCCTAAAGAGGGAAAAAAGTGCCCCGGCGGTCCTAGTGTGTTCACACACATCACTACCTAAATATATCAACAATTAAAACTACATTTCTGAATGGTGACTTGCATGGAGATGTGTATGTTTTCAGCCCCATTGCTTTGTGCAGAAAGGGCATGAAAACTAGGTGTGCAGCTTGAAAAGGACATTATATCGTTTGAAGCACACATGTCTGGTATGAAAAAATTACATGCCTATCTGATTGAACATGGTTTTTAGAACATAATGACATGACCATTTGCTTTACAATATTTGCAAAACAATTTTTGCTTTTCTATTTTCTTCTCGTCCATGTCTTCCTTCTTTGATTGTGTAGAATTAGCACATTTCTGATTACTAGTAGAAGAGCTCCATTTACCTTTACCCTTCTGACTAGCAAGGAAATATTGATCCGCAACACGCATAATGGACCTATTCTGCTTAGATTGACCTTCCTGCAATAGAACAGAGACTAACTCCTCAAATGTTAAGGCATTTGGATTGCCTTTCATCATCAAATGAAGAGTAGAAGCAAAACTCTTATATGAATCAGGAAGACCATTCAGAACATTCTACACAAGTGAACTATCAAGCAAGACTTCATCAACAGGAATTAACTGTTCCTTCAAATCTTTGATCTTTGTTAGAAAATTGTCCATAGAATCACCTTCATTCATATGCTCACCCTCCAATTGTTTTCCTAGGTAAGCAACACGAGCCTCATTCCTAACCTAGTACAATGTGGTAAGTGTGTCCCAAGCATCCTTAGCGTTTTTGCAAGAGCAAATGTGAGGCATAAAGGCACGTTTGACAAATAAGGCTATCAATGCATGTGCCTTAGCATCTCTGCCATCCCAAGGAATTTACTCTATAGTAGGAGCAACATGAACTGCAACACGAACAGGAATTTGCATAATATCATCATCTTTGACACCATCTGCATCAACTTCAATACCTATATTTGTAGGTGTAATAGGATGTTTTTCAACACCCTGCATAATATTCCACAATCCTTTTGTGACCAATACATGATGCATCACATAAGCCCACAATGGGTAATTTGTACCATCCAAGTTATCCTCAATAGCCAACATACGAAATACATCACTACTTTCAGCCATGGCCATTAACTAAAATACCTTGATGCAAAAAAATGATTGTATCTCAAAAAGTTGAACAAAACCACCCTGTCGAGTTCTGTTAAACCTGTAGCAAACTTTGAGATGCTTATAGTGGCGAACCAAAACATGTATATATCTTTGGCACAAAAAGACAAAATAGCCTGCACAAGTGTTGTGATCATGCATTCGAAGACGGAGTATGCTCATGAATTTTTGTAAAAATCTGAGATTGTGATCGAAGGGGTGTCAACGATGCCCTAGATGAAGCGACACCTGCTCTAATACCAATTGTTGGAGTTAGACATCTACGGAAGCACGCAAATAGCACAAGGAAGAAGAAGAAGCTTGGAGCACAACACACAATATTGAATGTATTACCACTAGAATGTACAAAGATAAGTAACCCGTTAGGGTAATAGGCGTATATAGAAGCCAAGGGAAAAAAACCTCCTAAAGAGGGAAAAAACTGCCCCGATGGTCCTAGTGTGTTCATGCACATCACTACCTAAATATATCAACATCTACAACATTGATGATGGTTGTATCTGGGTGATTGGTTCCAGTGGGGGAAATATATTTGGCTCATCTGCTACCCATTTTTATGCTATGTGCATCATTTGTGCTTGTTCTTTAAAACTTGGTTCATAAACTGCGACAATAGGCTGCCACATTCGACCTGAACGTGTCTGTATGGTAGCTTCGTGAGTATCCTGGTCTACAATGATGACAAAATTATTCATGGGTGCCACTCTCTCCTTCCTACGTTTATCATAGTCTTGGTTTTCTTTACAGTTTCTACGGTGTTCGAGTTCTCCACAGAAGTAACATATTGTCGGTCCCCTCTATGCAAATTTTAGTGTTCCTATTTGTGATCAAGGTGACTATTGTAATAATCCTTTTTGTGGATTTGATTGATTATACCTTGGATATCGGGTGTTTCTCAAGTGTGGTGGTACATAAGTATTGTGCATTACTAATTCCGGTGTGGAGGTGATCGCAATCCGGGTGGATCGGGTCCGGTCGTGGCACACACAGGGTGTATGAAGCTAATGAATGTTGGAAGGTTTAAGGACATGAAAGTGAAATTAATGTTGAGTATGGAGAAGAGAGAGATGTTGAAATGATTATGGGAATAGGAATGTAGGAGTGCAAGTTAGATTTATGAACATGAATGATAAGAATGAAAGAGAACCATACATATGAATGAAATTTGGAAGGAAGAATGGTCCATTGAAGGAGCTTCTTAAACACTTCCTAATTCCAATCCATATGCATAGTCTTCTTTGGATGATATGTATGCATGACGAGAATAGATGGAACCCTTACACATAAACCAGTTTCGAAAGGAAGAATGGTCCAATATTGGAGCTTCTTATACACTTTCAGAAACTAATCAATATGTATGGGTATGTATGGATTATATGCATGCAAGTGAATTATGATGATAGATTTTACTCACAAGCTCAAAGAAACATCCTCACTGGTTCAACGCAATAATGCGGAGCCTTCTCACACATAGAAGAAATAGAAGACATGTAAAAATACTTAAGAGACTGAGAGACATGCGAGAAGAGATAAGTGACAAGTGACATGAATTAAAAGAATTTGAATTAAGTTACATGTAAAATATCGTCGTGGTACGTCATGCTAAGCAGTCTACTGATCAAAGGTGGTTCCGACCCTCAAACCATGACAGTTCAACCGAATGTCACATGTAAGAAGGTGAGTTCCACTCCAGTGACCCTATGTCTGTCTAGGCTCGTAACGTCTAACTAAAGAAGTCTAAGACTCATTAAAATCAGCTCTAACTCACTCACACGCTCCACCGAGGGTGAGTCAAGATAGAGATGCTGGTTTCAAGAGCCTATCCTAAATTGGAGTTCTAACTTAAATTTGAAACTAGGTTCTATACTCATACTAGCTCACCTTGGATCCTCACTCAATTAACCGAGGGTGATCGTCTCAAGGAAACCGTAAGCTAGCATGAGCCCTATGGATGCCTAACAATGATGCTCTAGGAGTTTGGAGGGGGGTTTATATAGTTTTTTGAATGAATTTGGGCCCTTGGATCTAGAGAAATCAACTCTCAACTCTAGGATCACTACTTTCGATTACAACCATTTGATTAATCAAATCAATGGCTTGGAATTGTTCTTTCTATCAAATCTAGTGTAAAGGAGTGAAATTTAGGCGCCCTCATTCTCCACCATTGGATCTGGGGATGATCTGGACCGTCGGATCAGTGCTGACATCAATTCGGATAAGATAAGCCACTATTTTTGGAGAAACTTTGCATTATTGATCTTTAAGTGTCAAAAAAGTCTTCTTTTATGGAAAAAATTCGTGGATCCTCTTTCCTTTATGCTTTAGTGCATCTCCACCCTTGAATAGGAGCTCATCTTGACCGTACACCATGGTTCAATCATATTTTGACATGTGGCAGCCCTTCAAGCCTTCAATTTTCTTATTCTAGAAAACTGCGGTGACCTTGAAAACTGGACTTTGTGCTCTTTGACCCTCCAAAAAGACTTTGATGAAGATGAAACTTTGTAGGACTATGTTTCCAAAGATCTCCTTCAGGAATATGCAGGAAAAACTCCCATCTGAATCTCCCTTGTACAAGTTTGACTACATTTGGAAGCTTGCAAGGTGGCATTAAGGTCTCTAGGAAGCTCTGATAGCCTTGAAAATTTGTACAAATATGTATCCACATATGATCTTTATACATGCCAAACCATATGGCTAACATAATTTTCTATACAAGAATTTGTAGGGTCAAACTAGAAAAATTACATTTTTACAAAATGAACATAGCATATCAATGTGCTACAAAATCCATTTTCTGCTGAAATTTGGGCTATAGACTGCCTTTGACAATCTTTACAAGTATATGGATTTTCATCTAATTTGGTGACAATGAAATTTTTGCCCTAATTTCCCAACTTTGACCAGCTTTGACCAGCTTTGACCGCTACCATGGACTTTCTTGATTTCTTTGAAACTTTGTATGTGAACTTCCTTTGACATCCTTGATGCATCCTGGACTTCTCGGGGAATTCTGGCTACCTTCGCCAAATATGTTTTTTGTAGGCCTTCACAAGTGAGAGAGGAGAGCAAATCTCGACGACACCGGTATGACAACATTCACTATGACCCAATTATGGGCCCTAGTATTATACACAGAATAAGTTGTATCATGGTTATCCATATTACAATTTGCGTAATGTAATTGATTCAATCCACAATTCCTTGCAATGTGTCCAAGGTTCTTATATTTCACACAGAAAATTTGTTTGGATGCACTCGTACCTTTATCTTTTGCAATGGCAATATATTTGAGATCTTCAATAAAACCTCTGACCTTGTTCTCCAGCTGCAAAGCTTGATCTATGATGATGTCCAAGGGTAATTCCCTAGTGCTCTGAATTATCATGATTTGTTTCAACTACCGGTTAAGACCATTGATGAACCATTGTGTAATTACTTCTTTTGGTGACTTACTTTTGTTGAGATATCAAGCTCAACATGTGATGATCCAGGATGACACATGTCAGTTTTTCATTTCTTTGACATGCATAGTGGTCACACCGGTATATGTTAGGGATACTTCATTGAGCTCTACTAGATTTATCCCCGAGAGTGATGGCACATTTGTTTCTTGCTAGCTCACTCATTTGCAGACATTAGGTTTTTCCTTATGTACTGATCTTTATATATTGCACTTAATGAATTCTTGTTTTTCTAGGTCATTCTTATACATTCCCTTTTATGTAATAGAAGAAGAAGAAGAAGATAATTCTTCCTTGCTTCAATCTGTGTGTGTGCTTCTCCTTGAGAGTGAGAGTGTGTGTGTGAGCTCTCTTCCTTATCTCCTTCCTCGTGACATGGTATCAGAGCCAACGTGGTTGTAGAGAGCTCTTGGAGAAGGTGATAGTGAAGAGTACGCAGCAAGGCATGGAGAAAGTGCGACTCACAAACAACCTCCGTTTGCTACGAAAATCGGCATGCAGATAGAAGACCTCAAAATATTTTTGAGATTTATGCGTTAGGGTCACTTGTTTTTGTCAGATCGAAGTTTCGGAGCCATCTTGGGCTCCATTTTGAGCCCGCAAGGTGGGGCCCATAGAAAAACCAAGTCAATTTCAGAAATTGTAACTTGCCTCGTGTTTGGAAACACTCATATATTCTAGATTTAGAATTTCAAGCGATTCCGTGTACTGTTGATACATGAAAACTATGTTTTTATTAGATCAAACTATCACGTCATAGTGCGATAGTGTTCAAGCAGAAGTGCTGCTTGTAGTTTTTTGCAGTGTTGAGAATTGTTGCAGAAATGGCAAACGTAGATGGAATGAATCAGCTTATGAGCAATAAGCTGGACAAGAACAATTTCCATGCTTTGAGATTCAGAATGACAAATTTCCTGATGGGAAAAAGCTACTGGAAGTACATCGAAGGAAACAATGAAAATGTTGCCCAATTACCAGAAAGGAATCGAACTACAGATCAGTTAAGAGCATATGAGGAATGGAATCAAGGAGCATGAAAGGTGATGTACTGTTTATCTGTTAGCATACAAGATAACATGATTGGACACATACAGGATGCCAAGACTCCGAAAGAGGCTTGGAACAGTTTGGTCACATTGTATGAGACCAATACAAAGGCATGGAAATTGGAACTCAAGAACGAGTTGCATACATTGGAGAAGAAGAGTATGTTGGTAAGTGACTACACCTTGAAAATCAAAAGCATATGTGAGTCACTTGCATCTATTGGCGTAAATATAGATGATGATGATGATAAGGTGGAAGTGTGTCTTCGTGGTTTAGGAGCTGCATATAAGCAGTTCAGAACTTCTATATAGACCAAGGAAAATATTCCAAATCTTTCTGATCTGGTATCTAAGCTGATTATTGAAGAAAAGAACCTTGGTGAGGATTCAAACTCCCCAAGGAAAATCTAGTTCTGAGCAAGTATTCTACTCTGGCAGAGGAAGAGGTAGAGGTAGAGGTTTTGAAAGTGGAAGAGGAAATAGTAACCAAGATCAAAGTCAACAACAAAATCATGCAAGAGGAAGAGGATAGTTTTGAGGCAGGGGGAGCCAAAGAGGCCACATGAATATCCAAAGAGATGATTCAAGTAATGACAATAAAGGATGTTGGAATTGTGGTAAACCTGGACACTTTGAAGGTGATTATAGGTTGAAGAATCAAAATAATAGAAGGCAGTAGAATAACTATACAAGTGCATATGATTTTGAGAAGTTGTTCATGATTCAACATCACATGATGAATACGATGTCTGCTGGTATTTCAAAATCAAATGATAATGTCTGGTATGTTGATTCAGGTGCTTCAAATCACATGACCAGTCATGCAGAATGGTTTAGGAGTTTGCAAAAATCTATTGTGATAATTTTAGCAGTATACAGATAGCACGGGACCCTGTTTCATGCTAGAACAAAGCATATCAAGGTAGATTATCACTTCATCAGAGAGAAGGTATTAGCAGGTGATATTGATCTTATTTATGTGAGAACAGATGAGCAGGTTGCTAATATTTTCACTAAAGCACTTGAAACAGGGAAGCTGAAGAAGTTTCGGAAGATGCTTGGATTAGAGGACATGACATTGAGCTTGAGGGGGAGTGTTGAGATATCAAGCTCAACATGTGATGATCCAGGATGACACATATCAATTTTTCGTTTCTCTGACATGTATAATGGTCACATCGGTATATGTCAGGGATACTTCATTGAGCTATACTAGATTTATCTACCGAGAGTGATCGCACATATGTTTCTTTCTAGCTCACTCATTTGTGGACATTAGGTTTTTCCTTATGTACTGATCTTTATATAATGCACTTTTTGTATTCTTGTTTTTTTAGGTCATTCTTGTACATTCCCTTTTATATAATAGAAGAGTAAAAATAAGATAATTCTTCCTTGCCTCAATCTGTGTGTGCGCTTCTCCTTGAGAGTGAGAGTGTGTGTGAGCTCTCTTCCTTATCCCCTTCCTCGTGACAACTTTTAGTCGATAACTGTCGTAAATGCATCTTAAAAATGGTAGCATATTCCTGAATAGACTCATTATACTTCTCTCGATTGTTCTGCAAGAAATCAAAAAATTAAGTGGGATTTTTCTTAGATCCGAATCTTTGTAAGCAAGCATCCTTGACTACTTCATATTCAATAAAATGTTTAATGTCATATTTTGCAAGCCATTTTGCTGCTTCATTTACCACTTGCTACTTTATTCACTAGTGTTGTCTGGAAGATCTTGGCTTTATCACCATCATCCAACTTAAGGTTACCCATACTTTCAAATACATTGAAATTAACTTCAAATGCTTGCACATTAGCATCTAGGTCACCTCTAGGGAATCCTCCAAACTTGGTGTAGGAAACTCCCATCAGGTAATATCCCTTATGTGCATCATCTGCCATTTGTTTATCACCAGATTGCTTCACTGTAAAGGAAGGCTCTTCAATGTTGGATTCGGTCAATACCAAAATTTCAATTTGGTCGTATGATTCCTCCTGATTCTGTCCTTCATATACTAGCAAATCCTTAGCATCCAAGGCGTAATGTAAGCCTATATAGCTTTCTCCTTCAAATGTTGACTCGTCTTTTATTCATGTCGATCTTTCGATACTCCCTCATTCCATGCTTTCACTTTCTATTTGTTTCTTCTTTTCAAAGCTTTCACCAAAATCTGATCTAGATGTAGGCACTCGTACACGTGTTTTGTCTTACCAGCATCGTGGATATTCGATACCAGAATGTAGAATTGGCATGCACTATCCTTGCTTTTTTTGCACTTAACAGTCACCATTCCCTAGCAAGATCGCCAATGTTAGCCTTCTGATTCACAGAATGACTAAACATGAGGGTTATTGGGTGATAGTTTAACAAAAATGATTGGTCTCAACCTTTCCATGTATTTGTAGATGCCTCAAACATTACGATTGGAGCCATGTTAATGCAAAAGGTGGGCATATCATGGTTTTGATTGATTTATCGTGATTGGAGCCAAGCTTCTGATTGGTCTCAACCTTTCCATGTATCTGTAGATGCCTTGGACATTAATATTGGAGCCATGTTAATGCAAAAGGCGAGCATATCATGGTTTTGACCAATTTATTATGTGAGTTGACGATTGACCACCACAAAGAAAAATTATTCTGTCACTGAATGAGAATGCCTCAGACTCCATTCTTCACTACTCTATTTAGTTAAGCTGCAGAATCTCATTGGGGGATTAGCTTGGTAGGTGCTTCTTTTAAAAGAATTTTAATATGATGTAGTGCACCGTCCTAGTTCTTCCCATATTATAGCTAAATTTTTGTCTCGATTAGATAATGATAAACCACTAGATGGAGTGGATGACTCCTTTCCTGATGCAGACTTGTTCCATGTTGCAAACCAAATTGAATTGGACTTGGGTACTCTGACTTGGTAGGAGGAAATGCTTTCCTTTTTGGCGACGCGTGTTCCACCCTCCCACTTACGATCCACAACAGGAAAGAAGTTGGCATTTTCTAGTCACAGATTTACTATTATTCTGGAACAATTGTATTATAATGATATTATGGGCATTTGGCTACATTGTGTGCCACCTCATGAAGTCTCTGCGATTATCACATAAGCTCATTTTGGAGTGTCTCATGGCCCTCGAGGTACAAAGTTGACAACTCACAAAATATTACATAGTGGACTATGGTGGCCTACTATGCATAAGGATGTCCATGATCATGTATTACACTATGATCCTTGTAAGCAAACGGGTGAACTGTTGGGTGTGTGTAGAAGTGCGAGAGACACACAAGAAGCACACACAAGGAGCACAAACGGAGCAAGACACACGGAGAAGACGATGGCTGGAATAGCTCTCTCTATTGATTGATGAACTGAACTGAAGTAAGAGCTGAATAATATCCCTAAGTACAAAGTACCACCACATATGAGAGTATCAAGTATGTGGTAACATGGGGAAAAAAACTCTAGCCAGCACTAGAGTAAAAAGTGCCCATGTATAGGGAAAAGGTTCACATCAAAGCTACTCGAGGAACACATAAGTGTAACAAACCCCCCTGGAGCGAATGATGTGAACACATACAGGAAGTGACAGATCAGCCCCCACAAGGTAACAAGCCTAAAGCTTTGCGAAAAGCTTCAAACTTTTCCCGTGGAAGAGCTTTGGTGAATATGTCTGCCACATTATCTTGTGTAGGCACATATACCAAATCAATATCTCCTGCATGAAGGCACTCTCTCACATAGTGATAATGCACCTCAATATGTTTGGTCCGTGCATGAAACACTGGGTTTTGTGCAACAGCCAAAGCACTCTGACTATCTGTGAGAATATGTGTAGCAGCATCAATCTCCATGCAAAGATCCATCAATAGGCGTCTCAGCCATATACACTCCACTGTGGCTATGAAAACTGCCTTGTACTCAGCTTCACAACTTGATGTCGCCACTGTAGGTTGCTTCTTACTCAACCAAGATATGCATGAGTCTCCAAGGAAAAAGCAATTACCACTAGTGGACACGCGAGTATTATAACAACTAGCCCAATCACTATCTGTAAAAGCATGCAAGCATGGCTGAACATCTCTGCCATAAAAGATACCTAAGCTCAAAGTGCCTCGGAGATATCTAAACACACGTTTCACCGCTTGCCAATGCTTAGTGCCAGGGCTATGCATGAATCGACTCAACTGAGAAACTGCATACTGTATATCCGGTTGTGTTGCATGCATATATAAGACATCAAACAGCTTGCTGATAAAGAGAAGTATCAAATGCATCACTAGAATCCTCTACTGAGAACCTGAATCCTGTCTCAACTGGTGTGGAAACTGGCTTACAATCCTCAAAGTTAAAACGCTGAAGTAGTTTTTCAACATACTTTGTTTGATGCATAACAATTCCCCCCTCAACAGATACAAACTGGATGCCAAGATAGTAGCTCAAAAGACCAAGATAAGTGACATCAAAAGTATGCTGCAAATCAGCCATAAGAATGTCAAGTTTTGCATCACATGACCCAGTCAATAGTATGGACATAAAGAACAAGCACTATAAGATCAGCCCCATTTTTGCGTACATAGAGTGTGCTTTCAATCGGACTACATGTGAAGCCAAGAGCAATCAAGTGCTTATGTGTTTTGTCATACCATGCACGTGGAGCTTGTTTGAGACCATACAAGGCCTTAGGCAAGTGACAAACCATATGCTCTTTCCCTTTCATAGCAAATCCAGGAGGTTGCTTCACATAAACCTCTTCTTGCAAATCTCCATTCAAGAAGGCTGTTTTTATGTCCAATTGATGCACTTTCCAACCTCGATGGGCAGCCAATGCAACCACGGTACGAATGGTAGTCATGCATGAAGTAGGTGCAAAAGTTTCCTCATAGTCAATGCCATATTGTTGTGCATATCCTTTGGCAACCAATCTAGCTTTGTAGCGATCAATGCTACCATCAGATTTTCTTTTAATCTTGTAAACCCACTTTGTACCAATGGCATTCTTTCCTTTTGGCAATTCACATAACTCCCAAGTACCATTCCTATGTATGGAATCCATTTCTGATTGCATAGCACTCATCCATTGTGGATCGTCACATGCATCTTCAAAAGAAAGTGGCTCTTCATTACATGCCATAGCAATAAGAGAATAATCCACAAAATTACTTGATGCATGGTGAGAGCTTGATCTTGTTCTACCAAGTAAAGGTGCACTCAATTTGCTGTCCTGCAAAGTTTTTTTCAGCCACTTTGGGATAGATTGTGCACTCTTGATAGACATGCGTTCATTATGTAAAACATCTTCAATATGTACATCATGCGTGGCCTGAATTTCATGCTCATTTTCAGCCATATTTTGACGCAAATGTTCAGCCATATGTGGCTGGAAATTTCCAATAGTTTTGACAATTTTTTGGCTGAAATTTTTCAGCCATGTTTGATGGCAAATTCTGTACATTTTCAGCCCCATTTGGCTAGAATTTTTCAGCCCTTTGAACCTCAGTTGGCTGGTCTACATGGCCATAGTCAAGCGCACCATTTTGAAACAAAGGCATGAGTGTATCAAACACATCTTGTGAGCTAACTATTGGCAGTTTTTTGCATTCAAGTAGAGGGAAAACTGAATTTTCAGCAAATACCACATCTCGACTCACAATAATTGTGTTTGTCAATGGATGGTTCAACCGATATTCCTTACTTTCAGCACTATAACCAACAAATATATATTTCTTTGCCTTGTTCGACAACACCATTTTGTTGAGGTGTATATGGCACCGTACATTGGTGTGAAATACAACTTTCACGAAGAAAAGCATTAAACTCATGTGACATGTATCACCACCACGATTCGTGCGTAGATTCAAAAGATTTTGTGAAGAAAAATTTTCAGCCATAGCTAAAAATGCTTTGAAGCAAGAAAATACCTCATTCTTTGCTTTCATAGGATACACCCATGTATGGCGAGTAGCATCATCAATGAAGGTAACAAAATATACATGCTTCCCAAAAGATGGAGTCTTGACTGGACCACATACATCACTATGAACAAGTTGCAATTTTTGGGTAGTGTGTGTATGACTATCTTTTGGAAAAGAGCACGATGCATTTTTCCAAGAATGCAACATTCACATGCATGCTTTTCAATGGACTCAAGTGTAGGCAAGCCAATAACCATGTCCTTCTTTTGCAAGTAGAGCAAACTATTGAAGTTTAAATGACCAAAACGAGCATGCCAAAGCTCCATTTCAGCCATGGAAGAAGTATGAGCAACTAAGGCATTCGAGGCAGCCCTTTTGTATGTATCCATGTGATACAAACCATTACATAATGTACCGGACATCACGATAACCTCGCCATTGCTGAAATCATGAACCATACACTTATCATCAACAAAGTGTACATGAAGTCCAACTTTGGCAATCAACGAAACTGAAATTAAGTCCTTCTTGATACCGGGCACATACAATGCATTTTTCAAGAGAATCACACCTCCATTTGCAGCCGTAAGCTCAATTTCTCCTACTCCAATGATAGGATAAGAGGCATTGTTTGCACACAACACATGTCCTCCTTTAGGTGCATCTTTCAAAGAGGCAAAAAATCTTTTGCATGATGTTATGTGCTTTGAAGCACCACTATCAAAAAACCAATCCGAATCAGCCTCACTCACAACCATACATCTAGAATATAAAGAAGCATCATAATGACATGTAACAACACATGCCCAATAATCTTGAGCCATGTTGGCTTCATCATTCTTTGCATTTGCTGAATTTTCAGCAATAGACATGCCGGATTCCTTCTTCTTTTCATTGTGTTTTGCATGCTTTCTACACTCATCAATAGTATGACAAGCCTTCCAGCAATATTTGCATCTCTTCTTCTTTTGCAAATCACCATCATTAGAGGAATGAGTGGAAGAGGAAGCTTGAGGCTTTGGTTTTGATGAACCCAAAGCTGAACCATACTTGCTTTTCCCCTTTTGTGAGATAGCAAGTGCTTGCGTTCCCTCAATCAAACCACTCCTATTCACTCTAGATTTCTCTTCTTGCAAAAGAAGAGACACAACCTCATCAAATGCATACATATTAGGATTTCTTTTTGCAACCAAGCGAAGTGTAGTAGCAAAGCTTTGAAAAGATTCCGGTAATCCTTTGAACAATGTAGAAATGAGTGATGCATCCGGAATGATTTCATCTATGTTTGCCAATTGCTCTTTCAAGTCCTTGATGCGTGTCACATACACATCCACCGACTCATTTTCAGCCATACATACATCTTCAAGTTGCTTCCTCAAGTATGCAACACGTGCTTCATTACGCACGGCATACAAAGAAGCAAGAGTGTCCCATGCCTGTCTCGATGTAGAACATGGCCGAATGTGTGGAACTATATGACGCTTCACTAAAAGCGCAATCAAAGCATGAGATTGAGCATCTTTTCCATCCCATCTAAGCTGCTCCTGTGTAGGTGGAGAAGGAGAAACCACTGTACTCGAAGAAGAAGCTCCATATGTGATAGTAGACTGTGAAGTAGAAGCATCTGCCGGTCTTCGATCTACATCTGCCACTATGTTCCAAAGCTGTTTTGCAACAAGAACATGCTTCATCATGTAAGACCACATCGGATAGTTGGTCCCATCAAGCTTATATTCAGCTTGAAGCATGCCAAACAAGTCATTGTTGCCCGCCATTTCACTGAGGAACAAGAATGTGACAAAAACTTCACTTCGATGAAAACTAAAATGAATGCTGAAATTTCAGCTCACAAATCGTCACTCTGATGGTGATTCTGACTGCACAAATGGCTTCGAAATGGGGGTAAAACTCCAGTGCACCTGGTGGAAATGTTTTCGGGCTGCTGAAATTCACACTTCTATGCTCCGAAGTCGATTTGCACTGTTAAAGTGCGTGCGTGCCGCGACGCGAAAAACCAAAACTTGAGAAGAAGCTGAACCTGCTCTGATACCACTGTTGAGTGTGTGTAGAAGTGCGAGAGACACACAAGAAGCACACACAAGGAGCACAAACGCAACACCTAAGTACAAAGTACCACCACATATGAGAGTATCAAGTATGTGGTAACATGGGGAAAAAACCTCTAGCCAGCACTAGAGTAAAAAGTGCCCATGTATAGGGAAAAGGTTCACATGAAAGCTACTCGAGGAACACATAAGTGTAACATGAACCATGCGATATTCATTGATTCCCATTGCAGCCCATCTTACCTTTGGAGCCTTTTGAAAAATGGGGTTTGGATTTTATTGGTTCAATTCACCCTCTAGCGACTTCAGGTAAAACCTTTATTTTGACTTGCATAGATTATTGTACATGTTGGGCAGAGGCCTGGAGTTTGCACCATTCAACTGCACATAATGTTGCCACAATTTTAATTACAGAATTATTCCCTTGGTATGGGCTTCTGTTGGATCTAGTTTGGGATAGGGGCACTAATTTCTTAAACCAGCTTATAAAGTTGATCACTGATTATTTACGAATTGAGCATAAATTTAGTTCGCCATATTATCCTCATGCCAATGAATTGGCAGAGAGCACCAACAAGGTTTTATTAACTATGTTGCAAAAGTTCCTTCTTGAGTGTCTGAATAAATGGGAAGAATACGTATCTTTAGTTATGTGGGCCTATCGAACTTTGTGTAAGGTGTCTATAGGCTTCACACCCTTTAAACTTGTTTACAATTTGGAAGCCATTGTGCCTATGTAAATTATCATCCTAAGCCTATGTATTCAAAAGAGACTTTTCCCAGAGGAATCTTTTATTTCTCATATTGATACACTATGACAACTCAAAGAAAATTATTACAATAGCTTTTTGTTGATGCAAGTAGTCTAAAATTGGCAAAGTTGTTGGCAAAATCAACAACTACGGACTCCTATTATTTGACTAGGTGATTTGCTTCTGGTCTTTAATTCAAAAATGGAGCGACAAGTAGGTAAGTTCAAGTTATGGTGGACAGGTCCTTTACAAATCCACTGAGAGGTTTAACCAACTACCTTCTAGCTAGCCATGCTAGCGAGTAAGATTTTATGGATTCCCAATATGGGTCCAAGTTGTGGAATTATCACGGATAATGTTGCAGTCAACATTGTATATAGTGTATATAATCTCAGAATAAAGTGACATTTGTCATGCATTTAATAAAAGGCATCATCATTTTATGCATAAGGTGGCATTTGACGATGGCACTTTCAAGTGAATCTTTAGTAAGTGAATCTTTAGTTTGACTCGACAGTATTGAATTTGCATGCAGCATTAAAAGCCCTCTCTGTCGAATTGTGCACATGCAGATAGTCACGTATATGTTCATAAACCCAACTTTAACAGCAATTTTACATACTATTTAAACCTTGCACTACTTCACCTCAATTTTCACATGCACTTTTCACTATGAAGCTTTTTGCTCTCGAATTTGACTTTTGCTACCATGACAGACACTATTCTACCCAACTCTTTCAAGCTAACCAACATGAGCTCATTGGTGATCCCTGATCACTTAATGCAGCTGCATGTGGACTACTTCCAGTGACATAGATTGCTATAGTATGTGCAAATCCCATGGCCAAGTATCCCCAACCATCCAATGATCAACTTCTTTGTGCAGTAGTGTCATGATTGACTCGAAGAAATAGGTGATCAAATAGTCTTTATAGAGTTTCGTATCGGAGAAACCACATGGTTGGTGATCAATCCGGCTTACATAGTAGCACAATTACATGTCCGACACCAAGGAACCATTGCACCAACACAATCAGCTTCAACTGTAGAAATGGAGCAGATTTTTAGTCAAGCATGTTCAACAGAATACAAGTATGCTACACTCCCGAACAGTAATCCATGGAATTTTGGATTGTGATTGGCGACGCTGGTTTGTCACGAGGAAGGAGATAAGGAAGAGAGCTCACACACACACTCTCACTCTCAAGGAGAATCACACACACAGATTGAGGCAAGGAAGAATGAATCTTCTTCTTCTTCTTCTTCTTCTTCTTCTTCTTCTTCTTCTTCTTCTTCTTCTTCTTCTTCTTCTTCTTCTTCTTCTTCTTCTTCTTCTATTACATAAAAAGGAATGTACAAGAATGATCTGAAAATAAGAATACAACCATTGCAATATATAAAGATCAGTACACAAGGAAAAAACCTAATGTCCATGAATGAGTGAGCTGGCAAGAAACAAATGTGCCATCACTCTCGGTAGATAAATCTAATAAAGCTCAATTAAGTGTCCCTGACATATACCGGTGTGACCACTATACATGTCAGAGAAACGAAAAACTGGTACATATCATCCTGGATCATCACATGTTGAGCTTGATATCTCAACACTCCCCCTCAAGCTCAATGCCATATCCTGTAATCCAAGCATCTCCCAAAACTTCTTCAACTTCTCAGCTCCAAGTGCTTTGGTGAAAATATCATCAACCTGCTCATCTCGATATGCTTTGTTCTAGCATGGAAAACAGAGTTCCATGCTAATTGTATGCTGCTAAGATTATCACAATAGATAGTGATAGGACCTAAATCTACAAGTAACATCTCTAGCCATGATGCCTCACATGCTTCCATTGCAACACCTCTATACTCAACCTCTATACTCGACAAAGCAACAATGGGTTGTTTCTTGTTGCTCCATGTAATAGCTGCACCTCCAAGTGAGAAAAGAAAGCCACTAGTAGATCTTCTATCTGGAGTACTACCATCCCAATCTGCATCGGTGTATCCATGAACCTCCAAATCTACACCAGCTTCATAAAACAACACATAATCCAAAGTAGCACTCACATAACGTAGAGTGCGCCTCAGCGCCTCCAAATGTGGCTTCCTGGGAACCTGCATAAACTAACTTTCAAGTCCAATAGTATAGCTTAGATCAGGCCTTGTAATTGTGAGATATATAAGACTTCCCACAATTTTCATGTACATGAATGCAGGAATCTTCACATTTAAGGTGAACATCCTACCCACTTTCTTTCCTTTGGCAATCAATCGTCCATCCTGCTTGTACTCTTCTACATATAATCCATCAGCATTGAACCTGACTTGTAATCCCTGGTCAACCATTTGTCCAACAGAAACCAGATTCTTTGTTATATTTGGAACATGCAGCACATCAACAAGATGTTTTACCTTCCCATCCTCCATAGACAATGCTATGTTTCCTGTATGCTCAATAGGATGCGATGTATCATCACCTGTTTCAACATATCCAAGAACTGGCATTTTTTGCAAACTACTAAACCATTTTGCATGATTGGTCATGTGATTTGAAGCACCCGAATCAACATACCAGACATTATCATTTGTTTTTGAAATACTAGCAGACATCGTATTCATCATGTGATGTTGAACCACAAACAGTTTCTCAGAATCATCTGCACTCGCGGATGCATAGTTGTTTGGATGCCTTCTGTTATTTTGATTTTTCAACTTGCAATCACGTTCAAAGTATCCAGGTTTACCACAATTCCAGCATCCTTTACTATCATTACCTGAATCATTTCTTTGGAAATTTTTGC
Organism: Ceratopteris richardii; assembly: GCA_020310875.1. Lineage (NCBI taxonomy): Eukaryota > Viridiplantae > Streptophyta > Polypodiopsida > Polypodiales > Pteridaceae > Ceratopteris > Ceratopteris richardii. The sequence goes on from CM035422.1 coordinate 27,580,332, forward strand.
GACCTCTTTGGCCCCCGCTGCCTTGAAACTGTCCTCTTCCTCCTGCATGATTGTGTTGTTGACCTTGGTCTTGATTACTTTTTCCTCTTCCACTTCCAAAACCTCTACCTCTACCTCTTCTTCTGCCAAAGTAGAATACGTGTTCAGAACTGGGCTTTCCTTGGGAGTTTGAATCCTCACCAAGATTCTTTTCTTCAATAATCATCACAGATACCAAATCAGCAAAATTCGGAATATTTTCCCTGGTCTATATGGAATTTCTGAACTGCTTATATGCAACTCCTAAACCATGAAGGCACACTTCCACCTTATCATCATCATCTACGTCCATGCCAATAGATGCAAGTGACTCACATATGCTTTTGATTTTTAGAGTGTAGTCACTTACCGGCATGCTCTTCTTTTCCAATGTATGTAGCTCGTTCTTGAGCTTCAATTTTCGTGCCTTTGTATTAGTTTCATACAAAGTGACCAAACTGTTCTAAGACTCTTTTGGAATCTTGGCATCCTATATGTGTCCAATCATGCTATCCTGTATGCCAACAGATAGCCAATACATTACCTCCTTGATTCCATTCCTCATATGATTTTAACTGGTCTGCAGTCTGATTCCTTTCTGGTAACTGCGGAGCATTTTCATTCTCTCCTTCGATGTACTTCTAGTAGCCTTTTCCCATCAGGAAATTTGTCATTCTGAATCTCCAAGCATGGAAGTTCTTCTTTAGCTTATCACTCATAAGCTGACTCATTCCATCTGCATTTGCCATTTCTGCAACAATTCACAACACTGCAAAACACTACAAGCAGCACTTCTGCTTGAACACTGTCGCACTATGACGTGACAGTTCGATCTCAGAAAAACACAGTTTTCGTGGATCAACAATAGACGAAATCGCTTGAAATTGTGGATCTGGAATATATGAGTGTCGCCGAACACAATGCAAGTTACAATTTTTGAAACTGACCTAGTTTTTCTATGGGCCCCACCTTACGGGCTCGAAACGGAGGTCGAGATGGATTCAAAACTTCGATATGACAAAAATAAGTGACCCTAAAGGGATAACACCCGAAAATATTTTGAGGTCTTCTACCTTCACACCGATTTTCATAGCAACACGGAGGCCGTTTGAGAAATCACGTTTTCTCCACGCCTTGCTACGTACTCTTCATCGTCACCTTCTCCACGAGCTCTCTACAGCCACCCTGGCTCTTGTGGTGGACGAAGCAACTTTTCTCCAAGCAGGTAAGAAACAAGATAAAAGATCAATACCAGACGTGATGGACCTTTTGAATGTGGAGAAGCAAGCTCGAATCCATATTGTTCAAGCATCTATTCAACAAGTGAAAGAAGAATGATAACGAAGAATGTAGGAGCAAACAGAGGAGCTCCCATAGCAACAACAGGAGGTGGTTGTTGCAGCTGCTGAAGCAAAACTATGACAACAAGCAACGATCGATGAGGCTGCCCAATGACAACAACAACAACAACGATAATGAAGAATGTAGGAGCAAATGAAGGAGCTCCCATAGCAACAACAAGAGGTGGTTGTTACAGCTACTGAAGCGGAACTACGACAACAAGCAATGGTCGATGAGGCTGCCCAATGACAACAACAACAATAGTAGACGGTAGGCAATGGTCTAGAAGGGCAACCTCAACAATAGCAAATACATAGCCAAGGACCCAATGGGCAGTAATAATAACAAAAAATGATCTTCGAAGATCAAGGTCAGTCTGAATTGCCTAATCAAACATCGTTGCAACAACCAACAAGCGGTCAACCTATTAACCCCCAACAAACTATACAGCAGGATCAAGATTCTTAGCCCACGACGTCTTGAAAAACTAAAACCGATCAGTTATCATAGTCAGGTTCTTCCTATTCATTTTGTTTTCTTGTGTTTAATAGGAGAAATCTTCATCCTTGGAGGAATCACGTAGGTCGAGTCCAATTACCAACTATTAATTGTTCTCCAATTACATATCCATTATTTGTTAAGATTATCAAGTTCAAGAGAGTACAATCGCCAATGCTGCTAGACTATTAACATTGTGCTCTATCCAGATGGAGAAAGATCGGTCTATGTGAAGCAACCTCCTGGATTTGCTATGAAAGGGAAAGAGCATATGGTTTGTCGCTTGCATAAAGCCTTGTATGGTCTCAAGCAAGCTCCACGTGCATGGAATGACAAAATACATAAGCACTTGATTGCTCTTGGCTTCACATGTTGTCCGATTGAAAGCACACTCTATGTACGCAAAAATGGGGCTGATCTTATAGTGCTTGTTCTTTATGTTGATGACATACTCTTGACTGGGTCATGTAATGCAAAACTTGACATTCTTATGGCTGATTTGCAGCATACTTTTGATATCACTTATCTTGGTCTTTAGAGCTAGTATCTTGGCATCCAGTTTGTATCCGTTGAGGGGGGAATTGTTATGCATCAAGGAAAGTATGTTGAAAAACTACTTCAGCGTTTTGACTTTGAGGATTGCAAGCCAGTTTCCACACCAGTTGAGACATGATTTAGATTCTCAGTTGAGGATTCCAGTGATGCATTTGACACTTCTCTTTATCAGCAGGCTGTGGGATGTCTTATATATGCATGCAACACAAGGCCGGATATACAGTATGCGGTTTCCCAGTTGAGTCGATTCATGCATAGCCCTGGCACTAAGCATTGGCAAGCGGTGAAACGTGTGTTTAGATATCTTCAAGGAACTTTGAGCTTAGGTCTCTTTTATGGCAGAGATGTCCAGCCATGCTTGCATGCTTTTACAGATAGTGATTGGGCTGGTTCTTATGATACTCGCGTGTCCACTAGTGGTAATTGCTTTTTCCTTGGAGACTCATGCATATCTTGGTTGAGTAAGAAGCAACCTACAGTGGCGACATCGAGTTATGAAGCTGAGTATAAGGCAATTTTCATAGCTACAGTGGAGTGTATATGGCTGAGACGCCTATTGATGGATCTTTGCATGGAGATTGATGCTGCTACGCATATTCTCACAGATAGTCAGAGTGCTTTGGCTGTTGCACGAAACCCAGTGTTTCATGCACGGACCAAACATATTGAGGTGCATTTTCACTATGTGAGAGAGCGCCTTCATGCAGGAGATATTGATTTGGTATATGTGCCTACCCAAGATAATGTGGCAGACATATTCACCAAAGCTCTTCCACGGGAAAAGTTTGAAGCTTTTCGCAAAGCTTTAGGCTTGTTACCTTGTGGGGGCTGATCTGTCACTCTTTGTATGTGTTCACATCATTCGCTCCAGGGGGGTTTGTTACACTTATGTGTTCCTCGAGTAGCTTTGATGTGAACCTTTTCCCTATACATGGGCACTTTTTACTCTAGTGCTGGCCAGAGGTTTTTTCCCCATGTTACCACATACTTGATACTCTCATATGTGGTGGTACTTTGTACTTAGGGATATTATTCAGCTCTTACTTCAATTGAGTTTATCGATCAATAGAGAGAGCTATTCCAGCCATCGTCTTCTCCGTGTGTCTTGCTGCGTTTGTGCTCTTTGTGTGTGCTTCTCGTGTGTCTCTCGCACTTCTACACACACCCAACAGAAATCCATATTGAAGAGATAATTGAAGATCATCAAGAGGTAACTAAGTGACTTGAGGTGGTCAAGGATGAACTTTGCCAAGTTTGTGCTCATAAAGATGATTTGCAAAATCATGTTGCCAATTTATTAGCGAGGTGCAATTTTGCTAATGATCAGATTGTCTCAACTTAAAGTCTTCAAGTTTCCATAACCAAAACCGAAGGACTTAAAGAATTAGAAGTTCAATTACAGGAGGTTACTCAGACTAATGTGGATAATATTCATATGCTCACAGACAAAGAGGTACATATTTCATCACTATTGCAGAATAGGGAAGAATTGCAAAAACAATTAGCTGATAAGGAAGCTATATTAAGTCAGCAAAGTGTAGAGCTACAAAGAGTTTTGTTACGACATGAGGAAGAACAAGAAGCCACTCAGGAGTTTTTGGAAAAGCTTAGTACTAACTTTATTATAGCTAAAGTAGAAGCTACTGCCTGGACTACCCAACTTCATCAAAATTCGGATGAGGATATTTTTCAAGAAATTGATTTATGAGTAGCCAGTCTTTGAGAGATTTTTGATGAATTTCTTTATGATTTAGAAAGAATTAATAATCCCCCTTCTGATACAAATGATCCTTAATCCTTGGGTTCGAGTCCATCGTGCATGCCAGTGTTAGGCTACTACTGATATAGATGGTTTTGTAAATCTCAATTTATATATTTTGTAGAATAGGTCGATTGAACTTCTGGAGAATTCAAAAGATGTACTATGTAACGAACGCAATTGATTCATATGACTCACATAAATCTCCTGAAAGAGGAAGAAAGAATAGAAGAGAGAGTTAAGTCAGACTCATGTACACAAAGGACTTATATTCTGTTCAGCAATATACATATATACTTTGGTACCATATCTATGTTCTATTGTAGACGTTGTGTCACATGTTTGTCTGTATTAAGGTCTACTGAATGTTAAGATGTGTTTTGTATGGGAATAAAATGCACTGGAACAATATTTGGTAATCCCTATTCCCCGAGCCTACTTATTTTTGCAGAGTAATTTTACAAACTCTAGTGCAACCAAAGAGGTACATGATGGGAGCACCCTCAAGAATCTTTGTAATAGTCAAGGGTAGAACATATTTAGTGTCATCGTATGGCAAGAGTAGAAAATAGAAGTCCCTGTGGGACTCACTTTGCGGGATTTGTCCATGAGGCCATCTCAATGTGCCCCTCCACAAGCCTTCGTGGTCTTTGTGAACTTGCTAGAGGGGCTCCTTCAACTTTTTTTTGAAGATGATGTTCAAACCTAATCCCCCTCATTGGAGGGGCTTTGTGAGTTTATAGATTCCATACAAATCATCTTTCATAAGAGGCAAAGTTTGTAAATATCCAAACACCATTGATGCACATGCAAGCCAAGAGCTACGCTATCACTTTCTCTAAGAAACCATTGTAGTAAATAAGAACTCTTGAATCCAATGCTTTAACCATCACCTACAAATTCCATTGTTTCCTCCTCATAGGTGCATAAAAATTGGTTTATCTTCTGTGTGGTAAGCTCAGCCAGACATTGCCTCTGAGAAGTTGGATTCTATAGTCCAGTGTTGAAGACAATAGAGCTTCTTGCATTTGATGAAAAAGAATAATGAATTTGAACACCTTCAATGGCCTTACTTGACTCCAAATCACCATCTTGTCTACGACTTATCAACATCTTCACCAGATCTAAATAGATTATCTTATTGAAAAACTCAGACGTAATATCATTGTGGTGAATGTTCACAGATAGATTTTTTTTTTCTCTATGATAGCCTAGGAATCATGAACCGAACATATTGAATCATTCCTAAATTTCATTTAATATATGAGATTATACAACCCATGATATAAATTTCCAAAACCAATAATAATATCATCATTTGAGAGATCATGAACTATACATATGTCATAAAAAAATTTGACAACCAAGCCAATCTTAGCTGATGCTTAAAGTGGAGACAAATTCTTCTTCAGCCTAGGCAAACATAAGGTGTTTGAAAATGTGAAAGAAATGCCACCATTAGTACTGGGAATGATATTTCCAACTCCCATTACAAGATAAGGGTTGTTACTACATGTGACAATAATCCTTATAGGAGGCAGGCTTCAGTGGAGTGAAGAAACTATGCTAAGAACTTATATGTTTGGTTGCATCAAGATCAAAGTACCAAATACCTGAATCTACTATAGGCATACACTTCTCATGAGAAGATGGATCATAGCTTCAAAGATTAGTAAATTTCCATTCTTCATTCTGAATAAGATTAGCAAACTCTATTTTAGGTATGGAGGTCACTACAACAACCACTCTAGTCTCTTTCTTCTTTTCCTATTTTGCAATGAGTTTAGCAAAAATCCTTATGAGATGATCATTTAACCTTACAATACTTGCAAAATTATCCATGCTTTTTTGTTTTTTTTTTTCATCTTTGTTTTCCTTCTTTGACTATGCAGCATTAGAAATTTTTTGCTTACTAGTAGATGAGCTCCATTTACCTTTGCCCTTGTGATAAGCTAAGAATGGTGGCAATAGGTTTGCAATCTTCAAGGCCAAAAACATTGCAATAATGTGTCAATATATTTTGTTTGACACAAAGCTATTCCCCATTAACTGTTGGTGCAAGTCAACCATCAGATGATATCTTCGACAAAGGGTTGAAGTCAAAAGATGAAGAAAAGGCTAACAAATGAAGATTGAAGATAGTGCATATTCAAGAAATGAAGACTTGTATACATATGTATATTAAACTTGTAGTTAGATCACTTATACTTTTATTATGGTCATGAGCTTGTACATATATGTCTATATATACAAGTAGAAAGTCGGGGCAAGTATGAGAGAGCATGAGATGAGAAGAATTAGAATTTGTAAGAGTCATTAGACACTTTACAAGTGAAGAATGTCTCTCATCATTCAGATGTAAAAATTTCTAATTTCTGAGTAGAAGAAAAATTGTGCCCGATCTTTTGTTGAGTTCTCCTTCTGTTTTTAATCTTTTGTGAAATGCTTTTGTACAAGTCTAAGTCTATAGTTGATTGATCTCTGTACAAGTTTTTAGATCCTAATTGTGATCAGGCTAAGAGAATTGAGAGTAGAAACATTTACATGTGTAAATGTGAAGAAGTGAAGTTTGCAATAGGTGCAAATTTGATGCTAATGTTTTGGTCAGTTCTCCTTCCACAGTGTAAAGTCTTGAGCAAGAAAGCACTCATTCTTTAAGTTGAAAGGTAAGCTACCTATGGCTAAAAGCATTTGAATAAACGGGTTGTACTTTGAGAGAACTATGCATTAAAAGTTATAGGTGTCAAAGTCGACTGTAGAGAAGTACAGTTTTAGAAATAGGTGGATTGTTTGGATCATTTCTCAAGATCTGCCGAATCTTTTCAGATTTTTTAACTTGGATAAGGTGCACAATCTTTAGACAACACCTTGTACAAAGTTTCATTAGAAACTTTACACATTTGATTAGTCAATTAATAAGTTAAGTGCAACAAACTTTTTTGAGTAGTGACTCTCCTCACTTATTCTTGATATAGAAGTGTTCTAACATCATGGATACCTTGTTATTTTGGAGATTAAGACTCTCCATCAGTGGTATCAAAGCAAGAAGAATCAAAATAGAAGAAAGGAGGACCCCGATTGCTGCAGTCGTACAGAAATCAACATTTGAAGGTTCAAAGGGTGAAAGCTTAAAGGGAAATCTTGAGAAGGAGGCCTGAAGCTATCAAGAAGATCAAAAGGAACTTCATTCGAAGTAAAGGTACACTTATTCCTCATAAAGCTTGAAGAATTTAATACACAGGTGAAGAAAGGATGGGAGATTCTCTTCAAATAGAGAAATTGGATAGAGAAAACTATCCAGCTTGGTCAATGAGGATGGAAACTCATCTCATGAGCAAATACCTGATAGGTTATATCACAGGTGAAGAAGAAAAACCAGAATTCAGAGATCCTAGTGTTCCAACTAGGGATGAACTCTCAGATTTGAAGACTTGGATGAAGAAGGATGCTCAAGCAAGGAGCATTATCTACATGGGAGTCAATGACTACTTGTTACGTCATATTAGAGGACTTGAAAGTGCAAATGATATATGGAATGCTTTGGACGAGCATTTCCAAAATACTACAAAGTCAAGGAAGGCATCCTTATGGGCAGAGTTCACTACACTTAAAAAGAAAGCTTCTCAATCCATTTTTGATTATGTAACAAGGACGAAGGACATTGCAAATGCATTAGGAGCAGTTGATGAAGATATTGAGGAGGATAAACTGGTAAGGCAAATCCTCATAGGTTTGAGAGGAGATGAGAAATGGAAGCCATTCATTTTGTCCATTGAATTGTCACTAGATCATTTGACTCATGGTTTAAATCAGTTGCTAGGACATATGCTAACTTTTGAGCAGGATGTCAAAGATGATGGTGATAAGAATGCAGCTCAAGCAATGTATTCAAAGGACAAGAAGAAGAATAGCAAAGGAAAGCAACAATTAAATGAAGAAGAAGGTACAACTAGCCAAGCCAACTTCTTAAGAGGAAGAGGAGGTGGCAAAGGTAGAGGAAGAGGTAGAAGCAATAAAGATGGAGCCAAATCTTGTTGGATATGTGGTAAGACAAATCATTTAGCTCATGATTGTTGGCATAATAATAAGAATAATGGAGGATATAGTCAGAACTTTAATTCAAGAATTCCAAAGAATTTGATAAGTGTAGGGCAAATTGTTGAAAAAGGTTATGAAGTAAGGTTCACTAATGATGGAGTTTTTCTGGAAGACCCTAGCAATGGGTATAAACAAATTGTTTCATGGAAGAAAGAAGGAAAACTCTTCACATTGAAGATTCAAGGTAATGTTGGTCATGCCTTGTTTACTTATGGAGGACATAAGATCTTTGGCATAAAAGCCTTGGACATTTCAATGAAAGAGGTATTAAGGATATGGTTAACAATGGTTCAGTGCTTGGATTTCCTAATGTTGCAGGTCAACATATGACATATAGATGTGAGGCATGTCAATTAGGTAAGGCTCATAAACAATCATATTCTAAGCATGGTTTCATGTATTCAGAGAAGCTTGAGTTGGTACACATGGATGTGTAAGGACCATCAAAGGATTTCAGTATAAATGGTTCAAGATATTATGTGATTTATGTTGATGATGCTACCAAGTGGATCATTATATATGTGATCAAAGATAAATCAGAGGTATTCAATACATATTATCATGTGTATGCAGAAAGAATCACAGGTCAAAAGTTGAAGAGACCAAGGTCAGATGGAGGGGGAGAGTATTTCTCTAATGAGTTCAGTGATTACTTATGGAATGCAGGTATAAAAAGGGAAGTTACTTGCAGGTACTCTCCTCAACAAAATGGTGTAGCAGAAAGGAGAAATAAAACTCTTGTTGAGTTTGCAAGATCAATGATGAAGGAGAAAAATTGTCCAGATTATTTGTGGGCTGAGGCTGTAAATACAGCGATATACTTGGTTAATAGGCTATCATGTAAAGCTTTGCAGGGTATGACACCATATGTGTAATAAAGTGATAAGTAGGAGAGGATTGAACCACACCCTGGACAGATAGGAGATGGTTGAACTACACCCTAAGAGAGAGGATTATTACATTGGTATCAGAGCCTAGGAAGTAGGCTTCGGCAAGGTGGAATGATCCAATGGCCTCTAAAAAAGGCGCTTGGGCATCCTCTATGTGAAAGGGTAGGAATTGTGGAAGGCGCGCGCGTCGGTTTCAAGGATGGACCTAACAAAGATTGAAGTGTATCTCTCAATCCGTAGGTCGGATTGAGGCATGTAATATACCGTTGGAAAGCTCTCGGAACAGACTTTCCAATCAGCTAGCTTGGAAGTGTGAATTCCTTGGGAATCCTTGGGTGGCACTTGATTGAGTGTTCAAGATACCAAGCATGGGTGAGAACAAGGTTGAAGACAAAGGTTGAGAACAAGGGCTCGAGACACCAAGGTTGCGAACAAGAAGGTTCAAAACACCAAGGTTGAGAGCAAGGGTTCAAGAGACCAAGGTTGCGAACAAGGTTCAAGAAACTATGCGAGGTTGAGGGACATCAATTCAAGGGTACCAAGAGAGTTCAAAGGGCTGATCACCGAGGCTAGAGGGATACATGAGTAGATCATTGAGGACAATGATCAAGTAAGGGGGGAAGAATGTAATAAAGTGATAAGTAGGAGAGGATTGAACCACACCTTGGACAGATAGGAGATGGTTGAACTACACCCTAAGAGAGAGGATTAGGAAGTAATCCTCAACCATGGCTTTTGGGGCAAGTGGTTAGCCCATCACATTCCTAACCAAGAGGTTGTGAGTTCAATTCCTTACAATATGAAGCTTGGTGGGGTAAGAGACCTACCTTAGATCATTGCAAAGTATTTGGATGTTTGGCTTATGCATATGTGCCATTTCAATTGAGGCATAAATTGGAACCTAAAGCTGAAAAGTATGTGTTCATTGGATATGATGATAAGCAGATGGGTTATAGGTTGTGGAGTCCATCCACAAAGCAATTCCTTGTACCAAAGGATGTTACATTTGATGCGCAAGGTACTTGGAATGCAGGTACAATTAATAATCATGTAGGTGATGAAGAAGGTTTGAATCAAAAGAAAGGTAAATCAAAGATTCAAATATTTGATGAAGAAGAGAACAATGAAGTACAAGTTCAAGTTGAAGAAGTACCAATGTTTGATCCAGAGTGTGATGAACCAGAAACTTCAAGAAGTGGAGAACTTAGAAGGTCATCAAGACATAAATGGCAACCTACAAGGTATAGCCATGACACTTCTTTTTTGACTACTAAAGATTATGCTTACATGGTAAAAGCAGATGAAGACCCTTCTACATATGAAGAGGCAAAAGGTAAGGAAAATTGGGAGAAAGCTATGCTGGAAGAGTATGATGCGTTGATAGAGAATGGGACATGGGATTTGGTTCCTAAACCAAATAGTCAGAAGATCATTGGATGGAAATGGGTCTACAAGACAAAGAGGTATGCAAATGGGAGTGTGTCTAGGTATAAAGCTAGATTTGTTGTGAAAGGGTATGCTCAAACATATGGTATAGATTATGATGAGACCTATAATTGTGTGGCAAAGATGACAACCATCAAGACACTCATAGCCATTGCTGCATGTAGAGGTTGGAGATTATGTCAATTAGATGTGAAGAATGCTTTTCTTAATGGTTGTATTTCAAATGATGTTTTCATGGAGCAGCCACAAGGGTTCAGAGATAAAAGGTATTTAGAATATGTATGTAAGCTCAAGAGAGCTTTGTATGGTTTGAAGCAGGCCCCAAGGGCATGGAATTATAGACTTGTGAAGTTCTTGAAGGAACTTGGTTTCCAAGTATCTAAAGTTGATAGTAGCTTGCTTGTCAAAGCAAGTGATGATGGGTTCATTTATATGTGCATACATGTTGATGACATAATCCTTACAGGTACAGATGAGAAAGGCATACAAAGTCTCAAGAAACAAATGGAGAAAGAGTTCAAGATAAGTGACTTGGGAGACTTGTCATATTTCTTGGGCATGGAAGTCTCATATACTCAACATGGAGTATATATAACTCAAGAAAGGTATTTGAAGAACTTGTTGATCAAGTTTAAAATGGAAGATTGCAGGGTAGCACCTACTCCAATGGAGGTGAATCACAAATTAAGCAGATATGGAGGAGAAGAATTCAAGGATATTAAGCTATATCAAAGTCTGGTTGGTAGTCTAATCTATGCTACATTAACTAGGTCTGATTTGTCATATGCAGTTGGAGTGTTGTCTGGATTCATGCATTGTCCTAGGAAAGAACATTGGGTTGCAGGAAAAAGAGTGTTGAGATACATTAAGGGTACACTCAAGGAAGGTTTGTATTATGGTTTTACATTAGATACAAACATCAAGATATATAGTGATACAGATTGGGTAGGTAATCCTGATGATAGGAGATCAACATATGAATACTCATGTTATGTAGGAGATAAGCTAATCTCTTGGTGTTTTAAGAAGCAACATACAGTTGCTTTATCATCTACAGAGGTAGAGTATAAAGGAATGGTTGAAGCTGCAAAGGAGGTCATATGGTTAAAGACTCTTGTGAAGAGTTTTGACATCATTCAGAGTACACCCACTATTCATGGAGATAATATGAGTTCATTGTATATAGCTGCTAATCCTGTTTTTCATGCCAGTACTAAACATATTGAGATTCAGTATCCCTTCTTAAGAGAGAAGGTGATAGATAAGGAGATTGAAGTCATACGTACACTTCAACAAAAGATCAGATTGCGGATATGCTAACCAAAAGTTTGGATGGACCAAAGCTACAGAGATTTAAAGATATGGCAGGTATAAAGAAGATAGAGAAAACCTCAGAGGGGGAGATCTTGGTGCAAGTCAACCATCAGTTGATGTCTTGGACAAAGGGTTGAAGTCAAAAGATGAAAAAAAGACTAACAAATGAAGATTGAGGATAGTGCATATTCAGGAAATGAAGACTTGTATACATATGTATATTAAACTTGTAGTTAGCTCACTTATACTTTTATTATGGTCATGAGCTTGTACATATATGCCTATATATACAAGTAGAAAGTTGGGATAAGTATGAGCATGAGGTGAGAAGAATTAGAAGTTTTAAGAGTCATTAGACACTTTAGAAGTGAAGAATCTTTCTCATCATTCAAATGTAAAAATTTTTGAGTAGAAGAAAAATTGCACCCGATCTTTTGCTGAGTTCTCCTTCTGTTTTTAATCTTTTGTGAAATGCTTTTGTACAAGTCTAAGTCTATAGTTGATTGATCTCTGTACAAGTTTTTAGATCCTAATTGTGATCAGGCTAAGAGAATTGAGAGTAGGAACATTTACATGTGTAAATGTGAAGAAGTGAAGTTTGCAACATGCACAAATTCGATGCTAATTTTTTGCCAGTTCTCCTTCCACAGTGAAATGTTTTGACCAAGAAAGCACTCATTCTTTAAGTTGGAAGGTAAGCTACCTATGGCTAAAAGCATTTGAATAAATGGGTTTTAATTTGAGAGAATTATGCATTAAAAGTTACATGTGTCAAAGTCGAGTGTAGAGAAGTATAGTTTTAGACATAGGTGGATTGTTTGGATCATTTCTCAAGATCTACTGAATCATTTGAGATATTTTAGCTTGGAGAAGCTGCATAATCTTTATTCAACACCTTGTACAAAGTTTCATCATAAACTTTACACATTTGATCAATCCATCAATAAGTTAAGTGCAACAGACTTTAGAGTAGTGACTCTCTTCATAGTTAGTGCAAATTTTGATAGTTTGGCATTGATCTTCCAAATTGATCAAAGTTTTGAGTTATTCTTCATATAGAAGTATTATAACATCAAGGATAGCTTGTTTTTTTGGAGATTAACACTCTCCATCATTAACTTGCATAAATTTAATGCCCAAATAATGATCCAAAAGCCCCAAAATTTGGCATCTTAAAGATGCATGCAAATGAACCTTAAATGCAACAATTTTCTTCTCATTATGAATAATGAGCAACATAGCATCAAGGCATACAATGAGAATTTTGCGACCTGCATACTTTGTTTTCATGCCCTTTCTACACAAAACCATGTTAATGAAATACATGTACTTCTTCATGTAAATCATCATTCAAAAATATGGTTTTAATGTAACTAATCGAGATTCCAACCATCATGAACTGCAAGTGCACATATGCTATGAATGGTTGTCATTCTACATGTGGGAGCAAACATATCATCAAAATCAATGCCCTTCTCTTGAGCATAACCTTTGGAAACAAGCCTAGGCTTATACCTCTCAACTGTTCCATTAGGTTCATGTTTTAGTTTGCATACCACTTAGTGCCAATGGTCTTTTTTTTTTTCCAAAACTCAAGTCACATAAAGACCAAATACCATCATTCTTAATGACCAAATTCTGATTGCATAACAACCACACATATTTTTGTTTTTTGCGTTTAATAAAAAACACACTCATTCTCATCATAAAGACTAAAGAAAACCATTGATAACAATCTAAATAAAAAAGAAGCATTATGAGAGCTTGAATGAGTATGACATAACAAAGGTGCATCTAACTTGCTATCTCTCAAAGTACACACTAACAATTCAAGCATAGTTTTTTCCTCTTCAATATCAACTCTCTCATCAATAAGTGCATTATGTAAATATGCATCAAAAGTAGAATGACTTGCATCATCATTTGTAACTTGTAAAGGTTGGGAAATCTCCTCACTAGGAGAGGTATTTCACTATCCACTTGTAAAAAAATGAAGCAAATTGTCATACACATCGTTTGAGTTGACCTATGTCTCCTTGGCACATGAAAGTAAGGGTTGAATTACATTTCCACAAAAGAAACATCATGTCTAACTAGAATGAGTTTAGTTTGTGGATGATACATATGATATCCTTTGATTTGATAAATGTACCCAAGAATATTATTTTTCACAACCTTATCATCTAATGTTTTGTGTTGGTGTTTGGTCACTAATGCATATATCAGACAATCAAAAACATGCAAATGAGCAAGCGATGGCTTACAACAATTCCAAGCTTCATATGGATTGATAAGCTACAATGCTTTCATGGGATACCTATTAACTACATATGTTGCACACACATAACAACCTCAAGCCAAAAGCTATGTGGTAAAGCTTAACTTTTGATCATACACCTTGCCATTTCCATGAGAGATCTATTCTTGCTATCAACAACTCCATTTTGTTGAGGCATATATAGAAATGTACATCTATGTTTTATCCCCACGCTCAACTTGAAATGCATTAAACTCAGAAAACATATACTCCCCCTTCATCAAAATGGACATGTTAACAAATTTTTAGTCGTAGCCATGAACTATTTAAAGCACATAAACACTTTGGACTTAAATTTTAGTGGAGAGACCCATGCATACCTAAAAAAACCATTAATGAAAGTCATGAAATATAGAATTCTCAAATGAAGATGTCTCCATGGAGCCATAAAAATCATTGTGAAAAAGCTTCAATTTATGTGTAGCTCTACCTTAACCATCTTCGAGAAAGGAAAAATGCTGCATTTTACCCAAAAAACAATCCTCATAAACATTCTTAGAAGGTGATTCAGTTATTATATACAAGATGTTGGAAAAAAACCTCGTAAAAAAGGAAAAAAGTGCCCCATGGTCCTAAATGTGTTCACACCCACATCACTACTCAAATATATCAACAAATCCCCCCTCGGATTGATGCGGTGAACAAGCAATTGGCGCTCATGTATAAGGTATTCCAAGCTATGTGGACATAGATCAATTCACAAACAAAAGTACGTGTAATCCTTTGCGGAAAGCTTCAAACTTCTCTTACGCAGAGCATTTATGAAAAGTTCTAGAATGTTATCCTATGTGGGCACATATGCCAAATTGATCTCCTTCACATAGAACCTCTCCCTAACACAATGATATATGCACCTCAATGTTCTTTGTGCAAGCATGGAACACATGGTTCCTCGAAACTACCAATGCGCTCTAACTATTAGTGAAGATGATGGTGGTAGAAGATTGATCAACACCCAAATTGACCAAAAGGCATCTGGGCCACACACACTCAAGAATCATTGTGGAAGCTACCCTATACTCACTCTCACAACCAGAAGTGGCCACAATAGGCTGCTTCTTAGTCAACCAAGATATGCATGAGCTACCAAGCACGAAGCAAAAACCACTAGTGGACACATGAGTGTCATAGAAACCAACCCAATCAAAGTAAAGAAAAGCATGTAAATTTGGCAATAATGATCCCCTTTGGGATAAAACAACCCAAGTAGATGGGTACCACTCAAGTAGCAAAAGATGAGCTTAACTAACTGCCAATGCTTGAAAATCGGGCAATGCACAAACCTGCTCATCTGAAAGACAACAAACTGAATATTAGGTTGAATTATGCATAAGTAAATCAAACATCCAACAACCTGCTAATAGAGAATAGCATCAAATGCATCCCGAACATCATGAAGACTCAATCGTAAACCTATTTTCATAGGAGTGGCAATAGGTTTGCAATCTTCAAGGCCAAAACATTGCAATAATGTGTCAATATATTTTGTATGACACAAAGCTATTCAATATATTTTGTATGACACAAAGCTATTCAATATATTTTGTATGACACAAAGCTATTCCCCCATCAACTTGCATAAAATGAATGCCCAAATAATGATGCAAATGCCCCAAATCAGATAACTCAAAAGAGGCATGCAAATTAGTTTTAGATTTAGCAATATGCTTCTCAAGGACCAATGAGTAGCATGTCATCAACATACACATCATCGACATGCACAACAATGATAAGAAGTATATCACAAATGAATAAAATTTCCTATACAATCACTATGATAGTGTGTTTGGAGGCCAAAATGAGTTTTGAACTCCTAATGGCCCTGACTATGATCACCAAATTTCATGCAATTATAGGACTCTGACCAAAAGGGTGTCGACAATGCCCTATAGAAAACGATGACTTGATCTGATACCAGTTCTTAAGTTTGAGGATTATTGAAGCACACAAACAATATGAGGAAGAAGAAGAAGCTTGGATCATAACACCAATATTTTATTAAGTGAATGTAAAAGATAAGTAGCCCATTAGGGTTATAGGCATATATCCAAGCTGGAAAAAAAGCCCTCAATGCCCTATAGAAAATGATGACTTGATCTGATACCAGTTCTTAAGTTCGAGGATTATTGAAGCATGCAAACAATACGAGGAGGAAGAAGAAGCTTGGAGCATAACACCAATGTTTTATAAAGTGAATATACAAAATAAGTAGCCCATTAGGGTTATAGGCACATATCCAAGCCAAAAAAAACCTCCTAGAGAGAGAAAAAAGTGCCTCAATTGCCCTAAGTGTGTTCACACACATCACTACAAAAATATATCAAGACTTTTATCATCAAGTGAATACTATAAGAAAAACTTTGATAAGAATTAGATAGATAATTGAGAATAGTCTACACAAGTGAATTATTTGTCAAAATTATATATGAAATAATGAATCGCTCTTTCAAATCTCCGATCTTCATCAAAAGATCATCATTTACTATTTTACACGAGAAAATTGTGCAATATTGGCACGATTGATATACAAAGAAACCAAAGCATATGGATGCACATCCTTTACATCCCCTCAAAGCTCATTTGCAATGGTTTGGATGCTAATTGTGCACTTCACTTAGTTGAAACAAGAACTATAGAAAAACTAGAATTTATAACATCCTCATGCATTTCAACCCCATGTACAATGTTCCACAAACCTTTTGTTACAAACACATGGTGCATCATATATGTTCGAAATGGATAGAAGGTCAATGACTATACCTTGGGGAATCAATGCATAAATTGATTCGTTGCATGAATGTCTGAATAGAAGCAGCATGGATTGTCGTACTAGCATTTTGTAACTTGCATCTTTCCTTTATATTTTTTGGGTACGTGTAATAGAATAGCTAAAAGTTTTAAGGGAGGATCTTCTACAGTCACGCAATTTAGTGAAGATCCCCATGTCTAAACAGGCTGGCCATTGACAGCTCTGTTCTCCTGTGTCGATTCTGTCTGGGTTTTTACTTAGGGCTGTGCTTTTAGATTCTTCTGTTTCATTCGCCTTTGGAATTTTCGCCCACCGCTTATCCGTCCTCTTTGTTAGATCTCTCCCTGCAGAACACATATCCTGTTTTCTTATTCTCCATCAGATCGCTGGGAATTTTTGTTTGAAAAGATTTTGATCATGTCTCTTCGGCCAAGTGCTCGCACAGAGGTGCGGAAGAAAGGCTACAAAGTTGCCGTCGATGCTGATGAAGCCCGTCGAAAGAGAGAGGACAACATGGTCGAAATTCGTAAGAGCAAACGAGAGGAGTCTCTTCTAAAGAAGCGAAGGGAGGGAATGCCACCTATTCAGCTCAGCAGTAGTTCTCCCCGGACAAACATAATGGAGGTAAGGGATATCGCTTGAGCTTCCATGTATATACAATCGCGTTAGATTCATGATTCGAGGATCTGTAGCGATCCACTGTATTGGAAGGTATATGATGTCACCTATATTTCGAATACTTATTTTAGCGACTTTTTAGGAGAAAATATCTTTTGAAATCGTGAGTTTCTCATGGATAATGTGAGATTTTATATAAGCCCGGGACTTCAATGATCCAAACAAAGGATTACAGGATAATTGTACGCCTTCTCTCGTTCACATCTATGTCATTTTGGGCGCCGTCATCAATCCTTTCTTGCATTTTGGTCCATGTAAGATCTTTGGATTGTTATTGCCTTTCTAATGCTGATTACTTCTGATGATCCTTTAGCCAATATGTTTTTGATGTCCCTTTCTTAGATCTTATAAAGACATTTATTTATGTATTTGCATTAGGTATGTTAATAGGAGGGTTAGGAATGATGAAATTGACAATTGATATTTTCATCCATTTAGTAGAAAATCTTTAACACTCTTGCAATGATCTCTTCAATGTCACGAGGAAGGAGATAAGGAAGAGAGCTCGTTGGTTGCCCACAGGAGCATTGCTATTGGCACTTGGCTGAGCTTTGGGGACCGGCTTCCTGAATGTACGGATTTCAGCTATCACTTGGAGTCAGAGCGGCATTGTCTCTAGCTTTGCCCGTTAGCAGAGCAGATTTGGTGACAGATCTTGAGACTTCTTACGTGGTGGGTGGGGCCTCATACCATCACTTGGGGTGTGGCTTCTTGGGGCTCTCTTTCTGGCCCGGCCCTAAGTTACGAGCATGAGGTTGGCAACATGATTATTCTGATTCAGGATGGACAGATTGGCACCACTCAAGATTTGCACATCTTTCCTTGGAGCGGCGTGGACGACCCACATCATCAGCCTTACCATTTTGTTCATTTGGTTGGCGAGATGCTTGCACATCTAGCAGCTGTTGCTGTTGCGAAAACATTGCTTTCCACTATGTTGCATACCATATAGTCTTCGCCTCCCTTTCTGTCACTACTGCCCTGCTATATCAGTGTTGTATGAGCACTTGACATGAGCCTTAATGCACTTTTTGGTTTTATTCTTTGTTGATGACTGGGTATGCATCGACCTGCTTGTATGATGTCTCATGGGCCAGTTTGGCCCCTGTAGACATTTATATATTTTCTTTTCTTTTCTTTCCTTTCTTTCTTTCTTTCCCTCTCACAGAGTCTCTATCCTCACTGTCATGTGGAAGCTTTGCATGCTATACCCCTTGTTATTTATCTTTTCCTCCTTCCTGTCCTTTGCTTCTCCCTGGAACATGTTCTTTCTAAGAAGGTAAAATGTGTTCTTAGTTGATTTCATGGTTTCAATGATCTCACTCACATGTTTATCTTTCCAGTTGGAAAGTATACCTTCAACGGTTGCTGCGATTTGGTCTGAAGTTTCAAAGTCACAACTGGATGCTACATATCAGTTCAGAAAGCTTTTATCCATAGGTCAGTAGAATAGATGTCCTTACTATCCTCTGCTTTTTTTGTGGAGTTATATAAAATATTTAGACTGGATCAAATATGCTTGTATTGTCTTTCATGTTCCTTGCAGAGCGCAACCCACCAATACAGGAAGTGATTGATTTGGGGGTAGTTCCTCGTTTCGTACAGTTTCTACATAGAAATGACTTTCCTCAGTTGCAGGTGCTGTTTCTTACTAGTTGTTGTATTTTTCCCCTTCATACTATAGAGCAGAGCGAACAATATATTGCTTTTGTGTGCAGTTTGAGGCAGCATGGGCCCTAACAAACATTGCATCTGGAACCTCAGATCATACAAAAGTTGTCATTGATCATGGTGCTGTTCCAGTCTTTGTGCAACTTCTTACTGCACCAGGAGATGATGTCAGGGAGCAGGTTTCTATTGTTCTGCTTTCATTAAAGTTCAGAAGTTTGGTGTTCGCGTAAAGCAATCTCTGTCTGTCTGTCTGTCTGTCTCAATCGCTCTATTTTATTTTTGGTTGACCAGAAAACAGGGCTCATATCACTGGAAATTTGATTAGTACAAGTGGCACTTTGTAGTTTCAGGTATAGAAACAGGAAATATAGGTTATTGTTTTAAGTGCACTCTAATTTAAGGTGGATATTGTGGTAAGAACCACCAGGTGGGTACTAATGCATTTCTTTAGGGGCCTAGATCAAGTCAAAGGAATATCATGGCACCTCCAGTCTACAAGTTGACATCTTTGGCTGGTTGCTGCTTGAGTGTGTGTAAGAGCTGTTGCACTGGATTGTGAGGGTGGTGATGAGCTTTGCCTTAAACTGATATGTTATGGATTGTCTCTCTCTGCAGTAGCATCCTAGAACATGATAAGATCTAGGTTTCCATCAGTATTATACCTTGTGAAACTTGGAATTAAGGGTGCAGTTTGTGGGATAACTATATAATGTGTCTCTTGTAATGGGCATATAAGCATGTGAAAAGAGTATGTGAAGACTGAAGTAACCTGTAGACTGCAAGGGAAGTATTGGATAGCAGCATCAAATATCCTGTGTACTTTGAGAGTGTGCAAGAGCCAATGAAATGAATCCTATATCATGAGGTGTACTTGCAAAACCACACCTCCTCCTGAGAATGCAGATAGCTCTTCAGAATAATGATCTGAGCAAATGAATCAGTGGGGAATGGGCTTGGAAAATTGAGGATGCATGACCTCACTGACCTAGTCCAGATTGAAGGCTTTGCAGATGCAATCACTCAGATGAAATAGTTAATCTACCTGCTGATATAAAGTCCATGTCTAATACTTTGCATTGCACGTATTTTTCGCTCTCTGATTGAGCCATTGGCATGGCATTCCACCACCTATCTATTATCGTCAAGGGCAAAGAGTGCATAGACTCGTAAAGGAGTGTGAGCACATAGAATATGTATCCGAAACGTGTGTCAGAAATGCGAACCAACTCTTTCTTGTTGAAGATAAATGTACAAGCTCATTTTCATACGAGCCATGCTTGGATAAATTTACCAAATATAAAGATAAAGAAAAAGTAGAGGAAAAAAAGGAAAAAATAGTAAAAGGAAAAAGTCTAGTCAAAATTCATGATGAGTAAGAGATACAATATCTTGCCTCGTAGTTAGTAGCATGTAGTGGAGAAAGTGGTGATTTAAGAAGAAGGCACAAAATTCTTCACATGCTCATTGGTTATAAAAATGAAGTGGGAGCACATTCAAAACAAGGAGAGAAAGAGGCAAGAGCTCCAGTAGTCGGATCTAGCCATTTTGTCATTTTTGTCTTCCCTTAGACTCCTTCCAGCCGCACGTCAGTTTGTACACAGATCTATTGCAGAGCTCATATCTCAGTGCATATGTAACCATTTGTTGTGTTTAAGCATTCATTGGAAAGCTTATCTCGTGTACTTTCTGCATACCAAATATCTCTTTAAAAGTTTATGTAGTTTGTGAGATATCAGTGAAAGAGTGAAGTCCAGTTTTTCAGTATACCTGTGTAGATAGGTAGTCCATTTTAGTCGGTTAAGTTTCCCGACCAAAACATATCCAAATTGCGTGATTTTTGTCTTGTTGGAAAGCTCTTGGCATATGCTTTTAGTGTCCCAAATATCTCATTCAGATCATATATATTCTGGGAGATATCTGTCAGAGAGTAAAGTCCAGTTTTACAGTGTACTTATGTGTGCATATGGTCTATTTTGTTCAGTGGAGTTTCCTGAGCAAAACTTATCCAAATTACTTGTTTTTTAGCTTGGTGGAAAGCTATTTGTGTCTACATTCTCTATACTAAATATCTTTCTCAAAGGATATATATTTAGAGAGTTATCAATCCGAGAGTGAAGCTTAGTTCTTCAGCATACCTGTGTGGACAGGTAGTTCATCTTTGTGAGTTGTGTTTCTTAATCAAAACTTGTCCAAATTTAGTTATTTATAGCTTGTTAGAAAGCTCTCTTTGTCTACTTTGATTGACTAAAGGTTCAAGTCCATTTGAGTTTTGTATTAAGAGCAGTAAGTTGTTTAAGGTGCAGATGTTTGTCCAAATGCTTGACATACAAGGGTTCACTACACACTTTCGTTGCGCATAGGAGAACTCATTCTCCATAGTTGGTATCAGAGCAAACTTGGTGCTGAAGCTTCATCAACGGAGCTGGGGATAAAGAAAAGAAAGAGAGGAGCTATAAAACAAGAAGGAGCTTCACAAATGCAAGAGCAAAGGACTATAACTATTCGAGGTAACTCTCAAAGTCTTTGATACTCTTCAATGGTTGACTTGGGTCAACAAGTAGAGAAGTTGGATAAGGATAACTATCCCGTGTGGAAGTTTAGAATGACCAACTACCTAATGGGCAAAGGCTTATGGGGTATTGTGAGCGGCGATAACCTCAAATCAATCAAGGTATGGCCATCGAAGTCCAAAGGAGGAAAGCAAAGGAATGGGAAGAGAGGAATAGGAGAGTCATGTTCCTCATTTCGCAAGTCATTACTAATGCCATGGTAGGGCATATTCAACATCTAGAGAAAGCTAAGGATGCTTGGGAAGCTCTTGAAAGGATGTATTCAACAAATACCAAAGCTAGGAAACTTCAACTCAAGAATGAGTTGAACACAATGAAGAAAAGTTCGAGTCAATCCATAGCTTAATATACTTTGAAGATTAAAGAGCTAGGCGATGCTTTAGCTTCTATTTGCACAACTGTTGAAGATGAAGATCTTGTGTGTTACACTCTCAATGGATTGAGAGAAGATGAAAGATGGAAGCCTTTTATAACTTCCATTAACTTGAAAGATGCATATCTATGTTTTGAGCAACTAATCCCTCATCTTGTCACAGAAGAGCTTAGCTTCGATGGTCCCAAAGGAAAGGACAGCCACAACCAAATGTTATATGCAGGTCGAGGTAAAGGAAGGAACTCAAGAGGAGGCTCAAGAGAAAAAGGAAGACGTCAGAACAACTCCAACTACAACCAAAACAGTTCGGAAGACAACAAGGATGCATCAAATGCAAACACACAAGGAAGAGGTTGATGTAGAAGTAGAGGAAGAGGCCGAGGCTCCTACAATTCTCATAAAGGTATAACATGCTATCATTGTGGTAAAGTAGGACACTATGCTAGTGATTGTTGGTTGAAGAATGGAAGACCAAATGGAGGCAATCAAAGGAACCAAAGCAACTATGCAAGCACCTCAAGTGAAGGAAGCAAGGACACACTACTTGCAATGAGACATGAGTATAGAAGCTCTTGTGAAGATGACAAAAAATGGTACATTGATTCAGGTTGTAGTAACCATATGTCATGCCAAGAAAGTTTGTTCACTAATCTACAGGTACCAAGTGGAAAAGGATGTGTTGAAAAAGGTGATGATACTCAACACATGATTGAACACATTGGAGATATAAGGCTTGGAGATACAAGTAGAGCAAAGGTACTATCTAATGTTCTTCATGTTCCTACAATTTCAAAGAACTTGATTGAGAATGGGTGCTTCATGAAGAATCCAAAGGAAGGCTTCAAGGTCATTGCTCAAGGTAGAAGAGAAGGAAGGATCTTCACTTTGGACGTTCAACATCCACATGGAAAGATCATGTACATTCAATGTGGGAATAAGAAGATTTCAAAGTTGGACTTATGACACAAAAGAATAGGACACATCAACATTCCAAAGTTGAAGGACATGAGCAAACATGAAGTGGTAAGAGGTCTTCCAAAATTTAATAGCATTGGACTACATGAGTTATGTGAAGCTTGTCAACTAGGAAAGCAAACGAGGAAGCCATTCAAGAGGAGCAATTATGTGGCTCCAAATGTCTTAGACTTATACATACGGATGTATGGGGACCAACCCAAGAGGCATCAATGGCTGGTAATAGATTTTTTGTTCACCTTCATTCATGATCACTCAAGAAAGGTATGGCTGTTTTGTATGAAGCAAAAATCAGAGGTGTTTTCTAAATTCAAAAGATTCAAAGTTGAAGTTGAAAAGGAAACAGGAAGGTCTATCAAAACCTTAAGGTCCGATGGTAGAGGAGAATACTTCTCCAAAGAATTTTCAGATTTTCTACAAGAGAATGAGATCAAAAGGCAATTCACTTGTAGGTATACACCACAACAAAATGGAGTAGCTGAGAGGAAAAATAAGCAAATTACTGAAATTGCAAGATGCATGCTCAACGAGACGAAGGTACCATTGTACTATCGGGCTGAAGCTACCATAACCGCCATTTACTTGATGAATAGGTGCACAACATCGGGAATACATCACTTGACTCCAGAAGAGGTATATTCCGGTAAGAAACCTGATCTTACACACCTCAAAGTGTTTGGATGTGTTGGCTTTGTTCACATTCCACAAGAAGTTAGAACAAAGATGGAACCAAGGTAAGAAAAATGCATTTTCATCGGCTACTCGACGGAGCAAAAAGGATACAAGTGTTACAACCTTAGAACAAAGGAATTAAGAGTCTCGCGAGATGTGGTCTTTGATGAACTAAGACCATGGTATGAAGATAAAGGAAAGGAAAAGATTCTTGAAGAAGATTGTGATGATTATGGAGGAACAAATCAAAGAGAAGTTCAACAATCAAGCACAAAGGTTTCAGGTCCAGAGGCATCTACATCAAATGAAGAATGTTCAACATGGAGGGGGAGTCATTCTTTGTCTC
The DNA here is from genome assembly GCA_020310875.1 of Ceratopteris richardii. Taxonomy (NCBI): domain Eukaryota; kingdom Viridiplantae; phylum Streptophyta; class Polypodiopsida; order Polypodiales; family Pteridaceae; genus Ceratopteris; species Ceratopteris richardii. The sequence continues at coordinate 27,604,602 of CM035422.1, forward strand.
CAAATTCAGCTCATAGTAGAGCCAAAGAGGCAAGTGCTACTCCAAATAGTGAGGTAGATGCAAGTGAAGAAGAATATGAAGAGGTAATCACTCCGATGGTAAAGCTAAATAAGTTAAAGAAGCACCTTTCTAAAGGCAATGAAAGAAGATCTTCAAGCACAAGGTATCCAACTCAAAGGTTGAGTTATGATAGTTTTATGGCGACACATTTTGTATACATGATGCAGGTTATCAAAGACAAAGAGCTTGAGACATATGAAGAAGCTTGCACACAAAAGGAATGGAAGCAAGCTATGAAAGAGGAGATCAAAGCTCTCAAAGATAATCACACATGGGAGCTAGTGCCAAAGAAAGAAGGTATGAAGATTGTTCCAAACAAATGGGTGTTTAAAGTAAAGAGGAATGCTGATGGTTCACTAGCTAGATATAAAGCTAGATTAGTTGCCAAAGGATTTAAACAAACACAAGGCATAGATTATGATGAAGTTTTCAGCCCTGTTGCAAAGATGGGAACTATCAGAACATTAATCGCAATTGGTGCTTCAAGGAGATTTCCATTATATCAACTCGACATCAAAAATGCTTTTCTTAATGGAAAACTACAAGAAGAGGTATACATGAGTCAACCGGTTTGATTTGAAGATGAAAACCATCCAGATTTTGTTTGCAAGTTGAAGAAGGCACTTTATGATTTGAATTAAGCACCAAGAGCATGGAATCAGAGAGTGGTAGAGTATCTAACTAAGTGTGGATACAACCCAAGTAGTGCAGATCCTTCGTTGTACATGAAGAAGGAAGAAAATAGAGAGGTATATATTTGCATATACGTCGATGACCTCATCATAACAGGAAATGATGTTACAGGGATTAAAGATATCAAAAGGAAGCTCGGTAAGGAGTTTAAAATTTTAGATCTTGGAGAGCTGAAATATTTTTTAGGAATTGAAGTTGTTTATGGAAAGAGTGGCATCTACTTGATGCAAAGGAAGTACTTGTTGGATGTTCTTTTCAGATTTGGAATGAGTGAATGCAAACCACTCACTAAACCCATGGACACAAATACAAAGATTTGTTCAAATGATGGAGAACCATTGGAAGATGTAATGACATACAGAAGCATTGTACGATCATTGATCCATGCAAACATTACAAGACCTGATTTGTCTTATGTTGTTGGTGTACTTTCTCAGTTTATGCAAGCCCCGACAAGTGAACACTTAAATTCAGCCAAGAGAGTGTTGAGATACATAAAGCATACAGTTAATCATGCTTTGTTTTATAAGTTTAATGAAGAACTGCAGGTCAAAGGCTTTAGTGATGTTGATTGGGCAGGTTCAAAGGAAGATAGAAGATCGACTTCAGGTTATGTGCTCATGATAGGAAGCAAACCTATCACATGGAGCTCAAAGAAACAACCTACCGTTGCACTTTCATCTATGGAGGCTGAATATAGGGGATTAGCATTTGCCACATGTGAAGCAATGTGGATTAAAAAGCTTTTGGATGATCTTGGAGTGCAAGTTGGAACCATCTCTATATACGGTGATAACATGTCAAGCATTTACTTGGCAAGCAATCCTATGTTTCATGCAAGGAGCAAGCACATAGAGGTCCACTACCATTATGTAAGGGAGAAGGTGTTGAGCAAAGATGTGGAGATAAAGTTCATCAGAACCAAAGAGCAGGTTGCAGATATTTTTACAAAGTTCTTGGATGCTTCTAAACTCAAAGGCTTCAAGGATGTGATAAATTTGGAGGACATGGACGAAGATAACTCCCAAATGAGCTTGAGGGGAGTGTTGAAGATAAATGTACAAGCTCATTTTCATATGAGCCATGCTTTGATAAATTTACCAAATATAAAGATAAAGAAAAAGTAGAGGAAAAAAAGGAAAAAATAATAAAGGAAAAAGTCTAGTCAAAATTCATGATGAGTAAGAGATACAATATCTTGCCTTGTATTTAGTAGCATGTAGTGGAGAAAGTGATGAGTTAAGAAGAATGCACAAACTTCTTCATGCTCATTGGTTATAAAAGTGAAGTGGGATCACATTCAAAACAAGGAGAGAAAGAGGAAAGAGCTTCCACTAGTCGGATCTAGCCATTTTGTCATTTTTGTCTTCCCTTAGACTCCTTCCAGCCGCACGTCAGTTGGTACACAGCTATGTTGCAGAGCTCATATCTCAGTGCATATATAACCATTTGTTGCATTTAAGAATTCATTGGAAAACTTATCTCGTGCACTTTCTGCATACCAAATATCTCTTTGAAAGCTTATGTAGTTTGTGAGATATCAATGAAAGAGTGAAGTCCAGTTTTTCAGTATACCTGTGTAGATAGGTAGTCCATTTTGGTCGGTTAAGTTTCCCGACCAAAACATATCCAAATTGCGTGATTTTTTTCTTGTTGGAAAGCTCTTGGCATATACTTTCACTGTCCCAAATATCTCATTCAGATCATATATATTCTGTGAGATATCTGTTAGAAAGTAAAGTCCAGTTTTACAGTGTACTTGTGTGTGCAGGTGGTCTATTTTGTTCAGTTGAGTTTCTTGAGCAAAACTCATCCAAATTACTTGTTGTTTAGCTTGTTGGAAAGGTATTTGTGTCTACTTTCTCTATACTAAATATCTTTCTCAAAGGATATATATTCAGAGAGGTATCAGTCCGAGAGTGAAGCTTAGTTCTTCAGCATACCTGTGTTGATAGGTAGTTCATCTTTGTGAGTTGTGTTTCTTAATCAAAACTTATCCAAATTAAGTTATTTATAGCTTGTTAGAAAGCTCTCTTTGTCTACTTTGATTGACTAAAGGTTCAAGTCCATTTGAGTTTTGTATTAATAGCAGCAAGCTATCTAAGGTGCAGATGTTTGTCCAAGTGTTGGACATACAAGGGCTCACTTCACACTTCCGTTGCGCATAGGAAAACTCATTCTCCACATTTCTCACTATTACTACAGAAAATGCTAAGTGCATGATAGTTCTTACGTATGAATGTAATAATCCGTTTGGCATCATTGATAATAAGCTCAACCCATGGGAGTTTCCCTATGTCCTCAAATAGTAAGTCTATGCAATGCGCCGTGCAAAGGATCCAAACTATAGAGGGATACTCACTCTCTATTAACTCTTCCGTTCGTTTACAGTTAGACACATTATCTTTAATAACTTGGACTACATTTTCACGTCCAACCTCTTCTATGGCACTCTTGATGTGCTCAAAAATAAATTTCCCAGTGATCCGTGTGCCTACACTGCTACAATCTACCGCACGGAGAAAGCAAATACCAATACATGAGGAGACCATTATATTTATTATGTGGCGACGTTTGATATAACTCCAACCATCAAACAATATAGAGCATCCATATTTTTGCCACCCTAATTTTATAGGTTGCATAAGCACCTCTATCCTCTCTTTCTCCTCAATAAGCATAGGCCCACGCAATCTATTATAGTCAACACCATATCAATCATCACATTGCCCCACTTGTGAAATGACATTAACCATCCTCTTCCATGCATATGTACGAACTACGTTGAAAGAGAGATTGCATTCAAGAATGTAACGCTCTATTTCAACCTTGGCAACTTTTTGTCATTGCTTTTGTAGTCCCACAGCTATAAAAGAGGTATGAAGTGATGCTTGTCTAGATCTTTGTGATGCTAGTGGTAGGTCAGGAATGGCCTTTGACTCACTCTCATCTCTTTGTGAAACACCTCTTTTTCCTCAAGTCCTACTAGGCTCCGTCTCAATCTCTTCTTACATGTCTAGAGAGGATGTTGCAAGCTCACAACGACGGGCTCCGAGATTTGCTTTTGCAATATTATGTTCTTTTTGCACACCTTCTCCAATGTTTGCAGGAACCTCTAAACATGCACCGATACCTAGACCACAATGCGAACACATGGCGTATTAGACGAGTCGTGGTGGTACAAAATGTCTTCCCACAATACTTGCATACCCATCTTCTTGTGCTAGAACCAGAGCCGATAGTGTTTGCCAAGGTATGGCTTGTGGTATGAGCATCCTAGAGAGAAGAAATACAGCGAGGCATGATGATACCTGAAACATAAAATCCATACTACATTAATCATGGACCATGGTAGATATTAGATAGAAATTAGAATAGCATCATACATGGAAATTTTAATGATGGATGATGGCAAGGTGGCATGATGGTTGCAGCCTAATATGCATCATGCACGAATGCATAATTACTTGGGCTGCTGGGCATTCTAATTTCTCAGCTAGTGTTTGAAAGGAGGTGTTGCTGCCTGCATAACTTGCTGATTTGGTATTATCTATGTCACTATGTGCAATCATCAATGTGGGTAGTATGAACTATCTTCTTGGCCTCTAGCAGCTGCTAATGAGTCATGAGTCCTCACTGCTCCGGTGCTCAGTCATGAGTCATGACTCATGACAGCCTACAGCCTACAGGACCCAGGGTGCAACTTGCTAATGACTCATGAGTTCAGACTCCTTCAGAGTCATGAAAGGTATATGCTCAAGAAATGTATGCGGGAAGCTGAATGCACATTGAAGACTTCAGCTGAATCTGTTGTCCTATTTTGACTCCTTAGAAATCACTGAATCAGGATATAATGCATTGTATGTGTAATATGTATACAATATGTGTAATGATGTCCCATGCAAGTATGACATTATATGATCATTGATTATACATATGTATAATGTGACATGTGTAGTATGCATAGTGGAAAGCAACGTTTTAGCAACGGCAACGGCAACGCGTTAGCAACGGGTTAGCAACGAGGGCAACGTTTGGACCTAGGCGTTGCGATAAAGTTATTTATTTATAAAAACTTATATATATATTTTTTAGGTATTTTGGGTCCCATGATATATAATAAGAGGGGATATAACTATATATACCATAAAACTGTATGTATGTATGTATGTATGTATGTATATATATATATATATATACATACATACATACATACATACATACATACATACATACATACATACATACATACATACATACATACATACATACATACATACATACATACATTATACATACATACATACATACATACATACACACATACACACACACACACATACACACACACATACAAAAAGAAAGAGAGAGAGAGAGAGAGAGAGAGAGAGAGAATCACAATGACAAATCATATGAGCCATGGTATAAATCGTAAGTGGCAAATGACAAATATGAAGTCACAAGTGCCACCAGAATAGTAAATACCATGGTGGAAAGCAACGTCGCCTATGATTTCCAAAATATTAATCTATTTCAAGATGATAAGGCCGAAAATCATATATAAACGAATCTGTGCTCCTCTAAAGCTTTTAGTGTCTTCCTAGTTCTGCACATTTTTTGAAGATTTGGAATAAGATTATAGATAATTTTCTATCCCTCCTAAGAAAAATATGATTTTTGGTATTTTTTGGATTAAAAAAAAATGAATGCAACTCAACGCGTTGCGAATGTAGCAACGTTGCGAAGTTGCGGTGGCGAAGTTGCAGACCGTTCGCAACGCGTTGCGATGCAACTATGGTAGTATGTACATACTACATACTACAGTGTATGTGCATTGTGTCTTTGTGTATATATGTGTGTGTGACGTGTGTGTGTGACGTGTGTGTGTGTGTGAAATGTTTGTATATGTATTATGACATATATAATATGTATATATATAATATGTATGTTTGTATTTATGACATAGATAATATGTATATATATAATATGTTATAATGTTTGTGACGTGTTTTGAACATGTACATTGATGATTGTACAATGTATTATGTATAGTATATACATTACCAATTTACCTGTAGTATGTACCGAGAGGCATTGGGCAATGAAAAATGAGCTGGAAAGCAACATTACATGGAAAAGGTTCGGACACTTTTTCCAATACAGGAGAATTCGATGACTTATTACATGGACAAGGTATAATAGTAGAACCTAAAGAGATGGAAAATTTAGGGGGAGAGTCCCAACTCACTCTTTCGCAAAAAATGAAGACATCTTTGTAGCCTAGGAACTTAAAAATTGTAAGGAAGGCAATGGAAGCTACCCTTGGTAAACTCCACCCGTTGTATTCAAGTGCCCGACGCACTCCTCCTCCACACATCTTCCAATTCCATGTTCCAAACTGCCATCCATCCCTTGGAGAAGTTGGAAGGGACTCCACTCTCTACACACTATGTTGTGTGTTTCGTGTGTCTTGTGTCTATATTGTGTCTCCCTCTATCTATACATATCTCCTTCCTTTGATGGAGAGGTCTTCTTATATAGTTTTTTTGAGACTCGTAGGGATGGATCATAGCAAAAAAGGGCAAAATTAGTTTCTTCTTTTGCACAGAAAGTTCATACTTTGGTCCACTTATTCGTTTCCTCTACTGTCACTGTCTTTCAAATTATGGTATTTGGTAGAGATTCCTTTAGAAGAAGTTTTTCTCGTGCCTTTATAATGGCTGGCTCCTCCATCAAGTCTGTTGTCGTCCATCCATAGTAGTCCATCGGAAATCCATGTGCAAGAAGGCATCATGTTAGTCTGTATTGGAAAATTTAGTCACCTTTTACAAAGTTGGCAAGTTTTTCTCAAAACTAGTTGACCAAATTTAAGCTATCAAAAAGTAAACAACTTTCCAAAAATAGTAGGCATAAACTTGGTCCTCTAAACTTTCAAAACACTGTGTTGGAAGAAAGGAAGCGCTTTGTTGGCTCTTAACTATGACCAAAACCAGTCTTCTACGTCTCATATGAGACCATGAGGGGACAATTTCTTATACTAGATGTAACAATCTCTCACATTTCTCCAAAAAAAAAAAAAAGACTAAACACAATTGCTGAAATATCTTCTTCTTTTAGAGTTTTTGCCACTCTTTTACTTGTATATTTAGGGCATATCATCAAAGAGCGCAATCCATTGTATACACGCTCATCAAGCAAATTGGTAAGCATTATGAATGTATAAGCAAATCTCGTAGGAGACGGTTTTGCCAAATCTCTTTGGCTAAATTTCCTAAATAATGAAAGCACAGTAGGCTTCATTGTAACAAATGTGACAATCTTTGTTGCATTCTCCAATATGGGCTTCACCGATGTAAGGTTTCCAATGTCTTCAAATAGAAGATCCAAGCAATGACATGTGCATCGTGTGTAAAAGATGTGGGGCCATTGTTC
>CM035422.1:27616786-27621786 GCA_020310875.1 Ceratopteris richardii
TGCCATGTCGCGTGATGCCTGGAAAGCTCTGTAAGTGATGCGCTCTGTGTCCATGCTCTGGATCCTGTGTAATAGGCATACTGTTTGGAAGAGTGCCTCTACTAGCATCGGTGGTGCAGCAAGCTCTGCCCTAATGATATCATGGGGTACCGAAGATTTGCTGCGGATGAGTCTAGCAATCATGAGAATCTGCGGTCTCTCTAGTGCTGTCCATGATGATGTAGCTAATCCCGGTCCCCATATAGCTGCACCATACATGAGTGCTTGGGTAACTAAAGTGTCGAAGAGCCACCCCTTTGTGCGGGGCTCTTGAAAATATGCTTGGTGACACTGTCTCTCCATCAAAGCTAGCGCTGCGTATCCACGTGTGATGCGATCACGGGCTGCATGAGACATGGAGAAAACCCCAGAGGCTGCTGTGAAAGTCACTCCCAAGTAGACATATGAACCAACTACCTCAATGGGTCCACCTGCCGCTGTGAAAGAACTGTGTCTCCTCACATGTGCTGATGTATGGAAGATCAAAACCTTGGTTTTACCAAGGTTCACTGATAACCCTCTATGTGTACAAAAATCATCTAGGCCGTGTAGGTGACGCTGTAGACCCTCTGCAGACTCTGAAACGAGCACAATATCATCAGCATATAAAAGAATGTGGATAGTAGTCCCTCGTACCTCAATGCCCTCTCCTCCTTGCTTCCATATGAACTCCACTATCTCGTCAATGTATAAACCAAAAAGGGTGGGTGAGAGGGGGCACCCTTGCTTCACCCCGATGGTGCTAGCAAGTGAATCGGATAGACCGCATGGGCATCTGACTCTACCTGATACTCTCTCATATAAGGCGTAGATCCCCCATATCATCTCCTTTGGAGCCCCGATATAGTGTAGACGTCTGAAGAGCCTCTCTCTGGGAACTATGTCGAAGGCTTTGCGGAAGTCCACAAAGCAATAGTACAATCTCCTCTTCCTCACTCGTGCCTGGTCAATCAAGCATCTCAAAGTGAAGATGTGGTCAATGGTAGAGTAATCTCGTCTGAATCCTGCCTGTCCCGGGGCCCTGACACCCTTCCTCTCGGCAAGAATGCTCGACTCTGTCTCTAGCATTGCCCCATATAAGTTGGCCAGTATGGGGCCAATCATGATCGTCCGGTATGTGGATGGATCCATAACATCACCTGACTTATGAATGGGCACAATGGTGTGCTCAGTCCATGAGTCAGGAAACCCTTCAACCAATGCTCGGTTGAAGAGGTGGGCAATGAGCGGTGCTAGGGTCGTGCATCCGTAGATGAGATGCTCTACCTGTAAACCGAACTGATCATGGGCCCTTCCATGCTGTAGATGGGCAATGGCACGGCTCACCATAGTCGATGTGAAGAAGTCACATGTAGTTGGGCGTGAGCTCTGTGGCATGGGAATGGGGGGCTGGTCAGGGATCTCGTATAGGTTTTGCGCATAGCTATGCCAAGTGCTCGGGTCTCGAATGGGTGTCCGCTGTCTCCTCTCTCTCAGGTGTCGCCATGCCACTGCACTATCCCGGCTCATGAGCAAGTGATAGATATCCCAGTCCCAGTACTGTCTCTCCTCCCATTCTCGCTGCTTGCGACGGGTAAGGCTCTGCATCCGTCGCTGTGCCTGCCTATGTGTAATATCCCCCCTATGCTCTAAAATCCGTAGGTGCTTCTTGAGCTCTCGGCAATCTGTATCGTACCAGCAATTTTGGGGCATGGATCCCATGCTTGGAGGGTGTGTATGTGTGTGGTGTGGAAAGCTTTGTAGGGCTGAGTCATGTAGGATAGTGGTGATCTGCGATGTGAGTGTGTCTAGTGGTGATAGTGGGTCGAGGGAGAGTAGGCGGGTGTGTAAGTGGTGTGCATAAACATGTGAGAGCTCGTGTGTGAAGTGTATTGTGGTGTGTGGCTCAATGAGTGTGGGAGGGTCTAATGCAATATGAGATGAAAGTGTGAACGTGATAAATGTATGGTCAGCACCGAGTGGACGTCGTCCAATACTAAGTGAGGGAATAAGTGAAGCTCCAGAAATGGTACCCAAAATGTAGTCAACCGTGCTCTCGCCTCCCCCGTGAGGGAAGCAAGTAAGTCCACCTGAGCCTGGCCAACGGTGCATCCCGTTATATATAACGAGACGATGTCGACTGCCTAGCTCAAGTAAATGTCTGCCGAGAGAGAGAGAGAGAGAGAGAGAGAGAGAGAGAGAGAGAGAGAGAGAGAGAGAGAGAGAGAGAGAGAGAGAGAGAGAGAGAGAGAGAGAGAGAGAGAGAGAGAGAGAGAGAGAGAGAGAGAGAGAGAGAGAGAGACTTTTTAACGTCTATTAGAGGCCAAAATCGGCCTATGAGACAAAACATATACATCAGTATGATCCAATCCACTGTGATCCCAAAACGAAAATAAAGTGTGAGTACCGCAAACGGGTATAAAAGGAGTGGATAGTAACTGGCATCAAGGGTGTGGGGTGCTATGGGTATGCACTTTATATGCTCAATGGGTGAGATACAAATATGATATGCATAGGGAGGGGAGGCTGGATGGTATCACAACCCACTAAATGCCCGGAGTGGGTGTAGGATATAATGCATCGGTGGGTAAGGCATCATGGCGATCCTCATAATGCTCTGAACGCCCAAATCGATAGGGATGCGCAACTGACGTCTCCGTATCTCCATGTCATGGCGTGCGTGAATCGCCTGAATCTCTCTCTGATGTGGACGAGCTCTCCGGACAAGGGGTGTCGGTCGTCGACGCTGTCATCTAAGCTCCTCTGCTCTGTGTAATGTGACACCCCGCATCGAGCTGGGTCCTCGAGTGGATGTGGGTCTGAAAACATCTGTAATATAAGTCTGAGGGGGGGGGCCAGGTGTATCTCCATCTGCTACTGGAGGAGTGATGCACGGCGGTGCTTGAGCTCTACTAGGAAACGACCTAGAGGGCGTTGGTCCTCTGTGCCCAATAAAGCCCTGATCTCTCTGGGCCCCCTGAAGAGATGTGGGTAGCGGTCTCTGATGTCCTCATATGCCTGGCATCTACATGTTTAGTGCTCCTTGTCCTCCACCTCCTCTCTACATATCCTACATAATCGCTCATCCCTCGGGGTATGTGTGGCTCGCCCAATCTCAATCTCAAGCTGGTGTGATGATACTCTGAGCTTCCCAATGGCCATTCTCTCAGCTGGTGCCATATATGTATCCATGTATCGTGGTCTCTGAATGAAACCATCCACTGTCAGAGTCAGGAAGTGCTCTCTGTAGTGTTGCCTCTTTGTGGGAAGTGGCTCCCGTGGTGCTATCCATGTCTCCCTGACGTGTATCTGTAGTAGGTCCTGACAGATGATCCTATTCCTCTCCGAACGAGAGAGGGTAATGTAGGGGGAGGAGAGGTCATATTGAAAAGGGGGGAGATGCGTAATGCTCATGCCATGGTCTGCTAACCATCGGTTAGTCTGTGCATACCATACTCTCTCATGCCTTGTCTCTGCCAAATGTCTAGAGCTCTCAAATGCAAGCCTGGTGAGTCGGCTGGTGGGGAGCTCTCTGACTCTCAGAATAAAGGTCACCAACTGGAAGAGGGCCTCCACTAGCATCGGTGGTGTGCCAAGCTCAGCTCGTATAATGTCATGTGGAACGGAGGGCTTGATCTACAGCAAGCGTGAGATCATGGTGATATGGGGCCTCTCAATCCACGTCCACATCGCCTCTGTGATTCCCGGTGCCCATACTGCTGCTGCGTACATCAATGCGGGTGTCACTAGAGTGTCAAAGAGCCACCCCTTAGTTCGGGGCTCCTTAAAATGTGTCTAAAAGCAGCGTCTCTCCAATCCTGCAAGTGCCGCATAGCCTCGCGTCAATCTATCTCTCGCAGCCTGTGCCATAGAGAATACCCGTGTGCTGCCCGAGAAGGTGATACCTAGGTAGACGTAGGAGTCCACTACCTCTATCTGTCCTCCAACTGCTGTGAAAGAGGCGCGATGGCGGACTGTCCTGGAGGTATGGAAGATCATGACCTTGGTCTTGCCAAGGTTCACTGTGAGTCCTCTCTCCATGCAAAAGGTATCGAGCGCCTGTAAATGTGACTGCAACCCTTCCTGTGACTCTGAAAGAAGGACAATGTCATCAGCATATAGTAGGATGTGTATTGGCGTACCTCCGAGGTCTCCTCCTCGCCCTCGTGCTCACTATATATACTCCGTGATCTCGTCGATGTAGAGACCGAAGAGAGTGGGTGAGAGGGCAACCTTTTTTCACACCAAGGGTGCTAACAAGGTTGTCTGATAGACCGCCGGGGCAGCGTACCGTGGCTGTGACTCGTGCATACAAAGCGTGGATGGCCCATAGCATGTCTGATGGAAGCTGTAACTCCTGGAGCCTCCGTAGTAGTCTCTCTCGAGGGACCATGTCGAAGGCTTTGCGGAAATCCACAAAGCAACAGTATAGTCTCTGCTTCCTTGCCTTCACGCTCTCAATCAAGCAACGAAGCACGAAGAGGTGGTCGATGGTGGAGATAGTGCGGCGGAAGCCTGCCTGGCCAGGTGCTCTGATCCCCGCTTCCTCAGCGTGTGTACTGAGCTCTGCCTCTAGTACTGCCCCATAGATCTTGGCCAGGATATGGCTTATCATAATAGTCCTGTAGTTCCTTGGGTCCATCACATCTCCGGACTTATGGATAGGCGTAATGGTATGCATAGTCCATGAGTCGGGTAATCCCTCAACCAAAGCACGGTTGAAGAGATGGGCGATCAAGTGGGAAACTACATCTGCTGCGTATATAAAGTGCTCTCCCTGTAGCCCCGTGTGGTATGCTGCACGGCCATGCTGTAGCCTATGGATGGCCTATCGTACCATGCCTGCCGTGAAGAGGGTGGATATCACCAGACGCGGTGTGGAAGGAATCGGCAATGGTGGCTGTCCTGGGACGTCATATAACCTCTGGGCGTAGGTGTGCCAAGTCGGAGGATCTCCTATGGGTGTAGGTGGGCGTGGCTCA
>CM035422.1:27641786-27644286 GCA_020310875.1 Ceratopteris richardii
GGTATCGAGCGCCTGTAAATGTGACTGCAACCCCTCCTGTGACTCTGAGAGAAGGACAATGTCATCAGCATATAATAGGATATGTACTGGCGTACCTCCGATGTCTCCTCCTCTCCCTCCTGCTCGCTGTATATACTCCGTGATCTCGTCGATGTAGAGACCGAAGAGAGTGGGTGAGAGGGGGCAACCTTGTTTCACACCAATGGTGCTAACAAGGCTGTCTGATAGACCACGGGGGCAGCGTACCCTGCCTGTGACTCGTGCATACAAAGCGTGGATGGCCCATAGCATGTCTGATGGAAGCTGTAACTCCTGGAGCCTCCGTAGTAGTCTCTCTCGAGGGACCATGTCGAAGGCTTTGCGGAAATCCACAAAGCAACAGTACAGTCTCTGCTTCCTCGCCTTCGCGCTCTCAATCAAGCAACGAAGCACGAAGATGTGGTCGATGGTGGAGAAAGTGCGGCGGAAGTCTGCCTGGCTGGGTGCTCTGATCCCCGCTCCCTCAGCGTGTGTACTGAGCTCTGCCTCTAGTACTGCCCCATAGATCTTGGCCAGGATATGGCCTATCATAATAGTCCTGTAGTTCCCTGGGTCCATCGCCGGACTTATGGATAGGCGTAATGGTATGCATAGTCCATGAGTCGGGTAATCCCTCAACCAAAGCACGGTTGAAGAGATGGGCGATCAAGTGGGAAACTACATCTGCTGCGTATATAAAGTGCTCTCCCTGTAGCCCCGTGTGGTCTGCTGAACGGCCATGCTGTAGCCTATGGATGGCCTGTCGTACCATGCCTCCTGTGAAGAGGGTGGATATCACCGGACGCGGTGTGGAAGGAATCGGTAATGGTGGCTGTCCTGGGACGTCATATAACCTCTGGGCGTAGGTCTGCGAGGTCGAAGGATCTGCTATGGGTGTAGGTGGACGTGGCTCACGTAGTGCCCTCCACGCGGTGGCACAATCCCTACTCATGAGAAGGTCGATCAACTCTGTCTCCTGTCGCTCCTCAAAAGCTCGCTGCTTCCGGCGTGTGAGGGCTCGCATCTGTCGTCGTGCCTCCCTCTCTGTGATGGATCCCAAGAGACTCTGTGCTCTGGGATGTCGGTATAGTCGCCTACAGTCCTCATCGTACCATCTATTCTGGGGTGTATGTCCTAGCCGTGTCGGATGTGCAGTGCTGTGGGTGGTGTATGGGAAGCTGAGAGTAGCAGATGTATGGAGGATCGAGGAGAAGTGGGCGGTGAGGGTTTCCAAGGAGGCAGAGGGATCAAGAGAGTAGATGCGCTCTCGAACATGGGAGCTATAGATATGTGCTAGCTCATGTCTAAAGTGAATGGTGGTACGGGCTCGTGGCTGTGTGGTGACGAGGTGGGGTATGCATGGTGGGCCGCGAATGGATAGGGCAAGATATGCGTGATCAGCTCCAATCCGTAAGGGTGGGATAGTGAATGAGGTGATCAGATGTGTCGCCTCTGGGGGTCCGATAACATAGTCTACCACACTGCCCCCCCTGTGGTGTCGTGGGTGGAATGCAGGTGAGACCGCGCGGGGTGGGCCAGCTCTCCATCCCATTATATATAACGAGACGGTGTGCTGCTCCCATCTCGAGTAAGTGTCGGCCATATAAGGTGGGTGTGGCAGTGTGGGCTGAGGCTCTAAGTGTAGGCATGTCCTCTATGGTACGAAGCATCTCAGGGTCGTCAAAGTCGTAGGTATCACACTGGTGGCTCTGAGTGCGGGCATTGAAGTCTCCTACAAGGAAGACTTCACCCATCCCGGTATACTCCATAATCGTGTCACTGAGGCAGTCATATGGCGATGTGGTGTTTGGTGCCTCCCCTCCTGATTCAGGGGAATGTGTGAAGCGTGAACCAATGGGTGCAATATAGCATACGGCGAAGTACGCTGCTCTCTCCTCTGATAGCTGCAAGCATATCCACATGAAACGTGCCTCTGGGTCTCTGGCTACCACCTGTACCCTGTGCTGTAACAACTGTCTATAGAGCACGGCTACTCCTCGTGATCCTCGTCTGGTGTGCTGTCTCATCTGGTGGCGGTGAGCTGACTCCCACATATAGCCCTCAATCCTCGGTAGGCTCCTCCCCGGGCTCTCGTGTGTCTCTGTCAAGAAGATAATGTCTCTGCCTTCCATCACCTCCTCGAGGCGCCCTGGATGTGTCCATAAAGATCCATTGCAGTTCCAGACTGCAATGTGCACCTCCTGCTGTGCTGTCTCATAGGCCGCGAATCCCTAGTCAATGGGCCGTCCATCAATGATGACCCGACCGTCTCTGTAGAGGGCACGATGTCCCTCTCGTCTTGCCTGGAGGACACGTGGAATGCATGCCCGTCTGTGCTCTACCTGCATCCGTGTGAGGTCGTCATCCAAATAGATGGGGGTGCCCGGTGTAGTGCGTAGTACCGCCCGTCGTCTGAGAAAGTCTCTCCTCCTGGCCTCATCTAAGAACTGAAGGATAAGTGCTCTGGTCCGTGTGGTGTCCC
>CM035422.1:27649286-27654286 GCA_020310875.1 Ceratopteris richardii
TACCACATTGCCCCCCTGTGGTGTCGTGGGTGGAATGCAGGTGAGACCGTGCGAGGTGGGCCAGCTCCCCATCCCATTATATATAACGAGACGGTGTGCTCCTCCCATCTGGAGTAAGTGTCAGCCATATAAGGTGGGTGTGGCGGTGTTGGCTGAGGCTCTGAGTGTAGGCATGTCCTCTATGGTACGAAGCATCTCAGGGTCCTCAAAGTCGTAGATATCACACTGGTGGCTCTGAGTGCGGACATTGAAGTCTCCTACAAGGAAGACTTCACCTATCCCGGTATACTCCATAATCGTGTCACTGAGGCAGTCATATGGCGATGTGGTGTCTTGTCCCTCCCCTCCTGATGGGTGCTCCGGGGAATGTGTGAAGCGTGAACCAATGGGTGCAATATAGCATACGGCGAAGTACACTTCTCTCTCCTCTGATAGCTGCAAGCGTATCCACATGAAACGTGCCTCTGGGTCTTTGGCTACCACCTGTATCCTGTGCTGTAACGACTGTCTATAGAGCACGGCTACTCCTCCTGATCCTCGTGTGGTGTGCTGTCTCATCTTACGGCGGTGAGCTGACTCCCACATATAGCCCTCAATCCTCGGTAGGCTCCTCCCCGGGCTCTCGTGTGTCTCTGTAAAGAAGATAATGTCTCTGCCCTCCATCACCTCCTCGAGTCTCCCTGGATGTGTCCATAAAGATCCATTGAAGTTCCAGACTGCAATGTGCACCTCCTGTTGTGCTGTCTCATAGGCCGCGAATCCCTAGTCAATGGGCCGTCCATCAATGATGATCCGACCGTCTCTGTAGAGGGCACGATGTCCCTCTCGTCTGGCCTGGAGGACACGTGGCATGCATGCCCGTCTGTGTTCTACTTGCATCCGTGTGAGGTCGTCATCCAAATAGATGGGGGTGCCTGGTGTAGTGCGTAGTATCGCCCGTCGTCTGAGAAAGTCTCTCCTCCTGGCCTCATCTGAGAATTGAAGGATAAGTGCTCTCCTCCGTGTGGTGTCCTGTCCTGCTCTCCATACTCTGGTGAAAGGGAGAGGCTCATCCGTGCGGTATCCAAGTAATGTGCACAAGCGACGCCCGTCCCACTCTGGTGAACCGTCTGTCTCTGTGAGGCCGGAGATGCGAACATTGAGCCTGCGGGCCTGTCGCATCCGCTCCTCCTCAATGGTGGTATGCACTATGTGGATCTCCTCATGGTGGTTGTTCTTCTTTGCCTCCTGTCGAAGGTTCTTTTTGACAACCTCGACCCATCCATCTTTCTTAGTCTCAAGCTCGTTCTGCACCACCTCCATACACTCCTTCTTGGTCACCCGAATGTCCTCTAGATGTGGAGCGATCTCCCCCTCCTCGTGCATGTTGTCCAGTTTCGTTTTCATATCAGTAAGCGCAGTGTGCAACTCCTCCAGGTCCCGTGAGTGCTGCTTGCGGGTAGCGAGAAGCTCTTCGCGCGCGAGAGAGAGAGAGAGAGAGAGAGAGAGAGAGAGAGAGAGAGAGAGAGAGAGAGAGAGAGAGAGAGAGAGAGAGAGAGAGAGAGAGAGAGAGAGAGAGAGAGAGAGAGAGAGAGAGATACATACATATATGTGTGTGTATGTATATATATATATATATATATATACTTATATATATATATATATGTATGTATATATATATATATATATATATATGTATATATATGTATATATATGTATATATGTATGTATATGTATATATATATATATATATATATATATATATATATATATATATATATATATCTCGATCTAAGCGGCCTTGGAAAAGAGGGCGGACCGGTTGTCACACCAGTGCTGGGGACCGAGTCTTAATGTCCTACTTAGTACACCGTGATGGAGGGTGAAGGTAATGATGTCTTCTTAAGCGATGTGGAGCCACGCGGTGGCGGCCAACGTGAAATGGGAAAGGAGAGACGGAGGAACAAGGGAAAACGACCGAAGACCCCTCCTCCTGTCACACGAAATTACGACTTCATAACGACCGAAAAGGAGAAGGAAGAGCCGCTGGCAATGGAATGGATGATGGCTCAAGACACCCGCATGGACCGTCTGGAGTCCACCATTGCCAACCTAGCTCAACTTCTAAAAGTTCAACCGGAATCAAAAGAGGACAAGACCAAGGATACGGGGAAGCAACCGGAGTTACTAGTGGGTGAGACATCGGGACGCACGTCTCGACAGGGCCATCGGCCACACACAAGGCGAGACAGGCCCGTTTCATCCTCTGACGACGGGAGCGACTCACACTCCTATGGTAGGTTCAAGCCGTGTCCACCCGAGAAGTTCCGAGGGAAACGCAACTCTCTCGCAGTCTCCAAATGGCTTCGAGACATGGAGCAGTACCTCGACCTTCAAAGAGTGGGCAAGCGACATTGGGTGAGAATAGCCGCGTCCTTCCTGGTCGATGATGCCGATGCATGGTTGTTGGCAGAGTTCGCAAGGGAGGAATTCACTTCATGGAAGGATTTTAAGGCGGCATTTGAGGAGTACTTTACAAGAAGGCCCGTTTGAATATATACGCAAGTACAGAAGGCTCATGCTGCAGATAACGGAGATGCATGATCTCGATCGGCTACACGGGGTCCTGTACGGGTGTAGTGTTTGGACAAGACGAGAGATAGAGAAGCAGTCGCCCAACACCTGGGAAGAGGCCATTGTGATGGTTGAAAGGTACCAAGACGCGAAGAGCAACCGTCGTGCTCAAAGCCTGCGCAAAACAGAAAACACTTCACCACGGAGAAATCAGCAGGGTGCGGGGAATACCAACTCCAACGCCCGCCCTTCCAACACCACTCAGAGCCCGTGTAATGCACCAGTTAAAAGGAACCAAAACACGTATGGGAATAATCAGCAGAGGGCGCTGCCAGCGCCCCAATGGCAAAGAAACGATCCCCGGCCATTCTGTAGAGCATGCCGTGGGAATCACTGGACGCACCAATGTACTCGCAATAACAATCAAACGCGGGTACAAACGGCTCAAGTAGAAGAGGAGCCTCAAAGACGAAATACTAATGTGGTCCTGACTGAACTAGATGACAATGAAGAAGAAGTACAAGCAGGGAATAATGCACCGCACGTAGGTACCGTGGCCGCAAGGCCAAGGTGCTTTCCAATGACATTACGAATGATTCAGAATATGTACTTCTGGGGAACGTTTGGAAACAAGAGAAAAGCAGTATTGGTTGATTCAGGCGCGACGCATAATTTCATGTCGCCACAGTGTGCAGCTAGTTTGCAGTTGGCCTTGAGTAAACTTCCAGAAATGTCAGTTACCTTCGCTCAAGGTCGAGATGATAATGTGAAGATCGCCCTCAACGTCCGTATGACAGTGGGGGAGTGGTCGGCAAAGGTAGATTTTTTTAGTCGTGCCACTGGAATCATTTGATGTAATAGTTGGACTTTCATTCATGGACCGATACATGGTTAGCATGTTGGGTAAGGGGATTGATAAACTTTTGTTGGACATGCAAGGAAACATTGTGGTCGTAGACTGTCATAGAAATACGAGAAGAGCCCCAGAGGGAAATATAGACTCCCAAGGCAAGTCAGGAAAGGTAGAGAACCCAGGATCGAGTTCACAGGAATCAAGTCACAAGACTGTCACTTCTCCCACAACGAAAGAGGAGGCGGACAGGCAAAGAAAAGGAAAGGTACCAATATATCAAGAGTGTGTGCCCTCCAGCAGTCAAGGAAAAGGGAACAAGAAATTGAACTTAGAAGCAGGAAAGTTGAAATCTGTAGCCGCAACAGCAAGGGCAGAGCGAAGTCAACAGACACAAGGACCTTTGACGGCCAAGCAAGTGGAAAAAGCGATGAAGCAAGGAGCTCAGGCAGATTGTGCGTCATAAAGTGTAGCCCCATTGACATAGACGAAAAGGAAAGTGAAAAGATGAAGGTTGGCGATAAAAGAGTTCGTGAGGTACTTAGAGATTTTGAAGATGTTTTGCCAAGTCAGTTACCAAGCGGGCTGCCACCACTCAGGCAAGTCCAACACAGAATTGAAGTTATGCCAGGCCATGCTCCTCCGGCCAAAGCACCTTACAGAATGAATGAGACAGACCTAAAGGAGTTAAAAAGGCAACTAGTAGAATTGGAACAACAAGGTTTCATTAGACCTAGTAGTTCACCCTACGGTGCTCCCGTTTTATTTGTCAGAAGAAAGATGGAAGCATGCGGTTGTGTGTGGATTATCGGGCTTTGAATAAGATCACTGTCAAGACAAAGTATCCAGTACCAGTTATGGATGAGTTGATGGACCGACTGGGTCAGGCAAAATTCTTTACACGAATAGATCTAAGATCCGGATATCATCAGATTCGCATAGCAGAGCAAGATATTGAAAAAACGGCGTTCCGGACGCGCTATGGAAGCTACGAGTGGTTGGTCATGGCTTTTGGACTCACAGGCGCTCCAGGCACTTTTTGCCGAGAGATGAATGATGGGTTCAGAGATATGTTAGATGAGTTCCTGATCATCTACATAGACGACCTCTTGATATACAGCTGCACACTAGAGGAACACTTGGAGCACGTAAGGGCCGTACTTCAACGCCTAAGAGAAAGACAACTTTATGCCAAGCCAGAAAAGTGCGAGTTTGCCATGACCTCAGTTGAATTTTTAGGCTTCATGGTTTCAGACAAAGGAGTGATGATAGACCCTCATAAAATCACCGCAGTTCATCAATGGGCACCGCCTAGAACAGTCAGAGAAGTGAGAGAGTTCATAGGTTTTTGCCAGTTTCCAAGAAAATTCATAAAAGATTTCAGTAAAGTGGCTGCTCCGCTCACAGAGTTAACTAAAGGAAAGGGTTGCTTTGTGTGGGGGCCTAAGAAACAAGATGCTTTCGAGCAACTCAAACAGGTGATGTGCGAAGCCCCTGTGTTGAAGCTTCCAGAGTTTGACAAAGAATTCGAGATCCACACAGATGCGTTAGGATTGGCAATTGGAGGGGTCCTTATGCAGGAAGGACGCCCTGTCGC